>VXBT01005248.1:512382-742769 GCA_013400235.1 Oriolus oriolus | reverse complement strand
GGGTTGTGGGGGGGGGGGGGGGGGGTCCCCTTTTATGTGTCCTTTTCTTTAGTTATTATCTTCCTGCACGATCCCTTTGATGTACATACTCATATTATTTAGTGAATTTTTCTGTTGGTTACACATAAAATAGAAGACCCAGAACATTTATAATGTGTTTTGGTCTATACTGAATCTAGCCTTTCAAGGCAGTTATTGCTTCGCATTTATTTCTTACAGTGATACATATTTATTTAATGAAACTGTCTTAGCAATAATGGAGGTTCTGAGGAACAATTTTCTAGTTTAAAAGCTTCTTAAATTGGAAGTGAAATCAGAAGGGTTTGATTTTTTTTAATGACTTTTCCATGTAGAGTGGTTTGGCTTCAATGCCAATAAAATTTAGAGTAGAAGGAAATTTAGGGTATATTATAGCAATAGAAACAGCATGTGTTTCTTTGAGACCTCTATCTCACCTCTTCCCCACCCAAATAAAATCAGGCCAGATTCCAGTCATCAATTAAGAAATGCCGAATCCTTTCTCACTTGAACACTCATGTTTGCAAACTGCCATATCTTCTGAAACATTTGAAAAAATACCTTTGATACTATAACTATGTTAATAAATTAGAGAATCACAGAATGGGTCAGGTTGGAAGGGACCACAGTGCATTATCTGGTACAACCTCCCTGCTCAAGCAGGCTCGTCCCAGAGCAGTTTGCACAGGATTGCATCCAGATGGTTCTTGAGAATCTCCTGTGAGAGAGATTCCACCACCTCTTTTCCTGCTCTATATCTTTTAATGAACAAGTTGTCATGCTTCCACACGGAATAGCACTTTGACAAGTGGTGAATAGATGCAATTATCATAAAGCTACTCTAACCAAAATTTTGGTTACAACCTCCAAATTCTTCTGATGCTTCTTTGCCTGTGCTGTCTACAAAACCATGCTGAAAAAGTATTTGGATATGCATTTCTGTTAATCTCAAGGGACAACATTCTGCAATGGCTGTTTCATAATATTTAAAAAAAAAAAGGCAACCAAAACCCCACAATGTCTCAAGATGCAAGAAGCTTTGAGGGCTTAATCAATAATCTGGATAATTAACGATCACTCTTGAGACCCGCCCTTCAGATACTGATGGACGTTGATGAGGTCCCCTCTCAGTTGTCTCTTCTCCAGGCTGAACAGGCCCAGGTCCCTCAGCTTGTCCTCATCAAGAGACATGCTCCAGTCTCTTAAGCACCTTTGTCACTGTCTGCTGGACTCATGCAGGGAGCTCCATGTCTCTCTTGGAGCTCAGAACTGGACAGGACACTCCCAGTGTGACCACTCTAGGGCTAAGTGGAGGAGCAGGATCACCTCCTTTGACCTGCTGGCAATGCTCTTCCTAATGCACCCCAGGATACCACTGGCCTTCCTGGCCACAAGGACACATTGCTGGCTCATGGACAGCTTGTTGTCTGCCAGGACTCTTGGTCCTTCTCTGCAGAGCTGCTTTCCAGCAGGTCAGCCCCCAGCTTGTGCTGGTGCCTGGGTTTATTCCTCCCCAGGTGCAGGACCCTACATTTGTCTGTTGAATTTCAGCTGTTTCTTCTCTGCCCATCTCTCCAACCTGTCCAGGTCCTTCTGAAGGGCTGAACAGCACTCTGGGGTATTGGCCACTGCTCTCAGCTTTGTGTCATCAACGAAGCTCCTGAGGAGACATCTGCCCCTTCATCCAAGTCACTGATGAATAAGTTAAAAAATAGTATTAAACCTTGGAGGACACTACTTGTGACAGGCCTCTAAGTAGACACTGTGCCAGTGATTATGACCCTCGAGGATTTGCTGTTCAGCCAGGTTTCAACCCACCTTGCTGTTAACTCATCAAGTCCGCAGTTTCTGAGTTTGCCTGTGAAGATGTGCAAGACAGTGCCAAGGGCCTTGCTGAAGTCAAGGTAGATGATATCCACTGCTCTCCCCTCATCCAGCCAGGTAGTTGGTTCATCATTGAAGGCAATCAGTTCAGGCAAGCATGATTTACCTTTACTGAATCCTTGATGACTACTCCTAATCAAATTCTTGTCATCATGTGGATCGTGATGTCCTCAGAATCAGACACTCCATCACCTTTCCAGGGACACAGGTGAGGCTGACTGCCCTGCACTTCCCTGGGTCTTTCTTCTTGCCCTTTTTGAAGACCGGGGTGACATTTGCTCTTTTACAGTTCTTCAGCACCTCTCTTGATTGCCACAGCCTTTCAAAGATGAAGGTGAGAAGCCTCTTTGACCAAAGGAATGTCTTTCTTCCAAGATTCTTTTACCCTACTTTCCTAGATCAGAGATCCCTGAGGGCTGGTCTTGTCAGTGAAACCCAGTGCAAAGAAGGTGTTCAGTACTGACATCTCTGTGTCCTGCTACCAGGGTCCCCACTCCATTTAGTAACAGGCCCACACTATCCTTGGTTTTCCCTTTGATGTCATGTTTGAACAAGCTCTTCATCTTGTTGTACTTGGCCAAATCTAATTCCTGACAGGCCTTGACCTTTCTTCTCTCATTTTTTACTTACTCCAAAAACCTCTCTATATTCTTTCCAAGTGGCCTGACCCTGCTTCCATCTCCTGTGTATTTCCTGGCTATGCTTGAGTAATAACAGGAGTTCCTTATTCATTCATGTGGATCTCTCTTGCCCCTTTTTCCTGATTTCTTGCTCATCAGGATGCATTGGTCTTGACCTTGGAGGAAGTAATCCTTGAATGTCAACCAACTCTCTTGGACCCCTCTTCCTTGCATGATCTGTTCCCATGAGATTCTTCCAAGAAGAACCTTAAAGATGCTAAAGTTAGCGCTCCTCAATCAAGCTGTAGTACAACTTTCAATGTCCTAGCCATCTCAACAGCTTCTTTATAAGGAGACTCATTCCCTAACAGTTGTCACTCATCCATCCTGGAAACAGCTTTAGTAACTAAGGTAGTTACAGAGCTTGAAATGCATTTTATAGATACTGCAAATGCAACTGTGGACATGCCATACTTTTCATCTCTGTGTAAAGGAAGAGTAGATTTCAGCCACCTCTCTGTTACTTCAGTTTCCAATCTGAGTGCAGGGTGGTGTGTGAAGTTGAGCCATTGCATAATTTTAGCAGCATCCTTCACCACGACAAATGGTATGGGTGTAGTTTTGGAGTTTGGGGGGGAGGGGTGTGTGCTTTATTGGGTTTTGTGGGTTTTTAGGGGGGTTTTCTGGTTGTTGTTGGGGTTTTTCCTGTGAAAGGTAATTTAGTTTGCTACTTCAGAAGAATTATATACCCTAGATTTCTTCAAGACAATGCTGAGACTTTGGGAAATGTTTGTCCCTTCAAGTTAGTATGAGTTCCTCTGCAAAAAAACCTATAACAGGAAAAATTCTCCTTTAGCAGGTCCCAAGCTCTGGCTGTGATTTTATGCTACCACAGTAGTTTAAAAGTTCTGTAGTCCATGTGAGAACCTCACTCATATATTCATTAATTGTTGAAATACCCTAGGGGTATAAAAGTAGAGATTGACAGTATTCAAAATTCACTGATATAGAATGTCAGCTTTATAAACTTGTTACTTAATGTACTCTCCAAATTGTCAACTATCAGAGTTTTCGCTTCCTTGCCAAGGTATTCTAACTAAGCACTGAGAAAAAGTTTTAGTAAGGAACAGTGTCAGGTTTTTACCATTTAAGAGAGATTGATTCTGCCTATGAAGTCATCTTGGGCAGAAATGAACTACATTCTTAAATGGACATAGTACAGAAAGAAGCAATGGTGTTATGCTAAAGCTCCCATGTTAACCTTATCAAAGGAAGTTAAATACAGGATAATTTTTCAGTGACTGCTATATATAGGAACAGATGGCTGGTGGATGACTTCCTTCTGTGTACTGAAAAATTCCAATTAAGGAAAAATTAAATGAATTAATAATATTATAAAACTGGTATTCCACATTTTACTATGGATTATGCCCTCCTAAGCAGAGAAAATTGCATTAATTGCTTCAAGAAAGGAACCATTCTGTGCCTGCAAAGGACTTGGTGGTGAACTGTTCCTCTTCCTGCCACTGCACAGTTATGCATAATGTGACCATATGAAATTCACAAATCCTGAGTAGGAAGGGTACAGCAAGATTTCTGCTCCAAACCCAATCTACTCAGTCATTTAACTGGAGAATCTCAAAGATCTGTATCATAGCATAAAAAGTTTTTATCCATACTAGATACACACTAGAAAGAGATATGCATAAGAACACCTGACATTATACTTATCAGAGGACATCCTTATGCTTGGTGCATTGTATGGCCTGAAAAAATATTCTTATACAAAAATGTTTCCTAAGTACCACTAAATATGATTGTCTCTACATATAATAGGTCATGATTTTGGCTGAACAGAGGGTTAAAAGTGAGGGAGAAACTACCTTCTATTGTTTTCAAATCCCTAATTTCAATTGATAGTATTTTGCTGTATCTTTGAATAGGATATTTTGACTTTTTTTTCCTGGTAAGTTTTTCATGTCCAAACCCATCTCACATCTGCTCTGTTCAGATGTGAGTCCCCTGCCAGGGGCTTGAGGAAAATTCTGAAGCAAAATTCAGAGGGTTTTTTTAACTTTTGTACTCTTTTTGTTGGATCTGACATGCCCAGGTTGAGTATCTGCCACTCAGCCTAAATGATGCTTACAGTCCTCCTGCCCAGCAGAAGTGCACTGGACATGCAAGCACTGGGTGTAGTTTCAGTTGCAAGAGACCTTGGGGATCCTTTCCTCTGCCCTGATGTCTCAAATAGTGAGGGCTGATTTATTATGTGGCAGCCCGGTCTCAGATTGTCCTTGCATTGTAACTGTGTGGTTATACCTCACATGGGCTGGAGTCATCCATCCTGCAGCTGCTGGAACACCATGACTTCAGATAGCCAGGGCTTTGGTGTCTACATCTGAGCTAATCTCCCCAGCCTCCCTATGTCACCAATGGAGAGAAAAATGGACTTTTAGGGAATGATTTTGTGAATCACACTGCAGAAGTGCATGTCCTCTCTAGAAATTACACAAGCAAACTAGATAAATGAGCTGTGCACATCTACAGGTTAGCTGTAGGTGGTCTAGTGAATGTCACTCAGGCATGCTAAAGATTGAATATATAAATGCTCCAAGGAATACTTTCCTCTTTTAGTGTTTCCTAGCAGCATGAGTTGTCTGAGAGCATATATCAACTGTGAAGAAAGCATAGAAGAAAGCACATGAGCCTGTAAGTGGACCCTGACTTTTGTTAGTTATGATATATCTACAAAGTAAGTTTGGAACAATGGCAGTGGCATCCCTATAGATATGTGCAAATAACTTCAGAGAAACCAAAATGGATCAAAGCAAATCTCTTAAACTGAACTTTATGAGAAAACACATTACCAGTTACAGAAGACAAATAGTTATATGGCACCTGACATTTTTTACTGAGAGGATTCCTATTTAGCCATAAAGGTAACATGGAACCCTTAAAGACCTAGATACTTGACTGTAATACATTCTGGACTGCACAGCTAATTAAATCGTGGCATTTGTCCATACTCGATATTTATGACAGCATTAAGTCTCTATACTCATCACCGTAGCAGGAGTTCTGGAGACCCCGAAGGAGATGAGTGATATGCCTCCCTAGTATTGAAACGTACAGCTAAGTTGTTGCAGCAGCAGGAGATTGTAAGATCAAGAGGCTTAATAGCTTTGGTACAAGAGCAGTGCTACATTAAATGCAGTAAAATGCAAGAACTTACTGTATGTTCATAGCACTGAAAGCCCCCTAGCTATACAGAAAGGAGCTGACAAACCGCATGTATGTAGAGTTCATAAGTTAAGCAAGTTTAAGGAGAATTTTACTGTATGTCACTTCTGACAGTGGTTTTATTTGAAAATTATTTTTCGCACACCAAAATATATCCTCACAAGGTTGCAAGCTAATCACAGATGGGTCTATTTTATGGCATGAGATGCAAAGCAAAAACTGCAACCATATTTTTGAAGCATATATTTCAACATAAGTGTTAAGTGTTTTTCTTTTACTTGTTTCAAAAGAGTTGTACTGTGAATACCTCATTGTTTGCAATGCATCTTAATACTTTAACTTTGGTCTTCGCATCCTTATTTGTGTGGTAAATGTGAAGATTAAATCAAAGAATCAAAGACTTTTATTTTCATATATAAAATAATTAAATGTTTTGCTCTTTTTGATCTTTGTCTGTTATTACATCAGGAGCTCCGTTTTAATTTAAAAAAAAGGTATAGAAAATAATGCAAAGGCTTTCAAAATATATTTTGCAAACCTGATATTTAACATTAAAGCTAATGATAAGAAAAGTTTCATCTTAGGCATTACACAAAACCTTAATAACCTACTCACCATTTTAGTTACCCATGTACATGACCATATGCACTCTGTCACAATCTGGCATACTAACACAGGTTCCTTGCTATAAGAGCCTCCTTCTTCACAGCACATGTTTTACTGAGACAGGTCTCCATGGTGAGGGGATTGAGAAATAAAGGACTCAAACTCTTGCCTTGTTTGTGCACAGTCTCAGACTTTTGTCCTCCTGGGGCTGCCCCACCTGTACAAATTGCCCCAAGACTGCTGCTGAAGCTTTCTGAGCAGCAGCAGCCGCTCTCCCTGCCACCCAGTCTGTGTCCTACCTCTGCTATTTCCAGCTTGTGTTTTTCCATCTTGGAATACATCTGTTTCTGCTGCAGAATGAGCTCAGTTAACAGTACTTGTGCAACTAATTTGCCTGTGTCTATGTCAGGTTGGGGCTGATTGCCTGAGGGTAACTTTGCCTCAACAGCTTCTTTCAGGCCTCTTTCTATGAGCAGCATTTTGAGCTCTTTTAAAGTCTTTCCTGCATATTTCAGTTTTCTTTCTGAGAGTAATTGTTCACATTCCAATTTACAGAGTTCAGAATATGTTTTTGACTGGCTCATTTTACTTTGCATAAGGCATTTTTTCAAATGAAATTCCTTCACACAAATTTTTGGGGAAATTCTGTCGTTTCTCCAGTGAACAGTTTCTCACACATTGCTGTGCTTTAGTTTCTTTTTCCTTGCAGACTGACATCCTGTGGTTGGCAGAAAGCTATGGGTTCTCCTGCCTTATGTGGTTTTCCCAAGGTGAAAAAATCAAATAAAAAACCCAAAGCAATCAAAACCAAACAAACAAGCAAAAAACCCAAAAAAATGCCAAAACATAGGTTCTGTGCACCATGTGGAGGTGGCTGGGCTTACAAGTAGACCTACATGTCTGTTATTATCAATCATTTGAATGAGAAGGAATAAATGTTCCTCACCTTTTAAAAAAAAATTGCCAGTATTTACCCATGTGAGCAAATTATGTGAAATTTCAAAGGTTTACTAGTGGTGTTACGTGATACCAAAAGTAAACTTCCATACCCTTTCCAAAGAGCTCTTGGGTCTCTCACAGCAAATGGAGAGGCGCAGCAGAGAGACTGCTTCTAGCTTCCATCCTGGAAACTCTGTACATCCCCACTGCAGGAAAGAGCAAGCTCTATGAACAGTGTTAATTATCTTCACACCATGGTTTTACTGAAAATTCGCTCAAAATAACCACTTTGAACCATTGGAAGGTGTAGCCAAGATGAGGGATTTTGACATCAGGCTGTTCAAGTCTTGTTCATAGAATAGGCTGACTAGAGCATGTGTGTTAAGGACCTTCTTCCTGCCCTATGGCTTCTGAGTTTGTATCATCCTTTTCTTATAGTCATTAACTTAAGAAGACCTTGACAGCCATGGCTTTTTCTCAAGTTGTCTTCCTCTGAATCATTATTCAGGCATATTTGAAAGAAATTACAGGTCTTGAAAGAAATACTAATTTATGTCTGGATACTCAGATCCATCATAACCTGTGACAGTTCTAGCTATGGAAATGGATAGCAAGGAATATGCAAAAAGTCCTCTGCTAGTCCTCAGAAACTACAGGCACAATAGCTCTTTCAGAAAGAAATTATATCACTTTCCAATTTCACATATTTTGTTCATTTTTCAAGATATGCTTGACCAATTCTTCTCATCTTCTAATTTATCTTGAGAGTTTTGCAATTATTTTGAGGTACTAATAGCTGAAAAATGTTTCAGAATACAAGAATTGTGCTCTGAAGCCCATCTGATACTGTAGAATGGATGCTAGTGTTTTATTCACTGTTGTTGTGTTACAGAGGTAATCATGGTTTCAATGCTTTAGTTTCCCAAAGGACGTCCAATCCACAACTGACAATGTTCTAGCTGAGGATAAAAAAATCTATTCAGTGATGAAGTTCTGCAGCCATTAAACTGCAACTTTGCAATCAATGTAAATCTTTCACTGGACCGACAAAAGAAGGCAAAAGTATGATCAGTGCCCTGTGAGGACTAATTTTCTTCAGCTTTCTTTCCTTTTCATACTAATTAAAGGAAATTTCTGTACCGAGAAAACCCTTCTGGCTCGGAGTCATTGTCATCCATTTCGTCAGCACTGAGAAAGATCCTCGTGAAAGTTCCAGTGAAAAGGCACAAAGTGGTGTTGCCTTTCATTCCCCACCAGCACCTTTTCCTGCTCTATATCTATTAACAAACAAATTTTCATGCTTTCACACGGAATAGCACATAGACAAGTGGTGAATAGATGCAATTATCATAAAGCTACTCTAACCAAAATTTTACTTGCAACCTCCAAGTTCTTCTGGTGCTTCTTTGCCTGTGCTGTCTATAAAACCATGCTGAAAAAGTATTTGGATATGCATTTCTGTTAATCTCAAGGGACAACATTCTGCAATGGCTGTTTCATAATATTTAAAAAAAAAAAGGCAACCAAAACCCCACAACGTCTCAAGATGCAAGAAGCTTTGAGGGCTTAATCAATAATCTGGATAATTAACGATCACAGAATCATAGAATGGGTAAGGTTGGAAAGAACCACAGTGGGCTAGCTGGTCCCTGCTCAAGCAGGTTCATGCTAGAGCACATTGCACAGGATTGCGTCCAGATGGTTCTTGAGTATCTTCAGTGAGGGAGACTCCGTAATTTCTCTGGGCAACCTGTGACAGTGCTTGGTTATCCACATAGCAAAAAAGTTCTGCCTCATATTCAGGTGCAACTTCCTGTGCATCAGTTTCTGCCCATTGTCTCTTGTCCTATGCCTTGGCACCACTGAGCAGAGCCTGGCTCCACCCTCTTGAGACCCTCCTTTCAGATACTTAGAGACACTGATTACTTCTATACCCCTGGCATTTCAAACCATGAGACTGCAGCAATAGTATGAACTGACTTCTGTATAACAGCTTGAAAGGATCAAGCATGAAAGATTGTATTCTCAGTTGTCTCTTCTCCAGGCTGAACAGGCCCAGGTCCCTCAGCTTGTCCTCATCAAGAGACATGCTCCAGTCTCTTAAGCACCTTTGTCACTGTCTGCTGGACTCATGCAGGGAGCTCCATGTCTCTCTTGGAGCTCAGAACTGGACAGGACACTCCCAGTATGACCACTCTAGGGCTAAGTGGAAGTGCAGGATCACCTCCTTTGACCTGCTGGCAATGCTCTTCCTAATGCACCCCAGGATACCACTGGCCTTCCTGGCCACAAGGACGCATTGCTGGCTCATGGACAGCTTGTTGTCTGCCAAGACTCTTGGTCCTTCTCTGCAGAGCTGCTTGCCAGCAGGTCAGCCCCCAGCTTGTGCTGGTGCCTGGGTTTATTCCTCCCCAG
This sequence comes from Oriolus oriolus, assembly GCA_013400235.1. Classification (NCBI taxonomy): domain Eukaryota; kingdom Metazoa; phylum Chordata; class Aves; order Passeriformes; family Corvidae; genus Oriolus; species Oriolus oriolus. The sequence goes on along the minus strand of VXBT01005248.1, from coordinate 733,047 downwards.
GTGCAGGACCCTGCATTTGCCTTTGTTGAATTTGAGCCGGTTCTTCTCTGCCCATCTCTCCGACCTGCTCATCTGTCCAACCTGTCCTGAACAAGCAGGTACACATAAAATATTAGGAATTTTTTTGCTGTGAGGTGGTGAGGCACTGGAACAGGTTGCCCAGAGAAGCTGCGAGTGCACCATGCCTGGAGGCATTCAATGACAGGCTGGATGGAACACTGAGAAACCTGGTCTAGTGGAAGGTGTCCCTGCCTATGGCAGGAGGGCTGGATTGAGATGATTTTTAAGGTCCATTCCAGCCCAGGTCGTTCTGTGAGTCTATAATTTTATAATTCTATGGGTTTTGTTTAAGTTTACCTGGTGTTTTTCCTCAGAGTAAGCATTGCTGGTTTTCTTTCATGCAGTTGATGAAATATTTTGGTCATTATCTACATCAGAAATTTTAATCATAAATGGACTAAACACTTGGCGAGCAGGTCTTTTGAAAAAAGTATGCATTGATTTCACTGTCATTCAGACTCACTAAAACGGTGGTATTGACAGCTAAAAGAATATAAGGGAGAATTTAGTTTATATAGCTGGTTCGGTTTGCATTCCAACTTTGGAAACCATCTAATTCACCTAAAGTAGTATCAGAGTTTATCTTAAATCCAGAGACCAGTGTGCCCTGAAATATCTCAGACTTGTGTCCTCAAATTTTAAACCATTTTCTCCACCTTTAACTTTCAGCATGCATCATTTTTGTGTATGGATTAAAAGAGGCCAATGGCTGCTCATCAGCCCATGTCTGCAGTTAGGTTGTATGCCTAGTGATCTAAACTTAGAGTACTTCTCATTGAATAGCCAGCTCCATAAGGTTACTTTGGAAAAACTACTGCTTTGATTTGAGGGTACTTTGCCTAAGAAACCAGGGATCTAACCAACAAACATCCTTCATGCTTGATCCTTTCAAGCTGTTATATGGAAGTCAGTTCATACTTACTATTGCTGCAGTCTCATGGTTTGAAATGTCACGGGTATAGAGCTAACAAATGAGATGCTTAGTCAAATGGGAAAAGGAGGAGTGTCCCTTAGGCTTGATTCATCAGTCGGTGACTTTTCTCTAACTAGATGGTGTTTTGTAAGGAGAATTGCTTGGGGTCATGTAGACTTGGGAGGACTAAACAGGCAACTGCTTTAGGGGTCAAAATGGTTTCCTTCTAACTTCTTTGCCTAAACCTCCACTCACAAGTCATTCTTCCTGCCTTCTAATTCCTGAAGGTTTCAAGGAGCTGACAAGAAAGAAGGATTTGCACTGTAAGACTGTGCGTTCAAAAGAGGATTGGCTGATGCTGTAGTTAGGGCTATGAACAGGTGAGTGTAACTGACAGAAATTGCATGTAGGGCAATCCAAGTGTTCTCATATATTCACACTATTTTAATAAAGAAGTTGTGCAGCTGGATGTACATGCAACTCCTTCCAGCAGGCCCCATCACAACACCAGCTACCTCCTCCCAAAGTATCTCCTCTATAGGCATGGTGTGAATACAGCTGTTGACAGTACATTCCAAAGAACAGTTATAGCTAAATAGCCCTTGTTTTCATGCTGAGACACATCCTTCGATTAAGCATTTTTTTACAAGAAAAAGGTTATATTGACAAAGAAACTATTTCCTTGCCATTATATTTGTTTATATACCTTTTGCATATTATTAATGCAGAAACCAAGTAAAGTCTTTATTTTTATTAGTATCTCTCAATCTTTAATCATCCAAATACCTCACAAACTAATGACCTAAATATGGTTATAAAATTCTTGGGATAAAAGCTTTTCCCTGAACTGATGACTCCTTTTAATTACCTGCCAATAAACACATACTTATCAAGAATATATAGTACTTCATCAGTCATCTTTTTTATATAATGTTTATAGTCCACATTTTATTTCAAAGGATTTTACAAGCTACAGAGCATGTACAATAGTCATTTTCTTTATATGGTGCTCGGGGGCATTACACAACAAAGTACAAACAGCTTATCCTTCACCCCCACTGAAATGTAGTCACCTCTGAAGTGAAAGGTAGCAGCTTTTTAATAGCAAAAGAAAAACACTATTATCTAATTAAAGCGCCAAGCTACATGTAGTTAGAAAGAATGTGGTTGTTCAAACTCGAGTCTTACTTATGACTTACTATTCATTTTTCTGCTCTCCCTCCCCCCCTTCACTTTACATGCCAGGAGAGGAAAGTGCCTTAATGTACGACCTGCTCTTTACTTAGACCTTTTAGTTATCCTCTGCTGTTTTGCAGGACTTACAGAACTGTTTGAGCTTGATCCCTCTATGTTAGCTGTGAAAGAATCCAACAGCTGCCTCTTCATCTGAAGGATTTCTGTGGGGAAAAGGGGTTCTTTTAAACTAATTCCTCAGGCTGCTCACAACCTGGACTTTCCCCTTTAGATGTCCTCTGTGGCTCCCTAACACTTTTGGGACTCTTTGAGCTGCCTGAGCCGTCTTCCTTTCCTGATGGTGGCATTTTCTCTTCAAAGAACAATTTTTGCTGCCCCTCTATTCTGTGCAGGGAGAAAATGCCTTTGAAATCAACATGGTTCTGCAGCCAAGTAGTAAGCATTTAGAAACATCTATCTACTTCTCATTTGTTTAAAATTTGTTAAATCCTATAGCAGTTAAACAGGTATGAAGTGATTTTCTTTTAATGTTACTTCCTTCTGAGAGTCTCTGCAATGAAGCTGCATCAGTTTCAAAGGTTTCACACTCCCTGCATAGAACAGAGCTGTTACAGCAATAGCCCTTTGAAAAGGAAATGGCAAATGGCACCAGCAGGACAGGCAAACAGCCTAAGTCAAGTTCATGTAGCCCCAGAAGTGCTTGGAAGCAGAAGATGACATGTGAAAGAGGGAGGAGGGAAGAAGGTCCAAGCTTAGAAAATATCTGTTGAAAGAATTAATTGAACAAGTTACCCCACCCCAAACAAAGCATAGCAGTTGAAAGCAGAGGATAGCAGCTGCAAAGAAAGCAGCAGTAGAAGGTTCTTACACTTGTGCAAATACTGTGAGACATATTATTTAAAACAAAATTACAAGAAAAACCCATGTTCAGACAAGAATCTCCCCTTTCAAAGAGACTATTAGGTAGACATTTGGTTTGGTTTTTATAAGCATTTCTTATGTTTAATATGACTGCTCTGTTATTAGTTCCCGGATGACCATGTTTATTAGCATGGCTCTCTCTAAGCAAGGGGCTTTCATGATTTTTATGGTCTTAGTGCTGTACTATTTTCTGCTGCACACTGGTTCTGACAATGCCACCTACACTTGTCAATGAAATAGAACAAGACATAGCCTTGTTCAAATGTTCAAACTCTCTTCCCTTCCATAAGCCTACTGGATTTATCAGTACTGCCTGTTGGGAACAATTTGGAACATCACAACCAAACAAACTATGGTTGGGCAATACCTGTAAAAAAGCTACTTGGAGCAAAATAAAATTGTTCCAGGGAGCATCGCAGTGTTAAACAGTAAGGACACTCATTTACCACTGGTTGCATCCATGGCCTAACCATGTTCAGTTCACCAGCACAGGCATATTCAGATGTCCTCCAAACAGTGCTCATCCCCCTACTAACCTCCATTTAGTGGCAAGGAGAGTGGTCAGTAACCTGTGCAGCCATGAAGTCCTGACTCTCTGAGCATGCAGGAATGCCAGGGCACTGGAAAAAATTAGGAGAGAGACAAGCAGAAGAATAGGTTTCTGTGATTTTGACAGTATTCAATTGCCTGAAGATCATCCTTTGAGATAGGATGGATATAGCCATTGATTTAAAACTAGACCAGTGTGTAAGTGGTTTGTTAAATGGACACAAGCATTTTGTTAAATTCTGTGAAGGTTGGTTCTTGAACTAATGGAAGGTTCACTAGATCAGGATATTGGATTATTTCATTTTATAGTTTTTGAAACAACCGTGGGAGGATTTGTGTCCATCTAGAAAATTTTTCAAGAGATGAGCATTGAGAGTGGTGGCTTCTGCAGTTAATTTAAAAATTGTGGTAAGCAGCTCAGTAATCATAAATGATTCTGTCATTTCAATACTGCTCAGAGAATTGTGAAGAAAAAGTTGTACAATTGACAAATAATTTTATCTTCAATAGAATCCTTATTTTTGCACTTTTAAAAACATAAAATGGGAGAAAACACAGTTCTTATTCCAGAAACCAGTGTCCATTTGTATAAAGTCTGGGCAATGTTGATTAATATAATTTTTATGCTTGGTGATAGGGAAAAAAAAAAACATTTGGGAGGGGGTTTTGTGTTTGGTTTATTTTCTTTTTTGTGTACCTTTTTCAAGAAATGGCTGAGTTTAAAAACCACAGCAAACAGGCAAGCACTCAAGGATGCATGTGGGAATTAGGCACAGATTTCTCTCTGTTGTTAATAGAAACTGTGCATCTAACACTTGTTCACTGTAGTGGAAATAGACTTGAGCCTTAATCTAAAGTGCATTGTGAGAAACTACTTTATTTTTTCCATTGGAGACTATTGTGAATGATGCAGCTGTAGGGGACAAAGCAAGTCTAAAGGCAAGTGAAGTAAACTGAAAGACCACCATTGAATCAGGGTCTGTTGGACCATGGACCATAGGCAGAAACAGATGCTCCTTAACCTTTCATCATATTAATAATTTAACACCACTGATCTCTCATAAAGGATTGAAATGTATTAGTTCTTCCTTTGAGACTACATTTATCTTTTTCTTTTCCTCCCCTACCTTAAATTCTGTTCTATGCAGCCTTTCACTAAAGAACATATACAGAATCCGTAGAACTACTGTGTATATATGGATGCAACTTTTTACTTGGGTTTTTTGTAAACTACTGTACTGATCATGCAGGATGCCAGTCTCTGCAGTGTCTTGAACTGTTCCTGTTCTCCTGGTCACCAAAAAGCAAGCAGTGATTCCTAATTCCAAGCTCCTACAGGTTCTCAGCTTCTTTCTTATCGTTCATATTGTGTATAGCTTAAAATAAATTTTGAAAGAAGTCACTCATCTCTTCTCTTAGATATGTGTTGTGCTCTCCAATTCACATAGAAAATCCATATCCATGATAAAAATTATTTTACGAGCATATTAATCAAGGAGGTAAAGGTGGTGGGCTGCCTCTCCTTCAACTTTCTGTTGCGACTTAACCCCAGTAGACAGCTATCCCTACAGTCACTCTCCCCCAGGGGGATGAGGGAGAGAACTGGAAGGCTACAAGTAGAAAAGTTGTGGATTGAGATAAAGACAGCTTAAAAGGTGAAGCAAACCTGTACATGCAAGCAAAGCAAAACCAGGAATTCATTCACTGCTTCCCATTGGTGGGCAAATGTTTAGCCATTTCTGGAAAACAGGGATTCATCGTGATGCCTGAAGTGGCTACCTAGAAACAGAGACCAGACAAGAGTAGGGAATAAAGGTAGGTATTTATTTGAAAGGCCTTTAAAGGTACACCCTGGGGAGCCAAAGGCTACTCCAAAAGGACCCCCAAGATGGACCTCCCCAAGATGGATGACAGGTCTCAAGTTCTTCACGCTCTTATAGGTTTGGTCCATTTGCATATCAGGGTTAATTCTCCAATTAAAGCTTCGGTTAATGACGTAATTTCCCTAAGCTTGCCTCCCTCTCCAAGATGTTGGTTTACACTTTTTGGGCCTAGGACAGTCTGGGTGTCCTTGGAGACCAAACCCAGAGAGGTTTGTTATGTCTACCTTAGCATGAGAGAGCAGCAGCTAACAGGCCAAAAAAAACCTCAGAGCCACACACCAAGCAGTACAGAATCTGGAAAATATAAGAGTTAAAACCTAAGGCATCAATCACATCTCATGGTTACTTAGGAAGACAGAGGTCACTACTCCCAACATCCCCCTTCCTCCTTCTTCCTTCAGATATTATTGTTAAATAGGATGGTGTTGGGAGGAAAGTGTTAAAACCAGAGGATTTGGCAATGAGGAGCAAATAGTTCAGTTGAAAGTGATCTTGCAGCTGGGAATGCTAAAAAGGTTGGTGTGAGAAAGCTCCATTTATTATGTGTAGTGTTGCTCATCCTCAGCCTGTTTTGAGAAGCAGAATTCCTGTGCAGAGGTGGCACACTCTCACAGACATGCCAGAAGCATTTTGTTACAGTGAGGCAGGCAGGGAGTCCCCATCCTGCTGCTGGCTAGGATGAACTGAGCCAAACGGAGCCCGTGTCCCCATGTGTCTGTGACGCCCGGTATTGCTAGTGAGGGAGTGAAATAAATATACTCTTTGCATTTCTGCTGTGGTTTCATGGTTGCCTTGGTTACCTGTATGTGTAAGTTCATGCAGATGGGATCCCGTATGGTATGGAACATCGCTTTGGTCAGCTGGGCTCAGCTGTCTCAGCTGTGCCTCCCAATTCCTTGAGCACTCTCAGCCTACTTGCTGTCAGGGCAGCATGAAAAACAGGAGTACTACTCAGGATTAGCTAAAACAACCCTGTCTTATCAACACTATTTTGGTCACCAAACTAAACTAAAATAGCACCATATTGGCTGCCACAAAGAAAACGAACTCCATCCCAGTCCAAACCTGGACAAAGTCTCACCTTTCCATACTTATTTGGATTTCATATAATGAACTCATGGATTGCAAGGAAGGAAGGATTTTTTTTTATTATTATTTTTAGAAGAAGCATTAGCTCAAAGTAAGTTAAAAAATCTTGAACAATGCCATAGTTTCAGGTAATACACCAGAGTTTCTACCAGGAATGCAAACATACAATGCAGGAAGTCATTAGAGTGACATAAAGCAAATATAGTACATTATAAAGTAAAACCTGTAGGTCAAGGCAGGATGCTGAGAGGCGAGTAGACAATTGGGAATAAAATGAATCAGTAACTTACCAGTGAAGGAAAAAAGTCTGGAGGGATAAAAGGAAAAGAAAAAAGCATATGTTAGAATAACGAAAAATGTGAAATTAGAACAAAAATGAAACTTAGGAGGAAAAAAATGCCTTTCAGACCTCAAGGTTGAAGAAAATTGCTTGAGTAACGTGAAAAAAATATCTTGTGGAGATTCAGAGAGTATGAAAGTTCATCTCTGGAAGTTTTGGTGATGTAGATCAGAAAGCAAGGCATTTTCCTGGAATTAAGTGATGCAGATTTTCTAGGAAGAAGTCTATTAAGGGAAAAATGAGAAGATTAAAACTATCTAAATCCTAACTGAGTTGCCATACAAAATATGGTTAATTATTCAGGCCAATATGTCAAGTCATCCTGAACTTCTGCTGTCATGAATGGACATAGGTTTTTTTTAAGTGAATGGATAAGACATTTTTTCCTTTACAGTTTAAATTACAATGGTTTCTGAAAGCTAATGAAAGCAAATTGCACTATTCTGGTGAATGCACAAAACAATGACACAAAATACTGTTGCAAAAGAATGAATAAACATCAGGGAAAAAATAAAGTTTCCTTTTAGGCATGAAATTTGACATATTGATCAATTAGAAAACAAAATGAGGTTAAAAAGATCTCATTCTTCTCTCACACTTGTTCAGTATTCCTTTGATGTAACTGGAATTTATGCCAGCATAATCTGTTGTCAGAGGAAACTTAAATCTAAAGAATGAACACTGTATTATCTTGTAACTTTGATTGCACGATCTTGAGAATAATTTTATAAGCATGTTTTATTGGCTTTAAAGTTTTTGAAGGTTTTGTTAACATATTGTTTGGGAAAAAAAGAGTATAGCTCTTGCATGTCTATGCATTCTCTGGTTATATAACCTGTGCAAAATCTGAAGTGATTAACACTGGTAAAATAAAAAATAATTTCAGTGAACAAATTTTATAAATCATAGCTCAATTTTTATACATCAAATTTCATGGCTTGTTCTCAAGTATACTGGAAAAACGTTATGAAATAGTCGTTTTATTGAATTATTTTTTTAGTTGCAATTAAAGCTGATAAAATATTAATAAATGTAGTTCAACACACTGGACGAGGTGCAACCCTCAGAGTCAGCTTGATGAGATAGCATGCTATTCTTGGTTGCTATTGGTTGGTAACTCATGTTTTGCAATTGACTGTTTGCAATTCAGAGCTGCTCAGTAATAATGTAAAATGACCACTTTTATTTACACTTATCCACCTCTTTTTGCTGAATCATACCATTCTGTCCAACTCAACATTAAACCTGAGAGTTTTTAATAATAATTAATTGTGCTGTATGATACCTACTGATGCATCAGTAGAGCTTTAAAATATGAGCAAAATACCAGCTACCCCCTTTAACTTGTAAACAGCAGCTGAATATCTGCTTTAAAGGGTCGTGTACAAAATACAGACTGATGTCTGGAGGGGATAACAATTCCTTAAATTAAGAATGAAATATCCAATAGATAGCAGTCAATACAGAAGGCAAAATAACAAAACTGCCTGCAAATGAGACAGCTGGTATCTGTAGCTCAGTAACTGAACTAATGGAAGGTAATTTGGCACATTCTCAAGATCTACTCTGCTTACAGTTATTGTCTATCTATAATATGTTAATTACCATGTTTAGAATATTTAGACCAAGTTTATAATTTATTTCAAACATGCCTGTAAATAATTGCACTGAGTAGGTAGCCTGGCATCAATCACAACAGAAATAAGTTCCACATGAATAACACAAAAGGATGCAAAAAATGCTCGTGATCTTTAAAGCCTTTTTGCTCAGTAAAATATTGTTCTGTCTCTTTCAATTACTAGAATTAATTTACTATCCATTTTTTCTACTTATTTAAGATACTTTATATTTTGGGTCTTGCACATGCAGCTTTTGCTTTACCTGTTAAACTGTCTTTATCTCAACCTACAAGGTTTTTTTCACTTTTACTCTTCTGATTCTTTCCACCATCTTACTGGAGGGAGTGAGCAAGTGGCTGGGTGGGGCTTAGTTGCCTGCTGGGGTTAAAGTGACAGTCCTTTTTGGTGCCCTTTTTTGGGGTTCAAAGAGTTTGAGATAATGACAGAGTCAATCTATATTCTTAGCGTTTATTAAAGTTCATAACTGTCATATGGTGTTTGTGTATTTTTTTTTAATCAAATCAGGGAAGATTCAATGCAAAAATTGCGCAGAGGGACAGAAAAGATAGCTGAGGATTACTAAAGCTTTCTTTACACTGTGGAAGTTCCATGCCCTATATTAAACATTTGCATTCTGCCACTGAATTCCACAGCTGTATGAAAGAATTCACCATGTATCTTTATACATTTTTAACCATAAAGTGAATTCTTCAAATACTGCATTTTCTGGAGAACAGTTTGATTTTAATTACCTTGCCATGAGAACAAAATTTAGTCTGTCTAATATTCTGTAGGATAGAGTCATGTATTGACTGTTCTCTGCATATCATTATGGGATGCAATGTCATAAATGTCAGAGTAAAATAACTATATCCAAGTCTCATATAGACATTCAATCCTAAACTTTAGAGAAAAAAAAAGATGCACAATAAAGGATGAACTAAATTGTTACTATTAGAGGTGTGTTCAATGTGCATTCATAACTTAGTGAATCAGTTGTCACTATTCCGTCCTGAGTACCAGCAGTATAAATATTGCTACATTTACACATGGAAATAACTTATGGATGTTTTTGTCTTATCCGCTGTGATCAAATTTTGTCAAGACAGAAACAGAGGCTTTTTTTCTTTTCTGATTTTACTAAAAGGAGCACCATGAAACTTAAATCTGTCTCCTTGTCCTGGTTTTGGCCAAGGACGGAGTGAAACACTGGTATAAGTTGTGATGGGGGCGGAGACTGGAGCGAGGTGGGCGTGTCAAGGTTGTTATTCCATAGCACATTGCATCGTTGTCGAGGGGCGGAGGAGAAGAAGGGATTCTCGCTTGTGGGAAGGAGGGTGTAGCTGGCAGTTGAGGTAACAGTGTGAACAGAGGGTCTGGATGCTACTTTGTTCATTGTCTCAGGGCTGAACCATGTCGGTCAGTTGGGGCTGGTTGGTGAGCAATTTGCAGGTAAAACACCCTCTCTTTGTTACACTGTTGTTATTAATATTGTTGCTGTTACTGTTCATTTTCTCACCTGACTGCTGTTTCTAGTACATTGTTTTCATCCCAGCCCGTAACCTCTGCCTTTTGTCTCTCTCACAGGAGGGGTGGGGAGAGGGGAGTGGGACTGCCATTCCTAAACCATGACACTCCTTCATGTCTCTTCTAGGCTTGTGCTTCCATTTTTCTCTATCACTTGAACCTTGACATGAACCTATGCTATGGCCACAGCTCCAGGATGTGAAAATCCTCCGTAGTGCTGCTCTCCTTCTCTCTGCAAAGTTCTGCTCTCTCTCTGGACTGACACTCCCAACCCAACACCTATCCTGGCAGGAAGCCTTCTTTTGCTGAAGGCCCTCACCCTCTTCATAGCTCTCCTTTGGATGTTCTCTAATAGCTTAGTATCTTTCTTATATTGTGGTGCCCAAAACTGCTCACAAGACTCGAGGTGAGGCTGTCCCAGTGCAGAGCAGAGCAGGACAATCCCCCCTCTTGTCCAGCTGGTGATGCTGTGCCTGATGCACCCCAGGACATGCTTGGCCCTCCTGGCTGCCAGGGCACTGCTGACTCAGATTCACCTTCTGCAGCTCTGCATTCCAGCATCTCATTCCCCAGTACATCCAGAGCTGCCCCATTCCAGGTGCAGAATCTGGCACTTTCCCTTGTTGAAATTCATATGGTTGGTGATTTTACCTCTGGGGCCAGAATTCCTTCGACAGCTGCAAGCATCTGGAATAATCTTCAATGTTATGTCTCTCTACATGTTTTAAGTGTCAGCTGAGAACATATCCTTTCTTCCTTACCTTAATTCCTCTTTGTCATTGGTATTTGTTTCTTACTGGACTCTGTACTTTTAATTAAACCTATAAAATAGTCATTCAATTTCTTTAAATACTCTATACAAAACTGTTTTATTTATGCATTGGTAATTTACACTGCACACATTTTATAAGCCTATTCCTTTACCATTCATGAGAATACCTACTGTTTATTTAATAACTACCATATTATAAAATACATATGCTATCTATAAGCTGCAGAAGTCTTAAAAACCACACAACCACACACTAATTTAGCATATAAAACTTTAATTTTTTTTAAGAGTGATTTCACAGAACATGTGTAATGACAAAACCACATGCTTTTTCAATTTGCCAATTATTGTTGTTTATTTGTTGTTTTCAAACTCTGAAAGCTGTATTTGATAATGAGAGAAAACGTAGGTTTTGGTGACAAGAGGAAACTGATGGCTTTTTTTTGTGCCTTTTTATTTTCCTCTTATGGAAAACTCGCAGGAAATACATCTAAGTAAACAATGTAGATGTCACTGCATGTAAACTCAGTTCTTCACTTGGTATAGGGAATGACCAGTTTGGTTTAAGCACGAGCAGATGTTTCTATCTGACCATCTGGCCTTTATTTGCTTATCCAAAATCCTATGCTCCCTCTTTTACACAAGAGGAGGAAAGGAGGTAATGATGATTTTTGTTGTTGTTGATTGTGGTAGGAAATAATAATTATGTTATCTCTTTGTAGCAATAAAGAGGAAGTGTGAAAATAAAAAATTGCAATTAAAAAAGGAATATTTTAAGTGAGGTATGAGAAAAGAATTTCTCCATTCAGAAAATCAGCACTTTTGAAAGTTCTGATCTGAAATGCCATCAACTTGTCTCCTTTCTATTCTGCACAAAACCTATCCCTGAAAGCCTATGTGCATCTGACCCATAGGGAGAGCATGGCCAAGTCTTCAGTTATAAATAAGCCTTTCATCCATGATCTGCAAAGGAGTATGTTTTATTCTTCATTGACCAGTTTTCATCTACTCTATAATATTCTAATTTTTTCAGTAACCATGCTTTTTATTTTGAATAAGCTTGATGAATTGGAAATGTTAGGGCCAAGAAAGAAAAATTCTAGTCAACACAAACCTGCTTCATTTGACTTAAAAACTCCAGGATACTTTCTTGTACTTAAATTTTGAGTGACTCTGCAAAGCCATTAATAGTTGCAATTTGAGATCAAGTTCTGTTGAAAAAGTGATGTTCATATCAACAGGTCCTTATAATTATTTTTGTGAAATTCAAAAGTTTCAAGAACTTAACACCTTTCCTCTCTCTCTACATAACAGGCTAAGCAACTGAAGATCTGTTTTTTTAATCATGTCAGTGAATAGGATTGAATAATGTCTATAGAGACCAGACTCAACCCATCCAAAACCCATCCCAACCTTTTCAGATTTTAATCACATACAAATCCATTGATAAATGGAGTTAATATATGATAACCTAATTTTAATGTTTTGAGATCCAAATATTTCTGCCTCCCCTCTACAAGCTGAAATAAAATGAGCTTTGTGCTGGAGACACCTTTGTGGCAGCAAGTGTCAGTGGAGCAAAGCTACGGCTCTTTTGTAGCCCTGTGACTGAAATTAAGCCAAGTAGCTGCTTTCACTGCAATTACAAATCTCTTCCCTTACGTTACATAACAAGGTTGGTCTATTTTTCTCTTAATATCAGTGTATTTTCAAAATTTAACTTGCCTTTTGTTTTCATGTGAATGTTAAAATTTTCACCTTTCTCGGCATGAAGATCAGCAGCCTATCATACAAATTCCCATAGTAAGAAAACACTCAAAAGTCTTGTTTTCTGCATTTACTGCAGCATGTCAGGCTTTCACTATTTCCATGAGTTGTTTTGCACATTTTGTGCTTAATTTTCTTTAATTCACTGTGAGACACAAAATATTAACAGTGTCAGCTGGAAGACTCAGACTGAAAGTAAGGTTGGTTGCTACAGTAAGAAAGCCAATTTCTGTTCTCCATTATATCGTTGCGAATCAAGACTAACTGTATTGACTTCAGTGGGGAAAGAGGTTGACAGACTCATTTCTACTTCTGCAGAATGATCCATGCACCTCTAATGATACAACAGCACAGTTAATTGTTTGACTGAGAGGATGATGGCTGAGAATGGTAATGGTTACTTTCAAGGTTAGAGTTATAGGTGAATTTTATGCACACTTCAAATGGGTGAACCTAGATAATCTAAATGGCTAAAACATCTGCTCTGATTTTCTTTTTTTTATGATCTTTTGCTTGTCTGTCTTAAACAGGATTTAACCAATGAGAAGTTACTTTAGGATCTCTGGCACAAGCCACCAACTCTTATTCCCATTTATATATTCTTGTCTGGACAGAAAGGCGATATTCTCTTAATTAAGCTGGAGTTCTAATTATCTGTCATAATTTTTGTATTTAAGTGCATCATATGCATTAGAGAAGACTTTTCTGAAGTGAAGAAGAAGTATTGTAGAGATCAGAAGGACTGAAACACAAAGAAATTAAATCAGCATTATCCTTTTTGAAGGTCCAACATCAAGCATCAGCTGATTCTTTCATGGTATTTTGGCTTTTTGGCTAGCTCTCCAACTGCACATTTAATTCTGCTGAAATCAGGGGTTCAGTTCATCCATGGAATGAAATACATGTTCATAAATTAAGTGCCCAGTGAAAAGACAATACATTTTTACCTTTAAAAACACTCATTTGAGTAATCTGCCAGCTGTCACCCAAAGACTTTGTGGCACAGCAGGCTGTAGAGCTTGTTGTTTCCTAACAATCCAGTTTCTCAGGGCTACATTTACCCAAACTAGATAGGAAGATAAATTCAGTAGTTTCATTATCCACATCTTCTACATGCATCTTCCATTTTCTGCAGCATATTTAAAAAAAGATCTTGGACAAATCCAGTTTCTGTATAAGTTAAAATACATTAATGTAACCTTTTAACTAAATCAGGCAGCATTTCTATGAGAAAAATACTGTGTGATTTTAAAAACAAAGACAGTATTGTATTATTGGTATGGGCAGCATTAATTACATGATTTCCTAACATACTGAATGATGTAACCTATATCAATATCTATACATGTGTATCTTGTAGTTTATCATGAACTCATGGCTCATACAATCACCCACCAGACCTTCCCACTTGAATTAGAGGACTAGAAGTATTACCTGCTCTGCCTCAGAAAAGGAGGAGACATCTTGGGTTTTTTGCCGCTGTGTTTTGCTAATATTTGTTGACTTTTTTTTCATATCTTAGCTTCTTATCTGATGTGATTTTCATCCTCTCTTGTCCTTAATACCTTAGCTCTCATTTTTTTAAGGTAATTTAGTTCTCCTTCAATGAGGCATGACTACTTCAAATTATTTTGCTTTATCTTCCCATTGGTATTATCAGCATTGAAACTTGAGTGTTAGGTTTCTACCAATAATACTCATCCTGAATTTGAAGGTGAAACTGCTACTATAAAAACAGTGTAAGAGTACTGGACTTACCAATGACAATACATATTCAGTAAAGTATTTTTAAAAGTTATTTCCCTTCTTTTTCGCAAGCATGTGAGATCCCAGTCCAGATGTACCTCTTTAGCAAGACACAAGCTACCCATACCTCCCAGAGCAGGACACAGCGTTCTGTGCCCAGTTTTCTAAGTGGTGTCTGAGACAAAGCACAGTAAAGTCAATGAAAAAGTTCAGACTGACTTCAGATATCTTCTGACCAAGCATTCACAAAGCATGCTTTTATATAGTCATTTTTTCTTCTTAAATCTACTTATTCCCTGATCACCTTTAAGGTGATGTACCATTAGTTTTGACTGGGTGTTTACTGGCCCTCACTTGCCAGTACAGTACCAAGCACAGAACTAAATCAATCTTTGTCAGGTCTGTAATTGAGCACTTCCCTAATTTATGAGACAGCTTTTCCATTAACAACAAAATCCTGAGAATTAAATAAAAACAGACCTTCACAAGTGCTGCTGCATTGGTGAATAAAATAAAAACATTGATAAATGTACGCCCCTTTTCCCAGGCTGACTTTGAAAAATTCTGTGTCACAGACCTAGGTCATATTCTGACAACAATTAGGAACACTAAAATAAATAGTTGGCAATTCTTTTTTATGACAGGCTATGCAAAGCTGGACTTTTTTTGCCAAATAATACAGTAGTCTGTGACTGTGAGTTATGTTATTCCAGTGAGTCTGCTAGTTCGTATGTATCTGTACTGTTATGCCCCCTTCACAGCATGACAACTTCTTTGTTTCAAATCTCATTCAGCTGAGACTTGATGAAAACCTGCACAGACGGATGAAAATATATCCTTAAGTTTTGCTGGAGTAGTTTCCATTGTTGAACTAAATCATGTACACAAAACTGAATCTGAACATTTTTCCTTCAGTCTTTCTAATGAAGCTTTGAATGTATCATCAATTAAGACACTTAAACTAGACCAGATAAATCACTAAAAAATGCAGGAGCCGTGGCAGGAGAATGGATTGATTACCTAATAGGTATTTTCTATGTCCAAGGGCTGCATCCTTGCAACTTACATGTGAATAGCTCATTGGTGACAATTGTACAGTTTTCATCAAACTTTAATCAAGATTTATATTGTATGATTTTGTAACTTAAAAAATAATATTTAGTTGTTTTGTTGAATTTTTTACAGTTCTTGTCTTCCACTTCCTGAATGTGTTTGGATGTGGAAAAGTCATCTCATTACAGAACCTGTTGACACAACACTTTCAACATCTCTTTGAAGTGAAAATGATGTTTTGAAGGTGATTACTTTAGAGAAATACAAATACTGACAATTTGAGATTTATTATGCTTGATAACTGCATACTTTTTAATTTTTTTGTACGCAAATAGACACACATATACTGTCTAGAATATTGATAGAATATAAACTTCTGTGGACTATGTAAATGTTTTGGATAAATCAGCATTAATGCAGTCTCTCAATCAGATTGAATGTAGTTTTTTTGAAGCACCATAGGAATCGAGAAAGAAAAAGGATACATCATACATGTTGTAGTCTTAGGAAAAATATGAGTTTGGTGCATAGGTTTTCTTTGTCCAGTTGATAATAGATTTAAAATTTGAAATGCCTAAACCCTTACCATTGAAGATTTTTAAGTATGGCAGGCTTGTGCTTTAACAGTTCAATAGTTAAAAAATATGACAAGCATTTGATACGCATAGATGTTCATGAACACAAACACAACAGAACTTGAATGTGTGCTGGTGGAGCAGGGAAAAGGGATAGACAAATCTCTAAGTTCTTAATCCCAAATACAGATGGAAGTAGAAGAGTTTGTATCGACATTTGAAGCTCCAGAGACAGCACTATAACCTCCTGGTAGATATTCATACATTTGAAGTATTGTTTACATTTTCAGAAAAAAATCTCCAAACTCAGATTGGCAGTTGCACATAAGCAGCGTCAAGTGGTCTAAAGTTAAGCCTAAAACATAAGTCCTAACCTGGAAAATTTTGAAGTACTGGAAGAGAATCAAAACTGGAATTGAAAGTATAAAGCAGAACTGTTGAGAGGGGAGGGGAAATCAGAACACATATTCAGTGGCAGTGAAAAAACTTGGAAGGAACAATTTTCACAATGCAGGGGCAGAAATTAATCTTGTAAGCTTTACTGCTGGAAAAGGTGTTGGAAATTTGGTCTGTGTTCTGTAACTGTAAAGCACTTCATTAGGAGGCATCCAAATGCCCTCATTCTCTCTGCATCTGCAACTTGCCCTCCATTTCAAGTGAGAGGAAGGCCCAACTCTTCTTTCTGTAACCTCACAGCTTTAGTCCCCAGACTCAATGCAGCCAGCTTCACTCCCACAACTGCTGCTGCTGTTCTTAGTTCTCTAGGAGGAAGTTGGGGAAATGGAGGCAGAAAGGTAGGAGAGAAAACAAATGCAAAGTGGTCCAAAACACTTCATACCTAACCACTCTCATTTAACAGTGACCAGTGAGTTAAATTTTTGTCATCAATTTTTAGACACTCTAGAGTCAGCTTTATTAAACTCAGCTGCTCATATCTGTATTACTACTCTTGGTGCATCTACTCTTGGCTCCCCCAGCTTATCACCAAGAATCTTTTTACTTGCAAATCTCTAGTGACTGTGGTAATGGTCCTGGGCTATAGCCCCTAGCCCAGGATTGCTTTACTATCCTGCAGACAGCAGTAACAGTGGTTTTTGTGTTCCTTCAGACATGGGGAAACTTTTTCCTCATCCTTTAGGTCTCCTGAACTCCCATGAGCTTTTCTGTCTATGGCTTCAGATACTGAGGCGGTGGTTTGTACCATTTTATGACAGCTGGAACAAACTTTTTGCCCCAGTTTAGTATCCTAATGGCCCATTCAGAACAGGACAGTGAATTCTTCAGTGGCTTATTCCCTTGATCAAATATTAAATCTGGAATTTCACCAGTTCTCTTGATAGCAATACAGAGGATCAGTTAGGCAACAATTATAAAACTAACTATAAAGAGACAGTTGTCCACTGCTTCTGGAGAATTTTCTTTAGCTCTGACAACTGCAGTCCCACCTGGCTGATCATTTTACTTTCTAAAAGTATGTTTATTTTACAGAGTGTCTAATTTACCTCACTCTCTGTGTTTAGTTGGGTGTTTTTAGGAAACAGAATCATAAGACCACAGAATGCTTGGTGTTGGAAGAAACCTCTCCAGAGGTCATCTGATTCAACACATTTGCTCAGTCAGGATCCTGTAAAGCAGGTTGCCCTGGAATATGTCTAGTTGTGTTCTAAATATCTCGACAGATGTCTCTGGCTCCACAATGTCTCTGGAAACCCTGTTCCACTATTTGACCACCCCCCAGTGAAGAAAGTACTTTGTGGTAAGCCAGAATTTAATTTTTAAAACTGTCCTCATTGCTCCTTCTCTTGTTGGTGGGCTCTGCTGAGAAGAGTTTGGTTCCCTTTCCTTCATTCCCTCCTATCAAGTTCTTATACATATTAATGGGATCTCCCTGAGTCTTCTCTCTTTCAGCCTGAATAGTCCCATCTCTCCCTCACATCAAAAATGCTACTGTCCCTTGTCATCTCTGTGGCCCTGTGCTGGACTCGCTCCAGTAAGTCCATATCTTTCTTGAACTGGGAAGGTGAGAATATATGGAAGGGATCAGTGGACTCATTCAAGTGAAGTGTGGACTGGTCACCATTTTACAGAAGAAAAGGAAGAGTAAGCTGAAGTAGCAGAAATGGGTACATTTATTGGTTGTTTATTATGTCAGCAGTGAGGTGAATTAGAAGAGAGGCTGAAATATCCTCTTATCCCTACTTTTAGTCATTCACTTCCAGTTAAGTCACAGTTTGCCCTGCCTCTGCACAGCCAAGAGTGCTCACTCTGTGGATAAATAGAGGGCTTAAGTTTCCAGGGTTGTTAATCTGACACCTTTCACAGCATTAAATTGATTTAAAATTCTAAAAACAATTATTCATACATTGTATGCAGCATTTTCATTGGCATTGCATCAGAGCCACTTGTCCTTTGGATATGATACTGTGTCAAAAGAATCATTACACTTTTATCATTATGTTTCATCAATGCCTTATGCAACGGAGATATTTTTCTATTTGAAATGTTTAAAGAAGATCCATTTTGTAAACTAAATGTTTACATTTCTAACAAAATATTTCAGCTTACAAACTGTCAGTTTTAGAGAGTCAAAGGAGAAAAATAAAATCTTTCAGTATTCTGTCTAACAATATCATCATATCTCTACGAACAACAGAACTATTTTTTAACAGCTTTAACTGACCTATGTTTTTAATAATGTAATTTTTATGCAGACTTACAGTGCCTATGCCAAGTTTTAGCCTGATACAGATTAAAACAGCTAAGGTATAAACCCCTGAAAAATGGGGTTTATAATGGAAATGGCAACTGACCCTTAACTGTAGCGGTGCTACCGGATGCTGCTGTAATAAGCTTCCCTAGATGCCATGGTGTAAATGTATTAGCTGTACTAAGAGACCCACTCCTGGTATAATTATGTTAGGAACCAATAAGACAGCTCAGAAATCAATATGCTAAGACAGATAGAGTAAAGGACCATGGCCAGCAAACTGGGAATAGATTAGTCTGGCAGGTCCCTAGCTGAGCCATGAAGAAGGGGATATCTCTGCTGTTGTAAGAAAGCCATTAATTGTAAATTTTCCTGAACAAGGAACTTGAAGGGAGAGCTTAGGCTGTTGTTCATACCACTCGGTGTAGGCTGCAGCTATTATTGATCAACAGTTAAGCTTTTTTATTCTTATTTCAAAAACCAACAGTGAAAAAAAAATCTAAATGTGGAGGAAGAAGGTGCATCTTTTGTTTAATTCTATTTCTTAAAGAGACAGCCCTACACATTCAATCCTAGGCTTTCCATTTTATTTTGTTTTAACAATTTTTAAAAGAATGGGACACTAAAATTTTGCCAGATTTCGTTTTCAAAAAGTAGCTAGCCCTGTATTACTGCACTAATTATCTAGTCAATAAAATTCTACAAGTGCAATATGATTGATATAATGTGATAAAAATAGGTAGTGCTCTTAAAAGCACTTTTAAAGAGTTCAATCAAATTAACCTGTGCCATTAAATACTATCACGTTCTGCAATAATTAAAGATATGTCAATGAGAACTTTGCTGCTGTTAATTTTAACTAATGTCAGTTGATTCTCTTCTGGCTTTTTTCGAAGTAAGAGAGTAATTTCCTTAATAAACAGAAACACAGTGTTATTCAGTGACAGTTGTAGGAATAAAAAAAATAAAAGAAATGGAAAGGAAACAAAGGACAACCTTTTGTGGTTACAGTACGGCACATCTGCTCGTGTCCAATCAAACTTTCAAAAGCATAGTAGTAAACAAAAGCAGCCATCAAGCAGGGACAAAGTCAGAGACATAAGTGGTTTGAATGAGTGTGCAATTTCTGCCCATATGACCATCCTGACACAATTGCTCTAATTTTCTTCCCAGAAATGACTGATAAAAGATTTAGGTAATTGCTATGGAGACAGACTTCCTTCCATCACAGGGTATCTTGAATAATACAGCCTCAGGGTCATAAGATGGAGTGTCAGTTTCTGCAGAGTCCTAAATTAATACTTGTCCCTGTTTCAGCTATACTTCCTGTACATCTAATGAAGTGAATGTAATTTATTTTGACAATGTATTGAAAATCACTTGATCAAATGACTATTCTGTAATGAACACAAAACACCATATAGCCTTGAAAACTACACCTAAAAAAAGACATAAAAACACATCAATTTTTCAAAGCACGTATTCCTCTCCTCTTGCAAATGTTGCATGTGTTGAACATAAAATAAAATAGTTTCTAAAAGCTCAATGATTCATATGATTTTAAAAAAAAAGTGCTTTCTGAGATGCCTCAGTTCGACCTGCATCCATTCAGGTCCTGACCTTGTCCCTTGTAATCAAAGTTAATTTATCTAGGTGATCTCTGTACTCTCAAGTATTGAGTAGCACTCAGAAAGAAATTCAGAAAGCTCCTCCAAAAGCTAATGATTAGTAAGAAGTTTCAAAAGTACTGTAGATCAGCTCCCACACAAACTAAAGTTCATGCATGAACAGTCCATTTTGAGGCAAATCTTACATATCCACCCACCAGTAAAATTTCATAGCTTCAGACATTCTGTAGTCCACTGTCTGGAGTGTTATGACACATTCAACAGCTAATAAATGCAGGTGGGTGTAAATCAAAGATACCTACATAGCTGTCATATATTGCTCACAATTACATAAGTCATCAAAAAGCCACAATTTGTGCCATTCCTAAGGACAAATATTCTTTCTGCAGGACTGAAGGCTTTATAACATTTTAATTTTAAAGTATCTGATTTTTTTTTAAGGGTAACACGATCACTTCCAAATACACAGCATGAAATAAAAATGTTGATCATCATTTACTTTCCCTGCTCTTTCAGAGGAAATATAGCTGTTTTCAAGACTTTTTTTTTTTTTTTTTAAATAGTGCATCTGAAATGAGCATGAAGTGACTGAAGATGTTTTGAAAACTAAGTAAACCTGTCATGAGCTTGACAGGGCTGCCAATGTAAAGGCAAACAGCTGTACAATGGCAGCAGAGAGGCACTGTGTTGTGTTTAAATACAGTCAGGCAGAAGCCAGTGGATAATGCTCAGTAATGGGTTAATCAATACTTATTATGGTTTTATTGGTTCACTAAAGAGAGAACAGAACCTAGTGAGCACAGAGTCAAAAAATCACTGCATCTGATCTAGATAACATCTTCTGTCCCTTAGGGATTTCCCTATTCAAGAATCCAATTTACCATGCCTGATTGACAAGGATTGGATCCTAGGGAATCACATAACTCTTTTTAGGACCCAATAAAATCCTAATGGATTTGTCTGACCGGTCAGGAGATTCAAGTTTTACTAAACTGAGGGGCTTTGTTGCAATTAGCCTGTATTCTACTTGCAGTTGAAAAGCTATTAGGAGTCATTGCTTTCTAAAATGCTGGAGTCATGCTGGGTTGTGAATGCCAGATAGAGTTACCTTTCTTTGTAAAAGGGGACTTACAATGGATCACAAAATTCAGAAAGCTTAATGTTAAATCACATTAAATTGGTGACCCAAATGATGAAAAATAGTATCTTTCAAGCTTAGGGCGATACTTATCTTTTGCATCTTATGCTATTAAAAAGATACAGCGGATATCAGCCTTTGAAATACATTTTTGAGAATGCATTGTTTAAACTAGCGTATAAACTAGCATATTTTAACACTTCTAAAAAACCAGAATTAATCAATGAAGGTGTTGTATTCAAAATCCTGTGTGTCAATCTGTTCATCTTTTCAGAATACTATTTGCTAATATTTCAATTTTGTTGAGGGTATGTTTTCTTTTGTTTTATTCTTGTGGGTGTCTATGAGAAAAATAAGGGTGGTTCAAGACCACGTATCTGCTTGTTTCACTCAGATCCCTAGTCTGCCATGCAGAAGGGCACAAACTTTGAGAACTGAAATGTTGTGGCAGCCTATTCCTGGCCTGGAAAAGTAACAGGAATGGCTAGATTGGTTCCCAAATAACTGAGTATCACAGTCTTGGATTAATGATAAACCAGACGGAGTTTCACCTGCATGTCTCAAGCCAAGTGATTCTTTTGAACCACAATTGAAATAACTTATTCATATGTTTTCTGAGCAGCAAGTTTACATGGACAGCAACTGTCATGCCAGGTGACTCTGCTGCAAAGGTGCATAAAAATTTATCTCCCACATGAGAAAAATAGAAGCTATTTAATACATTGTTTTGTGATTAGTGTCATACTGGACTATTTGCAGAAATGCAGCTGCTGTTACTTTCAGTCCCTTTTACAGAATTTGTATAATAAAAAAGTGGTGCGGTATCATTTAATAGATGACTATCATTTATATTGTAGTTCTGGACTGGTTTAGAAATTAACTTAAAGGCAGAAATGCATATAAAATAAAATTAAAAGGAAGTAACAGGCACCTAATAAAGAAATATAAATTTTGATCAACTAATATTTTCCTTTGGAAGGAATGAATGAAGAAATAACAACAACATTACTTTTTTGATCTTTTTCCCCCTTCTTCCTTCAGAATGTGAATTTGCCAAGAATATCAGCACAAATCTGGCAAACATTCAGTTGTGTGCTTCAGACTAATATCATATGTACTCTATATCCTTGTTATCTCCCAACACTGAAATATTTGGAGTAGGAGTTCTACAAATAGACAAAGACTTTAAGTTGTTTTATGCTTTACAGTGTTGCTTTTCTCACTCAGTGGAGTAAGGGAAAAAGCTCCTCTGAGGTCTTGTTTGCAGCTTCCAAACATTTTTCTTTAGAAATCCCAACCTACGCTTCAACTGTTTTCACAGATTTCCTTAGACACATTGAAACTTATTTCACTCAACTTCAGCTAAGAATGAGTCATTGAACAGAATTTAGGCATCCAAGCTACTTCTGCAGTCAATGGAGAAAGATGAACATCTTTGGAAGGTACTTAATCTCGAGCTACAGTTGGAACCATGAACGTCTTGTGGAAGTGCTTATATAGGTGGAACTCATATAACCAGTTGAAAGTAGAAATACAAGTTTAAAACCTGAAACAAGCACATCTCTCCCACAGTCATGAAGATATCTGAGTGAGAGGGAATGAAACTAAAGAATTGCTAAATCCTCAAAAGATTTTAATTCTTATCCAAACAGTAGAACTCTTTTTTTGAAGTTCAGATATTTAACTGGCTTGTCTCTATCTCTTGTAGTTACATATATCGACACATCTAATAAAAATTCCTAAGGAATTTCTTTAGAAAATATTCCTCACCCACAGATCAGCCATTTTTCAGGTCATAGTGACTGATTTTATGGAAATTCAATGCTCGAGGAAAGTATATATTGGACAGCACTGGAGTCAGAAGTCTTCTATTTATTTAAAGAAAAACAACCATGTGGTTCGTCGCAAGTCAGTTATCCCATATTATCCCCCTATTCTGCCTTGCTTTATGGTAGGTTTTCAATCTTTTATAGTGTGGAACATATTTTAATAGATTATTTAGCATCTGTCTTACCTCTCCCAAATCACAGTCACATAGACCACTTCCCTTCTCTTTGACTGCCTGACAGACCTTTGGTAACTAGACTAACCACTCGCAATGAAAATTTATTTTAGGAAAGTGTGTAGTTCAGAATTTTCAAAACTGAATATTGGTTTGGAATTCCCATCTTGACACACAGAAGCGATGACCCATTTTAGAAGAAAGGTAGCCGTTTTGTAAAAATCATCACATCTTTTACAGATTATCATGTGCATGTAAGGTATTTCTAAACCTCTTGAAAAATTATTTTCAGTTCCAGAACTGAAACAAAACTGCACAATTTAACAAATCTTCACTTGAACTTCAACTTTTAAAGTACTTAATTTTGTTTCCAAAACTCATGTTGTGACGAAACAGTGAACATGGGTGTACTGTTATTTAAAGCAATTTCTCGTGGAAAAAAGTCCGTGTTTTCAGCATTCCCAGACCTCTCAGTGTTGAGATTGTTAGACATGTTTTGGCCAAGTTGCTGCAATTAACTAGCCCAGTTAGAACTGAATAAAAAAAAAATCCAAATTTTTAAAGCTCGACTACCAAAATAGTGTTCCAGAGTATGGATAGGTGCATATAGAGCATATAGAATCTCCTGGATACTGAGTCCACTTTGCAGTTCCAAAAATCAGCCTGATTTTCCTTGTGTGCCAAATACTGAGATACATTAATTCGGACAATTAACCTTGAATTTCATTGCTTTTCTTAATAGAAGAATTTCCCAACATTACTGAAGTGAAGTTTTCTGTCTCTGACTATGAATTATCACCTACTATTTTTGTTTTCTGTCATGAAGATGGCATGAATGCCTACCATGCATTCTCAGCTTTTCTACTTCAATTAGCATTTGAAAATTATTTTAAAGGTATCTTAAGTTTCAGTCAAAAGTGATCTATTTACTCAAGTTTTCTTCAATCACTTTTTTCCTTTTTAAAATCTAAGTTTATTCATACACAGGTATAAAAAAAGGTTTTAGTTTGCTATTTATCACTGGTTAAAATGGAAAATAAAAGAGCCGAACTTACTGGTTGCAAGAAAAATTGTAACCACACACATATAGTTTATATTACATGCATAATTTTACACACACACATATATATATATTTGCCTTTTTTCTTTTTGCCATATACTTAACACAGTATAGGGTCTTGGTAATGCAAAGAAAACAAATGCAAAAGGTATGCCCTGCTGTGTTACTCTATTGATAATTCAGTTATTTTTGTTTGATTTCTTTAATGACTGTATCACAAAGATGCTCTGGCATTTTAAAGCGGTTCCATACATTTTATTGCCTTTTGCTTGAAGTATTACTTTATAGTAATAAATAAGTTCATTTAGCAGCTATTCAAACAAAAAAAAAAGATTTTTCTGCTTCTCAAGCTTAAGCAGCCATATCTACTTTGGGTGCCTTTACCTGCCAAATGAATGGCATTAAGAAAAAATACGTATCAATGTTGCAGAAAGGAAAGTTCAGCTTTAGGCCTTTTTTCTCATGCCAAAGCACAGGTGCTTCAGATACACCTAATTATAGGAGTAATTAAAGTTATTACCTTACCTGTTTATTCAAGGGCACAAGGACTTCTAATGGGAACAAATCAAGATATAAAGACTTGCTGTCAATTAGGCTTGAAGGTTTGAGGAGATAATGAAGGAGGTTTGGAGTTGGGTTTCAGTTCTGCACAATAATAAAAATAGTAATTCAGCACCTCTTACTCTTCCTGGAACAGTCCCAACAGTTCAGGAGAAGAAAGACAAGAAGATTACCTAGGTAACATGATCTTAGGGGTACCAGAGAATAATAGTGTTCTCCCAGAGCCACATCTATGGCAGAGACTGCTGCCAGCAGAAGATGGGACTGCTACAAATATAAGCCCGTCAACCTGAGAACAACAAATCTGTTCAGCTTCTTGTCACAGATCCTGTCAATATAGTGCAGGCCACAGAAGGACAGGTGAAATGTGACTCTGCTGTGGGCAGTGCACTCATGAGTCCTTGTCTTAGTAAAATGGCATGACATGACTAGTGCTACTTTCACAGAGATGTAATTTAGGACTGACAGTACATTGAAAATATCCTTCTGCTACATGTTTTCTCAGACAGTGTGCCTCCATTAAAGTAAGAAAAGAGGAACTATGGCAACTATAGGGCAAGATAAGTGATTTACTGAGCTTCTGCACTTGTTCTGTCATTAGTTCTATCACTTTGAAACTAGCAGGTTCAAAAAAGGTATGTCATACTGACTGGGAATATTCCTATTGGATTGTTTATTGGCTTTAATATAACTGTGTACATGTACATAACTCAGGATAGACAGTTGCAGAGTTTGTTAGTGTATTGCTACTCAACTGAAAATATCAAATGTGCATCACTTAATGAATTCGATTAGTCACACATTTTAAATATTCTGTTCTTGCTGTCTGATTTCATTATGTGTACTTTGCAACAAATTACTAGCAATGTTGCTTGATAATTTGGAAGGTAGTATATTTCAGTTATAGCTATTGTATTTCATTTCTTTTGAGCTGCCAGTTCCAAATATTAGTGAAAACACAGACCCTCCTCTACAAAGTAACTTCATATAAAACAGAAAATGAATTATGGAAAAGAAATACTTACATTTTTCTGTTTTGATCTGGTAGGTTTTCCTCTCTTCTGTAAAGACAGGAAAACAATAAATTGGGATATCAGTCTCACTTTTATTTCATGTGCCCCACAAATAAAGAAATAAGTTTTATATGGTAGCACAGTGGAAATCTACAGCAGCAGGTGCATGGCATCTGGTTAGTATCTCTTCACACCAAAGTGAAACACCAGCATGCCATTGGTTAGAGCTAGGACCCTAATCATGTAATTTCTATACTTTTACAATAAGTCCGATTTTTTTTTCCCCGAGCAAAAATGGGAAATATATCATAGTGGTATACATAGGTGCTTCACGCTTATGGTATAGTTGGGGGGGATTGGTCTCACTGGCCAAGCCATCCCACAGTGTTAGGTTCTTATGACTTGCATTCCTGTCCTTATGTCCCAAGCCTGTGGTGTCCCTTAAGAAGCCATCAGGTAAATAATGGTGTCTCAATGTTAATTTAAAGCCAGGACCTTGCAAACAGATCCATTCACACATGTCCCATTGATTTCATTAATTTTGCAAGATGCAGAATTCAGGCCCAAAGGGTTATGCTAATTCTGTATAGGGACTTTGAGGAAGCTCTCCAAGATTAGGGGAGGTGTGAAATAGGTTTCTTCCTTCAGTATGATGAAGCTCTACTGATGTTGTCTGGGTCACACTAAAGAAGATTAGAACCTCAGGGAAAATTTTAGGAAAAGGTTTTATTTACAGATAAATCTTTTTATCTTTTATTTTTTTCTTTTCCTGCCACTGTTAAAAGAAACATCAGCAAAACCACAGATTCTTTTGTAGTTTCCTACTGATTACTCCCAGCCCGAAGTCCTAATCCTCTATTTATTACATCATGAATGGTTATTATAGAAATTACTGAGGTTATAAGCAAGGTTATGATTTTAGTGGTAGAACAAACAGCAGAAAAAATGGGCATTAAGTAAATATGTAAGCCTTCTGGGATTTATAATGTGTTCATGAACCAGTAATTTCTCCTCTTAAAGTCAAGGGGTTTCATATAAATACAGTCAAACTTGCAACATTGACTCCAGGACAAACACTATTCCAAAGTCCTTCAATGGAATCATTGCTTTTTACTCCAAATCTCATACCAACAGAGACACAGCTCTATTAAGTGGGAAATGAATGTCAGTCAATTTTTACTCTTATTCAAAATTCAAAGACTTCTCTGCTGTGAGGTGAGTTAGTAGAGAGTAATTAAGGGGAACCCTAGATCTTGGCAAACATACAGACAGCTAAATACAAACTTCCTACTTTGTCTCCTTAGTTTATCTAGACTAAGGCCTAAAATTCAGAAGCTTGAACACAGGAGTAGAGATCACAGGAGCAGAGATCAACAGGAGCCCACTTCAGAAAGTGTCTGTAGCCAGGCAATTGTAAGCACAAAGCACAAAACAGCTGGTCTCACATCCCGTCTGTGAAAGACAAGCATTTCACGATTTTGTCACCTTGCGATGTGCTGACTTAGAAGTCCTACATTCTGTCTCCTGCTCCCTCAGTGTATGCGTGCACATGAATAATATGCATTAGACTCTTGTTTAATTAACAAGGAATAGGAAGTCTCAAACTCTGTTAGGGAAAGGATGGGTAAAATTCAGGACCGCAGCTTTTGTGGCTAGTGCTCTTGTTTTCCTTCTTCCCTGTACTGAAGACTTAGCTTCACAATGACTAAGTCCTTTCTGGGATATCCCAGATGTGTCAGAAGTTTCAGTTGAGCTTCCTCAGCATACGTTGCACCCATTGTCAGCACCGAGGGAGATGCAGGCTGAGCAGAGACATAGTTTTCAATTTTTCTAGAGTCAGAACAAGTAGGCTTTCCATGACATTTACTTTCTTACTATGACTAATTCAGATTATAATTTCCTTCAGGCAGGGATCTATCACTGTTTATTTTAGAGTGAGATCTTCCACATTCTGTAATTCTCAAGGCAGGAGTAGAAAGCAGAATATATATGGCATTTCAAGGAGAGTTGCTTCTGAATACTTTATCTTTCTGTTGTTAGTTACTGAGTCAAAAATCTTCCTCTGAAGGCAATAAGAGACACTTGCATGAGTAATGATCAAACCTGGTGTATCCAATAGACACTTGTACAGCTCATCTTTTCTTTTTTTTTTTTGAAGTTCTTCTTTCCCTATCTCTTACATATATCTAGTACTCTGTATTTTTCCTTTTTGTATCAATGTATTATTCCTTTTTATATATGTACAAAAAACCTCAGTGTACTCCTAGTAACTCAATAATCTGAAAGCATTTTAAAAATCCTTTGCATTGCACTGCATCAGTCTTGTGACAAAGTCCAATTTTGTCATTTTGCTTGAAGTCTTCTTTCGAAGATGATTTTGATTATTCAGTAATAGTCTAATCAGACAAACTCTCCTTCATTCTTTTATTAGGGTGAATGAATACCAATTTTTCTAGACAAAATCCCTCTTTGTGAAAATACTGAATTATCACCACCACATACCTCCTTGATGACGCCTACTCCCTCTGAAGTGACATAGAAAGAGAGGGAGGATAGTAAGACATGAAGTCCAGGGGCACTCGCTGAAGACATCACGACAAATTATGTAACATCAAGCACCTGGGAAACCCATGATTATTGTTTGGAGTGTCAAAATATCTGCAGACTGTAACAGGAAAGTGCTGCCTGCTTTTTCACTTTGTTTTTTAAATATTCCATGCACTCTTTGAAGGCAGTCCCATGACAGCAGACAACAAACTGAACTTCAAAGAAATAACGGATGCTGACACAGTGTATGATTTTTTTTCACTTTCCTTGAATTTTCACTCTCCAGTTTTACAATTTCCCGGACCACAAAGCAGTCTACCAAAAGGGCACAACTTGAACTGGTCAAGAACCAGGTCTCTGTTTCCCTTTCATGTTGCAGAACTGAAAGCAATAGATATTATGTTCTCTCTCCCTTTCAAACCACTCTTGATTTGTGCATGCAAAAGTACAAGTGGCAAATACAGAATGTCTTTCTCACATGTTTCTCTTGCTAGCCTGCTTATAGGTGAGAGACCTTGATTTTCCTTACCTTGATGATCTAGAATCTTTTTTTTCTTAATGGCCCTAATTTTCTTTTCCTAATAAACAGACAAGAATATGTTGACCACAAGAAACAGTTCATTTAAAAAATACGTAGGGAAAATGGGCACTCAGATCGTTGCTGGCCATCCCTAGAAATGTCACGATTGTTCATATATGGACTAAACCTTGTGAGGTGCTAAATAGTATACCTTCATTGGCCTCACTTTGCAAAGACAGCTGTCTAGGAAATGTAGGAAGTTATATCAAGTTCTACTGCAGTAGATCAGGGATTAAAGATCAATATAAGCGGCTTTGGTGCTTCAAAGTCATTTGCCTAAACACATACTATAGATACAGGACAAGAAAGGAGTTTGTCATATACACCTCTCTCCTAGAGAGAAGCTTAGAGTGCCCTCTTACACAGTGCATTTTACCCTGAGTGGAGATTGCATTACAAAAGGGTGAATGGCCTCTACAAGGCAGCTATTCCCACTCCTTTGCAGATGCATGGGGAGTGAGTAATGTCTGGCTATGACCCTTGCCCCGACATACTGACCAGCACAGCCTGTCTGGTGCAGAGAGGAGAAATCATCTGTACCAGGTAAAAGGCTAATGCAGTTTATTTTCTTCCTGGAGCAAGGGGTAATCAGGGACTATATTGTGACTCTGAGTCATGGTTCAGTCCCTGATCTCCAGAGACGGACAGAGTACAACTGCAAGGGATAATTCAGCAGTCTGCCCCATGAAAACAAGATGTTAAATCCAGAACAGAACATGGCATCGTAAGGACTGGGAAAACTACCAAAAAATGTGCAGAAGACACATATTAAATGGTGTGGTCTTTTTTCTTTTAAGTGATTTTGCCCCCTTTGCTACTAATCTGCCTTGCTCATCTTCTGCATTGTCCCAGACTATTATCACAGACACACCCATCATTTCTACAACTGCACTGCTTGTAACTTTCAGTCATTATTTTTAAAATTAATTTTGTTTACATTTAAAAAAAAATTAAAGGATAGGCCCAGGTTTAACCATTTTAAATACGTCTTTGATCTTATTCGTAATAAGATGAAGAGTTACTCTGCTGGAAAGATTTATCCATCGGCTTTCAGTTAGAACCAAAGCCTTTGCTACTATGGCTCTGTTTATGACTCATTGTAAGACTGGAATTCTGATGTTCTTTAAAAATATAAATAATATGTTTTTCCATATTTTTATCTCCATAAAAATATAGTTGTTTATGTAGCTATTTTGTTTCAAATTGTGTAACAAAACTCTCGCAAATGCTGATTTTCAACCATCAATCAGTATGTACGAACCAACTAATTCATTTTTGTCCATGTCGTAAGACCAAGAATGGTCACTGAAAAGTTTTGCTGGAGTGATAGCTTGGAAAAGAGATACAAATCTCAATTTATAGATTTGGTTATCTCCTCCTGCAAATGTTCCTGAATGCAAATTATTATTCACTAAACTTATCCTAGTGCATTTAATGAGAACGCTTGGAGGACTGTAGATTACTTGTATGATAAACATATTGCAAGATCCAGCCAATATACATGAGGCAATATTATGTCAAGCAGTGGAGATTGTATGTGAGATAGTCCTATCTCTGTTACCTTCAGGGTAATGATCGTTCAAGGGTGTGTCTAATGCATCCCAGTACTTCTATTATTTGCATTCTGTGAAAGTATAGGGAGATTTACTAAGTGTGCAGTACCAGGCCTGCTTTTACTGTTGTGGGTTAAGGATCAGACAGACAGCTTCCTTCTCTGACATCACTTTATTGCAGTTTTCAAACAGACACTTCACACTTCGTGTGAACACCAACCATAATTTCTGTCATGATTTGTTAAGATCCAACAAACCCTCCTAAGGCTACTGACGAAACTTCAGCAGTTAATATTCAAAACATGAAAATCTAGGCTTGGATTCTAATTTGCTACTGATGCAATATTAAAGCAATATATGTATAAAATATTAATGCTGTATTTGTTCTGAATTTATTTTATTTAATTTTTTACACACAGATAAAACCCTTGCGGCCTTAAAACAACATGTCTCATTTTCAAGGATGTCCTGGGGGGGCAAACAGACAAGGAATATACACAGAGCTTAGTAATCTGAACAATAGTGTGGTAGAAGAACTGTGCTGAAAGATATACTCTTTCATGAGCAATAAGGGTTTTGCTGATAAAAATAAAAATGTCTTATCTGTTTGACCAGTTGATAGGATATAATTTCTAATACTACACCCTTGAACCCATCCATAGAAGAAGAAGCCTGGAGAAAACTTGGAGATAAGGTCCTTCACTTATTCCATCAGTATCAAGAAAAACTCAGATCTTCTTTTCTGACAGACCCTTCCTCTTCAGTACTCAGATTAAATCATGCATGAGAAGCTTTGTGCATTATAATTGTTCAGATCAGGAAAGAAATTTTGTGGTAATTTTAGCTTCATCTCTAAAGTTGTCCAGGTCTGAAGGTTTAAAACTAAAAGCAACGAAAGTCTTATACTCAGATTTAGATTAATTAAGAGTACATTTATGCAAATGCTAAAATGCTAAATTCTTGTATAATTTTTAAATTTTCTCCTAACAAAGATGGGATATTCTGTGCCATATATGACTTTTTGGCACTACCTGCTTAACAGTCATCATACCCAGTTCCACAGAACTCTGACAATTATTTAGGGATTTGGAGAGAAATAGAAAGAAGATTTTCGCTGTGTTTCTCTGTCCAATGTTCAGCTACACTCTAGCTGCAATCAGTGAAGTTCCCAACTATCAATACAGTGAGGTCCTGGAACAGTAATGCTGGCAAAAATAATGAACTGCATTTTAAATGGAGTTTAATAAGGTTATGAAAAAGATTATATGATGTGACTTCCTGGAATACTAGAGGCCTGAAAAAGATGATCTCAGCAATCCCTCCCAGACCCTTGTACCTAAATTTGAAAGGCTTTTTGCCTTTAATATTTGAGTTGTTAATCTGCATAAAAATCCAAATACTACTTAATTTTCTTAAATTATTTCACTTCCTCAATCTGGAGGCTGCATTTTGATTTGTAGACATACCACCATACTATGGAATATATAATGCTGCAGTTATAAAAAGGCACTTCTATAATGCATGAAAAAGAGCTCTAATCTCCTCATATTCCAAACTAAACATGACAAAACACCCGGCAAAACTACTTGGGCACGAGGACTCAAGTTCTGCACAAAATTTTCAAAGTGACAGAGTAATAAAAATTCAGGTGCATTTAACATAGTGTTCATCATTTCACAAATCAGTTCAGGAATTATCTTATGAATTGTTACCTGTCTGCCAGTTCCTGAGGCATCCATGATTTAACATTAACATTGTGAGTGTTCTAAGCAAATTTTCTTCCACTTGCAGTGCAAATAAGTAGGTGGCTTATTTTCAGTTCTTTAGGATATGGAGAAGCTCTGAGCTTCTGTTGCTATTAATAGTAACAGTTTTCCTTATTCATTGCAGCTAAAAGTTACTCTCATGCCCTTCTATATTTGCCCCCACTTGGTTTTTCTTTGAGTGGGAGATTGCGGCCAATGGAAACACTCAAGCAAGTGGAAGATTTCATATCCTGCGTCAAAGCTGCCTCATGGAGAAAAATAGGTACTTTCAGAAGGAGGATTGCCTGACAGACTCAGAATATGCATCATCTACTTGGTCTGAGTCATAAGCAAGGGAGTAAAAAGAAGAGAGATAAGTCTGGAGCTAAATGAAGACCAGTTGTAGCAAGATTGTTACTAAAAGAAAGTAGACAGTGAACGAGGCAAAAGGGGGAAGTTTAAACATCAGGATATGCAAGTTTAACATAAAAATTATCCTATGTAAGCAGAGGATCTGGCATAGGAAATCAAAAAAACCCAACAAAAAACCCCAGTTATTTAGCTATTTGAATGAAAAGAAAAAAAAAAAAAAAAAAAAAAAAGGAATGTTATGGAATCTGTATTGGAAAAAAAAAGAAGCTAAATTTGTCCGACAAACTAAATTTTCATCTTGCTGCAGCTTTTAATGGCCATGTCAGTGCTGAATGTGAAAAATATTATAGGTTCACTGATGAATTAAGCAAACACTAAAGAAAATTCAAGCATCAAAAGCAGAAAAAAAGCCTCTAGCAGTTTAATGAACTAAAATCAAATCAGATTGTGTGATGTAATTTTAGAAATCTGAAAGCACTAACATGAAATTGCAAGAACTTGCATTAAGTCTTTAAAATAAATCTATCGAATAACAACTCTGCCATTTTGATGCAAAATAGAAAATGCAATTTGTTAATTTGAGAAAAGGCAATGAAAATGGTCAAGGCGATGTTACAGAGTCCCCCTAATTTGATTCCCATTTTATGAAAGGCTGTAGACTCAAATTCATAAAGGGAAGTTACTTAAGTGGGAAGAGTTGCAACTACAGAGCTCCTCGCAGAGCTCACACTCTTGTGTGGCTCAGCTTCACTGTTGTATTTGGAAGCCATAATATCTTGTTCAATGGAATTAATCTGAGTGGTTGTGGTGGGTTAATCTTGAGTGGCTGCTAAATGCCCACACAGCTGCAAACGCACTTCCCCTCCTCAACAGGATGGAGGGGAAAGATCATGGGTCAAAATAAAGACAGGAGGACCAGTTATCAATTATTGTCATGGTCAAAACACACTTGACTTGGAGAAAATTAATTTATTGTTAATTAAAAATATAATTGGATGATGGGAAACAAAGACAAAAATAAAAATGCATTCTACAGCCTACTCCCATCTTCCCAGGCTCCTTTATTCCAATTCTTCAACCTCCTTCCCCACTTCCTACTCCAAGTGGTGCAGGTAGGATGGGGAATCAGGGTTGTGGCCAGTTCATGACAGTTCCTTTATGCCAACACCTTGCTGTGTAGGCCCAAGGCAATGGTATGTGCCTATTTAAAAAAAAAAATCAAGTTGTTATAGCTACTCTAACTTAGCCATGTTGAGTAGGATCCATATCTGTATTTCTATATAATATCGTAAGAGTATGCTCAAAATGCATTTTCCAGGAAAAATAATAATTAGAAAGATGTATGTGTGACTTAAGTTAATATTTTCTTCAACAGCTATTTATTTCAAAGAATTCATAGGCTTTTTAGGTTTTTTTCTTTCTTTAATAGGAACAAAAATTCTCTGAGTTGTAGATTTGTTGATAGTAGGAATAGTAGGGTGACTGATCAATTTCAATTTTTTTTTTCTTATTTTCTGTTCATTATTAGAGAGAGATAAAGAGTTAGGCCTTTAGATATCTGGGGCAGAAATGCTAAAATATTTGAAAAATGCAGTAATTCTCTAAATGGACTTCTGAGATTTTTGAGGATTCAGAAATGGAAAAGTTGCTGAGTTTTGCCCCAGATTGGTGAGACATTACTTCAGCATTACACTTTGTGATGTTTTCATATTAGAATGGTTAAAGTGCTGGAGTCTGAAATTATATTTATTTAAATGCTAAATAGTGTGTTGATATTGTTGTAAGGTTCCCTACCTTGCTTTCATTAAAGTTACTTTACTGTCAAACTAGGAGGACACCTTTTACTAAGGTCTAAATTAGCTCCTTTTTCATGGCGTTCTGTTCATATCTTCCAGTAACACCGCAACAAATACGGCCTCTTTTATACTGAGGTCTGTCAGCATGTTGCATGTTTAGTGGTAATCCTTAACATTCTGTTAATATTCAACACTGAAGAGAGCCTGACTATCTCATGTTTTTTTTCAGTGTCCCACATTTGTAGTAGTAAATACTAGAGAGCTCAAGTCATCTAATTTGGTGCTGCAGTGAATGGTGAAATTGTTGACATTTTTTTGCTCTTGTTTTCTTGCTGTTTAAAAGACATGCATCTTCTTCTAAATGTATAATTTTGCAAATATTTCCTTCCTTTACTGCTCAGTGCCTGTTTTTATTAGACTGAGCACAAAAGGCTGCAAAATTCTGAGGACAGGGAATTTTTCTTTCCAGATTTTTGTGAAACACATTGCATACCTTAGACATTGTACAAAGATAGCAAACAGTGCCTTAGCTAAATATAGAAATATCCCAGGGCACAGTTTTACTCTCTAAAACATTTATCAAGAAATGGAAGATTTGTTCATCCCTCAAATTAAAAAAAAAAAAATACTTAGAGTGAAAGGTTCTAAGTATGTTTGAATACTGGAAACAAATATCACATTTCTTTATGGAGTTGTCCTGACTGATGATAACAATAAATAATTTTTGAATCATTTGAAAAGAAATAATAGAAATTGGGTTGTAACAAACATTTGAGTACTGTTGAGGATGCATTTTAAACAGTGATAAGTACCATACTGGATTAGTATGAGCCTTAGAAAAATGTATTCACAGGGAGGAGAAATTATTAAATTGTATATTCCATCACTAGATTTTTGTTTCAGTGACCTTTCTTTCTGCTGTAGTGCATATGTGCACAATTTTTGTTATCATAGTTTAAAAGGCTAGCAATTGGCTATGAAAAAGTTCAATAAATCAATAACAATTGTTATGATAACAAGAAGTGGGACACTGTAGTATGGCAGTTGCAGCATTATGCATGGGTACAGCCATGACTTGTTTGGGTCTATTAAGCTAGTATTTATCTGTGATTGCATAGGGAATTTAGTCATAGAGGTGGAAGCTGGCAATTATTATCTAATAATCAACTTACTATTCCATAAAGATTCAATAAAGGTAAAAAGAATCAATCTGTATCTTTGCACAGTTAAAAATAGTTTTACAAACAATACCGATGTGTCTTTTTCATTTGTCACATAAGAAATGAAACTATACAACATAGCTCAATGCATAGCATTACAGAAGTGGTATGAGAACATGAAGAAAGCCCAGTACTCCTGAGTGAGTTCATGCCAGTTTTGGCTGGGATGGAGGTAATCTTCTCCCCAGTAGCTAAAATGTGGCCGTGTTTTGGATTTGTGCTGGAAACAGTTTTGATAATTCAGGGGTGTTTTCCTTACTGCTGAGCAGTGCTCACACAGAGGCAAGGCCTTTTCTGGCTCTCACATCACCCACCAGCCAGCAGGCTGCACATAGAAAGCTGGGTGAAGGATGAAGGAGGGGATGTTCACAGTGATGGTGTTTGTCTTCCCAAGTCACCGCTCTGTGTGATGGAGTCCTGCTTTCCTGGAGATGGAGCACTGGCCTGCCCGTGGGAAGTGGTGAGTGAATTCCTTGTTTTGCTTTGCTTGCATGCACAACTTTTGCTTTCCCTGTTAAGCTGACTTCATCTCAACCCATGAGTCTTTTCGCTTTCACTCTTCTCATTTTCTTCCCAATCTGAGTGCCAGGGAACTGAGTAAGAGGCTGTGTGGTGCTTAGTTGCCAGCTGGGATTAAACCACAAGACTATTAAACTGAAACCAAGGAATATTTGATATTATCTGACTCAGACTTTTTAATAGTTACTGTTTTGCATTGCCATTTATTAAAATAATAAGAAAAAAACCAGAAGTACTTTTTTTCTTCCAGGAGATTGATCTTAGAAGTCCACAAAACTTCTGAATGTATCTAGCTTTATTTTATGAAATTCCAAAGGCTGAGTGCATAAATGCTGTTCAAAAAATACCAGTATACTACAAATAGGTCGTGTTCAATGAAGCTTGGGAGGTACCTCTAAAAAACTAGAAAATAATGGGTTTTTTTCACAGCAAGTGGTAAACTTCAGAAATTCCTGCTACAGATTGTGGTGGCAGAGATCCAGCACAGGCAAAAAAAAGAGATTAAAAAAATGCATGGACAACAGATCTGTGAGAAGGTAGTAAGAGACT
Source organism: Oriolus oriolus (assembly GCA_013400235.1). Taxonomy (NCBI): domain Eukaryota; kingdom Metazoa; phylum Chordata; class Aves; order Passeriformes; family Corvidae; genus Oriolus; species Oriolus oriolus. The sequence goes on along the minus strand of VXBT01005248.1, from coordinate 696,049 downwards.
GGCCAGGCATATGAAATAACTAATGAGCAACTTGCTGCTGCTGGAAAACTGGGGGAAATGCACTGCAGAGCCACAAGGTTTGTGCTCTCTACTTAAATAGGTTCTTGTATTTCCACTGCTGAAAATTAATATTAACTAAATCATGTAAAATTAATACAGGGAACTTCTTGCAGGGAATTAATACAGGGAACTTACTGATAGGCATGTCTGTCCTTGCACAGTTTTAAAGTAAACAACTTGTCATACTTGTCTCTAACTAGATTTCAAACTCTCATGGATATTGGCCTTTGGCCTCCACTTCTGGGTCTTTTGAACCTTGCCTGAGCCTTGAGTCCCCAGTTGTGATGTGGGAACCCTTCAAAAATTCAATGAAGAATTCAGTTCAGCCATTTCGTCTTCACCTTAGAAGTCCCATCTCGCTCTTTCTTTTTTTTTCTTTTGATGATGATGATGATGATGATTGATAATGTATGCAAGTGTTTGCAGAGCTTTTTGCATCAAGATCAGCAATGGAAAGATTGAACCCAGTACTATTTTCAGAAGAACTCCTTTCAGCACAACACCCTTCCTTTTAGAACAGTTCATTTTTTATTTCCTTGTTTCCTGCCTACCTATTTCCACTTTACAACTCCTGGACTAACTCCCATCCTTACCATCTTAACAAATAATTTTGAAAGTGGCACTGTACCAAAAGCTATTCTGAAGTCATGACAGATTAGATCTACTGAATTTCCCTTGTCTGGAGAATCAGTTATCTTATCGAGAAAGCTATTGGGTTAGTCTGGCATGATCTGTCTTTGATGAACCTAAGATGCATTTTATCCTATTTTGCAATCTACTTCCTTTCCTAGTTATTAATAGAAAGTTACATTGGACATGATGTGCACTTCAATTAGTTTCATAGTTAACTGTCTTACACCTTGAGGTACACCAAAGAATAAATCCCCTAACAGTGTAAGTATATAGCACATTTCTTTGACTATAAAAAAGCGTCTCTTGAATATGACACATCGTTTTTGTGACTCATGACTTGCATATGATGCTAATTTACTGAAGAAATATAAAGCCTTTAAGCTACCATAAAAAGAAAAAATATATGTGAACTTGAAATAAAGTATTTTATTGTGTTAATGGGAGACTTCTTACTCAGGCATATAAAGATCTCAAAATAAAGAATGATATTGCTCATAGTTAACCCGGTTGTGTATTTTCCCTATTTTGAAATGCTTACTCATGCTTACTGAAGCATTCATTAATTAAAAAGAAAGCCACATAGAAAAGTTTGCTTGTTTGTTTTCTCATGATTTTGGAAGTGTGGAGAGTGATTCAGGTACCAGAGCATAGATGCCTCGTGGCATTTTAGACTCCCTAGGGAATTCTGGCTTGCCTCTAGCAGCTGTTCTGAAAAGTGCAGACGTCCATAGGTTTCATGTCAAATCTACCACGTTATGTGCATGTTCTCAGTCCAGACAAGCTCCCACAGTGAGCTTGTATGTTTAGCCACCAGAATCATTCCAGAAACATGGCACATTCCAAATAAATTATAACAAGAAATTTATGGAAAGAGTTTATGATTAATACAATGCATACTGTTAATGCTTAGTATAAAAACCTTCAGAACAGTCATTGTTGTAGGTCAGATAATGAAAACTGACATACAAATTGCTTGATTCTTTCTGAAAGATCTCATCTTCATTTTTAATATACTCTTTAAAAAGGTACTGAGAAAGTCTGATCTATGGGTAAATTGTGTAACACAGTAACAACTGCCACTACTGCCTTTATACAATCACCCTGGCAAAAAGCAGGAAGAAAATTTTTTAAAGGAAAATATGAAATAAAGTAAATATTCCTAAAATCCTGTCAGACTGCAAAAAGCAAAGGCCTTTGTTTGGGAAAAGCTGTATGCCATGGCTGAATGATCCATTTTGGGGTATTGATAGCAAAGACATCCATGTCCATCTCAATTGCCATGACAGGGAACAGAGTGGAAGGCATTGTAATTAAGAGCTGTGTTAGCTGCCTACTTGATAATTTTGGAAGAGAACATACATTTATTTTTATGTCTGTACTTTATCTCTTCATTATATAAAATGTTTCAGTGTCCATTTTAAATAGCATTATTTCCTGGATTGAAGTCTTACTGTTTTAAATCAAGAACCAAATCTTCAGATGCTCTGAATACATCTAACTTCCTTAAAATCAAGGGAGCAAAATTCAACCATAGAAGTCACACCTTTGGTCTGAAAAAAAAAATTTAAAAATATTTTGTTCCAGTCTCTTTATCAATATTTGCAATATAGTTAAAATAATAGCAAATAGTCTATTCCATAATAAATTCAAAACTGGTCAGTTAGATCCATGATATTATACAGTTTTTAGTTCTTTTATACACTTTCATTCCCTTTGCAACATCTCCATTTGAAACACAGAGTGTGTGCTTACTTTTAGCAAGAAACTAAACTTAATACATTATTCTCTAATGTTTCTGTACCTGATTTTCCTGATGCCTTTTACTGTAGAGTCCTTTGAATTCGTGTCAAAGAAAATTGCACAATGTCCTCTAAAACTTAGCAAAGGTGGGAGACAGACCATGTGTGGCATACTAAATTATCATGCTCATCATTTTAGCAGAAAACAGCATTAGACCATTACAGAAATGGATCAATATTGCAAACTGCATGGTTATGTTTACATATATATCCACATATGCTTGTACATATGTATGCATAGCACATACAGCTGCACTATGAACAGAAAAAGTCACTTCTGTTGTGATAAGAGCTAGGTCTCTTTTGTATTTCTCTCTCTATAGTGAAAGTGCAAGTTTTGACCTAGTAAGCAGAAGCACAAAAGAGATCAGAGTGGGGCAGTTTTCGTATTTAAGATTCCTCTTTGTGTATAGAAAAAAAACCTGAAATGTGCACAAATACCTGAGATCTTAATTTCTTGCACCTTGAAGAACACAATGTTAAATATTAAAAATAGATAAGTAGCCTTTATAATATTTACAGTGATTCACAAAAAATATTCTGATGAGTTAAGATATTGAAAGAAAGACTGAAATTATTAATAAGCTAACAGAAAAGACTTACATTTTTTAAATCAACAAAAAATCTCCAGATATAATTTTCATTGATGTATTCTTTGTAGGCTCTCTATTTAGGCTATGAGTCTGTGGAATAATAGTAATATTTAAACTTGTATGAATAGGCCTTCTCTTTCCACATCAGATTATTCATAAAAATAAGCATGCAGCTAAGAGCACTGACTGATGAATAGGAATAACTGCTTGTGATGGATGATTAAGTGGACCCACAAAAATATCTTGCATAAGTTTATAAACTCCCAGTTATAAAAGGTACATTATTTAGCATATGTGTTTATTTAATTGGATCTATTTGGACTGTTGTATTGTGGTAGACAGATTGAACAGCAAGCACTGCTGAAATGTAGAGCTCATAAGTCAGTAGGGATTTAGCCATTTGAGATACAGCAATATAGTACAGAATCGTAGGTTCACAGGATATTTGAGGCTGGAAGGGACCTCCAGAAGCGCTTTGTTCACCCTTTTTGTCAAAGCAGGGTCAGTTGTGAGATCAGATCAGGTTGCTCATGTCTTTATCTAGTCAGATCTAAACCTCCAAAGATGGAGACTGCTCAAGTTCCTGTTCTTCACTGTACTCATGAAGAACAATTTTTCCTTATGCCCAGTATGAGCTTCTCTTCTTTCTGTTTACCCTGATTTTGTCTTGTCCTCCCAGGATGCATCAGTGTAAATAACCTGCCATTGTGTTCCCAGCTGTTGCCATACTTGTGTTTCTCCTGAGGTCACTCTGTACGACTAAAAGTGTTGGGTTTTTCCTCTTTTTGTAGTTTCACTCAAGGGAAGTTCAGCCCGAGTAATTCAAACACATTATCTCAGTCGAGAGAGGCAGTGAAGAGAAATCCTATGCTAATATTGCCCTTTATCATTCAAGGTAAACCTGCATGGTACAGTGGAGAGATTGTTGTATATATACATATATATGACCTAACTTGAAATGATCCAAGATACTGAAATATGTGTTAGCTGTGACATCAGCCACAGAAGTTTATAGTTGATGTACAGGATTTGTCAAAAACTTGCCTTTTGTGACTTGAAATTCATCACTTTGAGGTCATTTTGTATATATTGGAATTCTTTATTCAGATTTCTGAAAATACTACCCCTTGTTATCTTAAAGAGAATAATCTGCCTTTCCCTTTTTTATTTGTTTATTTATTTTTAAAAATATTTTTATGTTTATTACTTCACTGATATGATACTTTGGGCTTTTCTGTCAAGTTTTGTCCAAAAAAAAAAAAATCATTTGTTCATAGTACAAAGAGTTTTCATAGTACTGAAGAATGTCTGATGTCTCTGTCTTAGGTGTTGCTTTCATTATCACCCTAAGGAGTCATCCAGATTCCACAACATAGGCTGTCTAGCTTGAGCTTGAGTAATAGTGTCAGGAGGAACAGAGTGGTCTTCTCCCTCTGGAATGTAGCTAAATGTGAAAGTTAAATGTAAAGTTCATTACAATGCAGAACATGAGTTCAAATGAGTCAAGAAATCTCACTTTTTTGCCTTGCATCCAAGTGAAAATTTCCTGCTAGAGAATTCTTTTTTTACTATAATGATTAAAACCCAAAGATATCATCAAAAAGTGAAAGCCTTCTTGTGGCTTTTTTGGGGTGCTCTTTTGTTCTTAACTCTTGCAGAAAACCTCTAGTATGGACAGATGAACAGTGATGTGACTGACCTAGTTTTCATACTGCACAAGATTTCAGGGAATTTGATTTCAAAAAAGCCCCTATTGGTTCCAGGGACTGGTGTTGTAGTCTGCCAGGTCCTTTGTGGAATCTTTCTTATAGTTAGATTTTATCCAAAACAGTTTCAGTTTATGGTATGTGAGAACTATCTGTGATATGAATAAATGTATAGTAAGTAGGTACAATTAGGAAATTTGGTTCAAAACAACATAATAAAATGCTAATGGGAAAGCATCTATCAAGAACTGAATTTCAACAGATAGGGGATTTAGGAGCTAATCCACAAAACAATAAAATCTCTTATATTTTATTAATTTTAAACCGAAACCGTAGAATATTAAAAGTAAAAATTAAGAATTATCTATATTCTGATTTATTCTCTTGCACCTTTATAGAAAAATATAATGTCGAAAGCCAAGAGATGGCTTGTAAATGTCTATGGTGGTGCAAGTTGTATGGTCTTGTTCAAACTTCTGAAAGAGATAGAAGATATGTCATATTGCATTTGAGAGCAAATCACTTTCATTATCTTGACTCCCAATTAAGATAGTTATAGCCAATTAAATTACTTACCACATGTAAAACCACCAAATTTGTTCTCTTTTTAGTAAATGTTTACCAGTTATTTTAACGAGAATCAGAGTTCCCTGAAAAATGCATAACATCACTAATTTGAACTCTTTCTTATAGTTATTCCATAGGTAGTTCCAAGAACCTGAAAGAAAGACCTTTAAAATTCATACTCAAAAAGCTTTTGGCACTCCCATGCACAATTATTTTGTTGCTATCTACAAAGATTGCTATACTGGCAGAACCTTACATGCTTTGAATGTTACATGTTTTACAGAGCAACTGACAGAGTTGTTCCTGACTACGCCACAGAATACATCAGAAAAAGATCCAGAAAGGCAGCTGAAGGAAGGACAAAGAAGAAAGCCTCAAATTGCTCTGACCCATAAAAAAATAGATTCAGCAAGGAGAAAAGAAAACTATATCTTTGAATAATAACAAATATTGTGAACAATTTTTCCATTCCAGTCATCTGAAAGCTAGAAGGGAAAATTACTATGTATTCTTTCTGGATGAAAAAATCAAAACTCCCACCCAAATTTTGATGTACCTCAAAATTTTTTTGTGAATTTTGCTATACAAAAGCTGAGTTCAGTGAAATTTTATTTTATTTGGTGTTCATTTGTTTCTAGGCAATTTTGTAGAATTTTTTAATACCATTTTGCCTTTCAATTTTTTAAAAAGTAAAGCCTATAGCTAAGGAGAAAAGCTATCTTTGATTATTGCCAACATACTCCTTTCCTGGAAATTTTATTGCACAACAATAAGTTTTATTGTCTCAGACAAATAATTACAGTTAATTTTGTATCAATAGTCACAGTCTTCTGAGGCGCTTATGACGAGATCACAAAGGCATTATTTTTTAAAGCTTTCCCCTACTCAGGATTAGATTCTTCATATTTAACTTACTTCATACCTAGGACTTGAGTTCTCTGCTGGGATATTTTGATAAACGAATGATTACTTGGAACTAGGAGAAGCATGACAAACTTTGCAGGAGAAAACTATTTCTTTCATAGGTTTTAGCTTTGAGTAGTTGTAGTAGGTTGAAATTGAGTTGATGGATGAGTTCCTTGCCATAGTTTTGCATTAGATACTGTAGATTTTGTTCAGGGAGTGATTTCTGATCAGATCAGTGTTGCTGGCTTATAAATAAATAGTCCAAGAATCACAGAATATTCTGAGTTGGAAGGGATCCACAAGGATCACTGTAGTCCAGTAAGGAAAAAATGCTATGATGACATTTGGAAAAAGATGCAGTCCAATCATAAACACTTCGTAAAACACTGATCGAAGATGTTCAGCATATATTTTCTGGGTTTGTTTGCTTGTTCCTGTTAGTAGTATTGTTGTGATGAAAATACAAAATCTGCTTCTTGAAGCACTTGTGTGAAGTACCTTTCTGTCCATCATCAGTGTCACTGTGATGTCATAAAACCAGTTCTTTTAGTAGGAAACCAACAAAAATAGTGCCTGAAACACTTGGGGGAAAAAGATAAATGGGTCAGATACTCAGCTACACCTGACCTGTGGATGCAGTGAAGGCAGTCTTTCAAAGCTTCATGTGACCTCCTGGTCTCTTGAAATTTCAAGTTACAAAGAAATAACTCTATCTTATATTAAATAAGGTAGATATAAAGATTTCTGTGAAACCTTTTTTTGGAGGATGAAACAGTATCACACCCTCTGTTCCATTCCCATCAGTGCTACCAGCAGCAGTGAGATGTTTAATGAAGATGTGGCCATGGCAAATCCATCTGTATTATACTAGTGAAGAATTGCCCTAAATTATCTCCTAGCTATCTTTGGATAAAATTTTCTCATTATTTTTAGATAGATATTTGAAATAAAGAGAGGCAAAATTAAAATGCAGAAAATATCAAGTCAGGGTAGATACTAATGACAATACAAGATACTCATGACACTATTTTCCTTCAGAAAAAGCATCAGTTCTGGAAAGTAGTTTCTAAGATATATTTAATCTTTAATGAAACTGTATGAATAGAAATATCTTTTGGTCCATAGATTTTTATACCTATGGGCCATTCTTTACACAGAAATTCTAGAATCAGGCAAATATTTTCAATTTAAACTAAAATTATCTCTAGAAAGTGTATCTGCTGTTGATGTCACAATTTAATATGACAGACCATCCACTATTAGATGGTGCAGAATGAGTTTCCTTTTTCATAAGAAGATAAACATAAATCTTCCCATGCTCTGTGCTCTTTCCATCTATAGTGTTCATGCTTCTCTTCCCTACTTTTAAAAAGTATACATATACACTGCATATACACTGCTTTTGTTTGATACCACATAAACCAACCAAACAAAAAACATTTCACTTAAATTTTTTACAAGTAGCATAATCCAATAAGCAGTGTATTATCCTCTTTGCCACATAACATCTGTTGGGAGGAAAGGGTTAAAAGCGAAGATTGGCAAGGAGGGGGTGATCCGCTTAAATGACCTGGCAGCTGGGAATACCAAGGCCTGGAGAATATCAGTGTGGGAAGTCATATATTATGCCTACTGCTGTTTATCCTCTGTCTGTTTTGAGAAGTAGAATTTCTGTGCAGAGATAACATAGGTGTTTACAGAAACTTGGAGGCACTCTCACGGACATGCTTGAGCTCCTTGTTGGGAGAGAGATCAAAGCTCAGAGATCATAAAAAGCACAGGGGAGATCACAGCATGGTGGCAAACTACGTGTGCATGGGCCCTTGATAAATGGGTACAAAGAGCAGCCCTACTGCCCACTGGGATTGGATCGAGACTGATGGTGCCTGGACCCTCATTTTGTGTGCCTCTGCTGCCCAGGTGTTGCTTCAGGATCCTTCAGTCCGTGAGGAAATTAAATAAATTTACTCTTTGCATTTCAGCCATAGTTTCATAGTCCTGGTCACCTGCTTGTGTTGGTTCACACGAGGTGTCTAGATCACATGCTCCATAAGGCAGATTCTTTATTTAGCACACTTAAATTTTCTAAAGTCACTGCTCTGGAGAAATGAAAATAACCAAACACAAAGAAAATAAATTAGGCATTTTGAAATGGAGTCTGTACAGCATCATGGATCTAAAATCTTCGACATCTTATTTGACAGAAAGCTGGTGAAAGATCTTGGAGACATCACAAAAAACCCTTTGAAAACCAACACAAAAACCCAACACAAAAAACGAAACCAGAATGCATATAAAATAAGTGGAAGAGAGAAAAATCAGCTGCAAGAAAATGTTTATTCCAGTTTTTGCATTTCATTCAGGAAAAAAGAAGAGTACTAGAGAAATGTGTATTGCTTACCATGTGAAAGAGACTAGGCTATGATGAACAAATGCAAATTGAAGCCAGTGGCTATCATTGCTGTGTTAAAATATAAACATAAAAATACTAGATCTGATCAAATGAAAAATGCATCTCTGAATATGTATATCATTAATGTTTTGATATTGAATATAGTAAAGTGTTAAGCCTCATAGTGGAACACGCTTCCTAGTAACTTGTTTGAAGGCAGTCATATGCTCTACCAATATCCAACTACTCTTTTACCGTACAATCTGTTCATTCATGGTGAAGGAGCTGAAGATGAAGAAAGTCCCTAAAAAACAAAGAGAAAGGTGTATTATCAAGACTGAGAGGCGTAGGCTCATCCAAAGTACTCACATGGGTCCTAGATTCAGAAACTGGAGCAGAATGGAGCCAAGTCTTTCCTAGGCTGCAGCATGTATTTCAGATTAATTTAATGAGTGCTTGAAGGGTGTATAGTCTTCTACGGCCACACGTGTCATGAGCAGCTCTGCAGTGATCAAGGCAGAGAATCTCAGTCAATGGCAGTAGCATAGACTGCTAGCTCCTTGGGAAGGCATTTCAGTCCAGCTGGATCATCACTGATGCCTCTTCTGCATTAATTAGCTCTGATAATGATGATCCAGCAGTGCTGCTGTACTTGAAAGTCTTGTTATTTTTATACATAGCAAAATGAAGTGTTTTGTAGTTATTAGTTACCACCTTTCATGTTCCAACAAAATGTGGAGTCTTATTCAAGTGAAAGTCTTTTAGCAAGACTTTTCCCAAGCTCAGCAAAAATCTTAAATAGTGTAATTGTACTGAGATGCCTAAAAAATTAAAGGCCTGTTAATCACAGAGAACCCATATGATTATCCTCCATGAGGTTTTTTAGTCTTTTCTGGTCATCCTGGGGATGTGTCTGACCCTGGTTCCCCTCATTAGGACTGATTCCAACTCCCACGTTCATGCTGGCAGCCTCGATTGTCCCAGTCCCCAGAAAGGTGCCCATCACACCCTGCCCTAGCACCCCCCATTAGGGCCTTCATAGCCCAAGAGGGGAACAACCCCATAGTCCAGGGGAGCCCCTGACATGTGCAATGGCCTGACTGTGAGTGCAGACATGGACGGAGGGGTCTGCGGTGGACTGGAAATGGAGTGATCAGGTCCAGCCAGCCAGGTGCTGCTTGACTAATCTGATCTCCCTCTCTGACAAGGTGACCTGCTTAGTGAATGAAGAGAGGCTGTGGATGTTGTCTACCTGGACTCTGGGTGAGCCATTGACACTGTCTCTCACAGCATTCTCCTGGAGAAACTGGCTGCTCATGGCTCGGAGGGGTATAATCTTCTCTGGGTGAAAAACTGACTGGATGGCCAGGGCCGGAGAGCAATGGTGAATGGAGTTACATCCAGCTGGGGTCCAGTCATAAGTGGTGTGAGTCTCCAACCCTGGAGATATTTAAAATATGTGTAGACATGGCACTTGGGGCACAGTTTAGTGGTGGGCTGGCCAGTGTTAGGGTAACTGTTAGACTCGGTTGTCTTATGGGTCTTTTCCAACCTAAATCATTCTACAGCTGCTAGAGAGCCGTATAACCTGCTGCTTCATTAGCTAGGTGCAGTAATACTTCCATAAGGATTTGTTAACAGAGGTTTTGTTCATCCTAGAAACTTGTAATAAAGTGAAAAGAGGACTCAATTTTTACCTTAAATATTTGCAGTTGTCACTAAGAATGCTGCTTGTAGTCTAAAGATTTACAAATGGTTGCTTCAGGAAGATCAGAAAAAGAATACAATTTAACACTGATTGTTTTTATTTTATTTGAAGCAAAAGGCCTAATTTCCATGATATATGTCCTTTATCTCAAGTGGAAAATGAGTAGTTTACTTGTCAGTTTCATCTAAAGAACTTTCTATTTTCTTCAAGTAATGCTTGAAGTCAGTTTTCATGACTTCTGATTTATTCCACACCATTTTCAGCCTAATCTATTAATTAAACTTGTCCTTAAACCAAATAATTTTGGGAATTCTAAGACCACATTTTTAGGATTAAAAAGTCCTAAAAATAAAAGCTAGAAGTTTCTCTTACACAGACAAAGAACTAAATCTTATTTAGAAAGATTTTTGCCATCACAATTTTGGACAGTGTAAAAGCATAGGAGATGCCAAAATAAACCCTCAGATAAGCCAGTTGATGAAAAACACAAGACGGCCAGGATCCTGAGGAAGGTTGCTCATGCAGAAAATTAGTCTGAATTCCTCTTTCAAAAAAGTTATCTCATTTGCATAACATTAATTATTCTCACTCTGTTTGCCTCCATCTCCTGCAGTGCAAAAATTATGCTGGTTTGTCCAGTTTCTGTCACCAGTTTTCTGTCTTATTGAAAAAGGCAAGTAAAAAATATTTTTTATTTTGATCCATTTGTTCATGGAGTTAAACATCTGTGAAGTTTACCATAGCTGTAGTTAGAGGAGAGAACTGGTTAACCACACTACAGCCATTCCTGCAGTATTTTTCTTACACGTGCATTAATCAGTTCTATGCCAGCCTCTTTAAATGGTCCCTTGCCTTTTACTGATAGATTTACTCTGGAAATCAATGTTGTCAATGTTTCATAGAATCATAAAAAACACAGAATGAATTGGTTTGGAAAGGACCTTAAAAATCATCTAGTTCTAACTACTCTGTCGGTGCAAGGATATTTTTCACTAAACCAAGTTGCTCAAAGCCCATCCAATCTGTTCTTGAACACTTCTAGGGATGGGGCATCCACAACTTCTCTGGGCAACCTATTCCAGGGTCTCACCACCCTCACAGTAAAGAATTTCTTCATAATGTCTATCTAAACCTACCCTCCTTCAGTTTAAGGCCATTCCCTTTGTCCTGTCATAACATGGCATCATAAAAAGTTCCTTTCCAGCCTTTTTGTAGGCCCCTTTTAAGTACCAGAAGGCTCATATAAGATGTCACTTTACAACACATAATATCAACCACAAGGATGTCCCCATGCTATTTATACTGTTAAAAAATATTCAATTTATGATCAGCAGTACTCTTGTATTTAATTCTTCTGTTCTTCTCTTCTTCTGTCTTTTTCCTCAAGCTTCATGATCTCTACCCCTCAGCATTGCAGAAAGGTTCGGGTATAATGTAGAGGTGTATCCAGGAGAAAGGAAAAACAGAAGAAATACAGATAGCACAGGAAGTACCTGTCTCCCCATGTACTCACTCCAGATCTATACCATTCCCCAGTAAGGAAGCCTATGGGAAAATTTTTATCTGAATATGATCACTTGTTCTGGGTTGGATACTGTTCCCCATGCAATTTAAAATGCTGCAGCTGATTTCTCTTAGCTTGGTGTATCTTCCGAGGGTTGATTTATTGGTATATTCAAGTTCTTACAGCTGTCATAACTTGACAAACCCCAGAGCCTTCACTCAAAATAGCACTCTAGTGTAGCAACAAATGGTCACGTGCCAGAGAGATGGGTTTTGGGTAGGTTTTCTTTTTTTTTGGTTGGTTGGTTGGGTTCTTTGTTGGGTTTTTTTTTATTATTATTATTTTGGTCACAGAAATAGTTACTTTATTCTGTTGAAGGCTTAGAACTTGTAGACTCCATTCTCTACATAGCCAGTGGACAGTAGTTTGTGCATGTAGGTTAGATGCCTAACTGCATATTAGGAATACCTCAAAATATACTTTTACTACAAGAAGGATGATTATTCCTTCTGTACCTATTATTTAATTGAAATGTATCTGGAAAAAATGATGTGGGGCAAAATCCTCTCTATTTACTGGCTGTATAATTTTACTAAATATAGTACTTTGAAAAGCATTGACAGTGTGTTATTTCCATGGACAATTTGTGCAGCTGCAATGAAAGAGGCTTCCTCACATTAAAAACTCTGCATTCCTTGAGGTGATCCTATATAGTCCTATAGATAAATATGATAAAAGACTTCATTCCCCCTTGTTCTTTTGTTACTTTCAACTTATGAACTGGTTTCAGCTGATAGAAATAATTTATAGCCTTAACAGACAAAAATGGTGGGGGTTGTGGGGAGTGGGGGGTGGATGAGTGGGTGTCTGTATATCTTCTGGGAATAAAACCCGAAAACAGTCCCACAAACAAAAACCTCTCCACTTTTGGGTAAAAGGTCATTATTTAGATAAGATTTTGGATATTTGTTATTTGTGAAGTACTAGATCTTTGCCTAAAATTCCCCTTTTCTCCTTTTTCTTTTTTTTTCATCAAAAAGTGACCTGTTCTGTTTCATATATGAAAGGTGGACATTAAAAGAATATGAGCTAGCAAATATCTTTACTGAAGCACTGTTGGCAGCCGAGATCACTGACAACTTCCTGGCTGTGATTCATAATCTATATTGGTGCCTTTGAGACAGCAAGCTATTGATTTTTCCCAGTCTATAATCCAAGACCATATACACAGCTTGTTAGACATCTGTGGGAATATAAACTGAGTTTTGATACAATTTAGGGAGCTTCTGTTAGCGGGGCACTTAGTTTTTGTCTTTGAGAAAATCTTTACACATCTGTGTAATCTTGAAGAGATTTTTAACAGATAATTCAATATAGTTTGGGGTTTTTCTTTTTTTTTTTCCCTTTTAGTAAACTGCTTTCCTGAGTCTAACATGTGTGAAGCAAATTTTAAGTGGGCAATTATCACATATAGGGAACTCTTTCTGATGCTATTATAGCTTTTCTCTTCTTTTTCTCTTCTCCTGGTTTTTCATGTTTAATATCTTTTCCATTTTATCTGTCCTTCCCAAGAAAACATTCCTGTCTTTACTGTGATACTTATGGCACATATGCATAAACAACATTCAAAAGGAAAATCATTAACTGCAGTGCAGTTCCTCCACCATAAAGGATATTAGATAAGTGCACTAAAATTCTTCAAAAATTACACATAGCTAAAAATCACTTTTTGGGTTCAAGCTGCTGCACACACTCCCTCATTTATTAAAGGAACTACATTTAGTATTAATTTTCTGTCTTCTGAGAGTCAGCTAAGGAAAAGGAAGAGGCTGAAAAAGTTTGAAGCTTATGCACTAATGTAGGAATGCCATAGGGAACAGTCTTAATACTTGTTCTTTTAAATATTATTTAATATTTGTCCAAGAATATTTTAAGGGTTACCATGTAAGGAGAATAACACTGATGTACTTTGTGGACTCCAGATGATAGAAATATCGGCATGCATGTCATCACATCGCACACTAGTTTGGAAGGTTAGGAAAATATTTACTCTCTCTCCAAAATCAAAATAATGCATTCTTGACTGTATGTGAAGTATAATTTAGCTAAACTTGGATGATCCAGAAACCTTATAATCAGAATGAGGTAATTGCTTGGTTTTTTTTATATGATAGATAAATTTTCTTAAACAATAAGGAGAAAAATATTGGGATCCATATTTATATAGATATTAGCGAAATTTTGGACGAGAAAACTGAAGTTTCATAAGTAGTGAAAAAAACAACTTTATATTATAACATGAAACAAAATCTCATTGATACAGACTGCTTCTAAATAGATTTTTTTACAGAAGACCATTTCAAATTTGAAAATAATTTTTTGTAAAGGGCTTTTTCTTTGACGAGTTCATTTATCTGCAACTTAATTGGTTTCAAGAAAATAAATTAAGTTTCTAATTCTCTGTATGTTTATACATTTCTCAACCTGAAGATCATGAGTAAATTAACTGAATTAGTATTATGCTTTAAGTTAAATAAAAGACAGTGGTTTTGCAAGGTCAGAGATAATGGAATGTGGAAAAAGTTAGAAATCTAGAATTGATTGAATTTATTAATTTTGGTTTCAATCAGATAGAATATTCCACAACATTGCTTCCCACTATTTGTCTAATTTTATAGTCATGTTTAAGCTGAATTATTTACAGAAAATCTTTAAATAAGCCCTCCTCAAAAAAAAAAAACAAAAATTATTCCATGCTTAATTACTGTGTGGGAAAATCTTACATCTTCCAATCTTTATCTTTCCTGCTTTCCTATCCAGATAAAACAGCTACAAGGGAAAAACCAAAGAATTTAGTTTTATACTCCCAACACTTCTAATGTCAAGAAAAATATTTGTTATTCATTATTTCTGGAAATCTGAGAGGATTTTGGATCTATTCATCATCCAAAAAATGTGAGGAACAGATCATCCTTGCTCCTATCACAGGATGGCAAAGGAAGAATGAGCAGACACTGTGGTCATTAGCACTCTAGAAATGCATGTGATGATAAAAATGATAAAGTAGGAGATGGAGCATAGTTATCAATAGTAGATAACACAGTTTTACCAAACATACTGCTGTTCTTGCAATAAGTAGTTCAAAATTGTTCCACCTACATACAGGTAGATAGTTCAGTAAAGGTTCATCTCACTCAAGTTCAGATGCAGTTTTAAAAGTGGTTTCATAAGGTAGAGACATGTCACTGCTTAGTGCATGTCTAGGTCTGTACTCTTACAGAAAGGCTGGAGACAAATGTTCCTTCATTATAATTTTCCATTTGGGATTCTACATACACAGCTATAGAAAAGACATAGAAATTGCACACTGCCCTGTTAGTTGCCCTTTCCTATCTTCTGAATTCAGTATTTTAACAAAGGCGATTTTCCCAATGTGAAAGTAAATGTATGATTATATTCAAATCATACAGTGTGAGGGACAAGTATTTCTATCGTTATTCCCTATTACTCAGCAAAACTTACACTCCCCCTTCACTCAACTCCCTTCTACCAGCTGCATACTGCAATAGACACAAGCTATCTTTTAATGAACATCATTGGGTGAAAAATAAACACATATTATGAGAGTTCATTTTCACATGTAGTTATAGGAAAGGTTGAGAGGAAGTTAACTAAAATGCATACGTTGTACTTTCATCCAGAGACAAACTCTAGAGGTCAGTGGGTGTAATAAAACTCCAGTTTCCCTGGTCAGGATACTATAAATGCTTTTTCTTTCCTTCAAATAAGAGTATCAGTCCAGACAGAGAAATGTATTCAATGCCTGTACCACACCATTGTAGGCTGAAATTGTGCAAGCTTTTCAAGTGGCTATACCTCCATTTTTTGCCTTTTTCTAGCTTTTAATACAAATCTGCCTTTGTCTTCAGCTAAAGTAAGGGAGTAAGTTCTAGAGTAATAAACCTAGTAAATTATAATTCCTCTTATTTTTAGGACCTAGAAATCAGCACAGGGCAGAAACTGAGCAAACCCACTCTATATAGGAGTACAATAGGTGGTACAGATCATGAGGTACATCCTGACGAAGACAGTCACAGCATGTGATTAACACTCGGAGTTGCAAATGGGCGAGATAAAGGACTTGCTATTTGGAGCCCCCTTTTTCAAGGAAAGTCGTAAGGGCCAGCTGCCTTGCTAGATGTATCTTTCTAAGAATCAGGGAGAGAGAGAGCAACACTGACTGCCCATGTCAATGAAGAGAAAGTATACGTAGCGTGTTGGGTATACCTTTCTCCAATATGTGAAAGCCCAAGTATGATTTTAGACTTTCTACTTATTTAATTGAGAATAAGACACTGTCTTCCAAGGCAGATGAAAAACACTGAAGGGGAATTTTTGGAAACTTGTGAAGGCCTTCATGATTTGATAGAAATAGGTAATGATCTGTAAATACATATTTCGAATTGGACAGCTTTTTATACATCAAAAATAAGAAAGGGCATCAGTCCCTTAAATTGCCACCATATAATCATATAAAAATGGAGAACTTTAAATATTTACTATAAATAATGGAAACTTGCTATTTCAAAGTTGTCTCTAGTAGCCCATAGCATGGCAAGACAAATTCAGTGAGACTTTATCACTCCTTCTGTGTTAAATAGAGAAGCATGTTTCATAATTCTTTTTTTTAGATAATTTCAGAACTTCTGTATTTAGTGGATTTAAATTAGATCAACTAACATCAGAGAACCTCTAATTCATTTAACCTCTTCTTCCAGAATAGCATTTGTGTTATCTGCAGATGAAAAACATATATAAGGAAAAATGAGAATGGGGATTTTTTTTTTTTTTGTATTTTTATATCAGCAGCAGGAAGAAAACTAGCTTCTGAAGATCAGCCATCTCCACGTTAAGGATGGATGATTATTGCTCCTTAATTTGCTTTATTTTTCTCAGAAAATAGATTCTGTATTCTATCCTCAAATAGGAAGAAAAATAAAGGGCCAGAGTCCACAGGGCTAAAGTATAGACCACAGATTCTTAGATAAGCAATTATTTCAATGAAACATTAGAATATTTCTGTGAGTAATTAGGAAGATTGTCGTTTAATATGAAACATGTTAGGACTCGTGTTTTTGTGGGTTTCCAGTTTTTAAAGGATTTTTTTCCCTACCAACTTCCAGAACTCCAATTTACTTCAATGGTAGCTGCAGGTGCCGAAAATCCATTTGAATAGTCCATACTGATTTGAAATTTTGCAGTGGCCTTTCTCTCACACACATGCTCACACATGTTCCTCTTTACCCTTCTCTCTTTTTCCCTCCATCTGCCCAAGATTAAGACCAATCTTGCCAGACATGGATACTCTTATAGTGGAGATATGAAAATTACAAAGAAGCAGTTAAATGAAAAAAGGGGGAAAAAAGAAAATAAAAATAAATTTGAAGTTCTTATGATGCTTTTTTTTTTTCCCCAGAACTTTAAAAATAAAATGCAACCTTATTATGAGGAGCTAGATTTCCTAGAATATTAATTGAGACTCAGGGTACATGCAGATGACTGAATTCTCTTAGAAGCACCTCTAATGCATTTTTACAAGGGTCATTGTGTTTTACAATGTAACAAAAAAAAAGAAAAAAAAGAGAATAAATCACATTTTTACTATACTTGAAATAAAAATAGGCAATTGGAAATGCATTGTAAACAGGATTATTCAAACTCAGCTTGCCTTAAGATAGAAACAGCTTTTAAGCAGGCTGTTACATAAAGGTCCGGTATTTCTGAGATTTTTATGAGAGTAATCTAATGCATTGGTCAGACAAGGTTAAGAATAATGCCCTTGCAGTCTCCCTAGATGCAATGATAGTATTTGATGTGAATAAAAAGGCTACACTTTCTGGGTGTTGGTGAAACTGAACTGCACAGACATCTATTTGAAGATTTGGTTATGAACTTCAATATTCCTCAGGAAAAAATAAAATCACATAAAATTTCCACAGTCTTTTTGGATCTTTTTTTTTCCCTGAGTTTTGTACTTATGCTTCATTGTCCATCTTTTCCTCCTTTCTCCACATTAGCTTTCAAAACACTTCCTGAGGCTTTTAGAAATGTCGTAAACTTACTGTATCATTACTGATGCACACAAACAGGAACATAAATGAATACTGTATGTGGATGATATTCTTCTTTTTATAACCCATCCTGATATTTCAATCCCAGCTATTACACTGTTCATAAATCAGTTTGGGATCCTCTCTCTGGCTTTAAAAGTAATTATAATAAATCCAAAGATATGTTTATGTATAGGAGGCCAATTGAACCCTTTGCTTTTCAGTTTCCATTTAAATTGGTCTCCAGAGGTCTTACCCCAGGTTATTTATTCCTTTTTCTTTAGATCTGCTGTACAGATTTAATCTTGCTTCTCTGCTTTGTAAAATTCAAGAGATGCTGTACAGGTGGTTTTCGTTCTTTCTTTTTTTTTTATTAGAGGCAAGAGATGTCATTAATTAAAAACAAAATGCATTTTGTGTTTTTATCTGATAATAAATAAACTTACTAAGATATTTTGAAGACTGACTTAAGAAATGTTTCTAGGTGCCTTGAAAGCAATTGCCCAACTCATTTAATTACTTTAATACAGAACAAAAAGTGTTAGTCTGCTCTGTAATTCTTCCTTTTGCCTGACTGTTAAATATAATTCAGCTTCTAAGTCCTTTCTTTCTGCATCTTTCTGACTGATTAAATTCCCATACAGGAATCATATCAAGGTAAGTTGGCATGTCAGTAGGTGTGGATCAGAGCAACAGAACTACATGGCTGGAAAGCTTTGTCTGATCACACAGGCTTCTGATTGCACAAAGCTATTCTTCCAGAAATGCAGCAAATGCCAGAGTATCTTGAAAGAGGTCAGCTGAGAGAGAAGATGCAAATCTTCTCAACGACCTGTTAAGAGCAATGTAAAAAATAAGGAAATTTATTTCAGGAAACATAGACCTGAGGAACACCCTTCCAGAGCATTTTATTTCACCTTTTTCATTTTATCTCCATTCCCTAAATAAAATGTGAGCCACATGTAAAATTCAAATCTATGAGTGAAAATGTCCCTCTTCAAATATAATAACTCATCAAGTAAATATCAAATATTTCAAATCCTTTTCACTGCCTTTGCAGGTGAAGCATATAACTTAATCTTTATAAGAGAGATAAAAAACAGTGCTTCATATGCTTTGATTGTGAAATAATTTTCACTGTACGAAAACATACTTCAACAGTTTGATGTTACAGAAATGGGCATATGAGGAGGGATATTTATGAGGAACAGTACTGTGCTGACCTTAGTATGCATCAAGGCTGTTTATGTCCAGGAGCTGGCAGAATAGGGAGAGAGGAGAGGGGAGGAGAGGAGAGGAGCGGAGAGGGGAGGGGAGGGGAGGAGAATTTTGTAAGAGAAGCTTTTTTTTCAGGGAAGGGGGAGGGTGGTTTTTGGTTATTGGGGGTTTTTTGGATTTTTACTTGTTCAGGGTTTTTTTGGAGGGTTTGTTTTTTTTTTTTTTTAAGAAAGCTCTGAAAGACATGTAATTAATCAGATGTCCAGAACCTGTGGCTTTAAGAACACCTCAAGTTATAAAATAAGGTAGGACAAATTTTTCGTATATTCTTCTGGAAAGTGGGAGTTTTTCTAGAGATTGAGATTGTAGAATTAAGAAATGCTGGACGCTAATGTAAACTGAACCAGAAAACCAGACTAGAAAAAGGGCCTACCTGCAAGGAGCAGATAAGCAGGTTAGGTCAAGAGCTTTCATTTAATCTCTCACCAAAAAGATTTAAGTTTTCTTTCTAAATTACAGAGAATGATTGTTTTGACTTTTTTTTTCTGTTTCATTTTTTTATTTTTTAATTTATTTTTATTTATTTTCTGTTACTAATAGACCATCTTGATTTTTGAAATTTTATGGAACATTCATTTGTAAGAGTGTGAAACAACTCCAGGGTTCAGGTTTGTGCACTGTCACATCATGATGTGCCTTACCATTTTTAAAAAACCTCACATACTGGCTGGAGGATTTTGATCTATCTGCTACTAAAGGATACTAAGCAAACTGGCCAAAATACTTTTTTGCTAATTCAGATCAATAGTCCCAAATGAACTTTTTTATAGGACAGTCTTTCCTGGCAATATTCTGCACAAACACATTATAAATATTAATCCCAACTATACAACTCTTTGAAATGAAAATAATGTCAGTGTTCTAGATGGTTTCAAATTTCTTTGCCTTTCTCATTTTTTCCTTGATTTCAGATAGCAGCTATATTTCTGTTAAATTCTGACCAACTATGTTTTGGAATGTCAGTTTAATATACAGATTTATTAGCTCATCCCATATACAAGACTTTCCATAGTCTTATCCTAATCCACTTGTGAAAAATACAGAGTAAATGATTACTGTGTTTGGACACGCACTAAGATGAATGTCTTCTGAACAAAGTTAAAATCCATCTTCAGTCTAACGCAAACCTTTACTTGGACTTCCATCTGTCTTCATAGAATCAAACAGGTCTTGCTGGCATGCACTTTGGTTTTTTGGGCTTTTTCAACAAAGAAAAATTAACTTCTTTTCCATTCATTTCTGAGTGACTGACATCAACCTCCTCCATATTCCCTCCAATGGAATGAGCTGCTCAAAATCTCATGCCCTGGATTTGGCTGGGATAGAGTTAATATTGTACTTTAGTAGCTGGTACAGTGCTGTGGTTTTGGGATTTAGTATGAGAATAATGTGGATAACACATTAATGTTTTAGATGCTACTAAGTGGTGCTTACTCTAAATCAAGGACTTCTCTGTCTTGTGCTCAGCCTGTGAGTAGATGCACAAGATGCTGGGAGGGAGCACAGACAGGACAACTGACCCAAAGTGGCCAAATAGATATTCCATACCACAGAGTGTGATGTCCAATATATGAGCTGGGGGAGTTGGCCAGAAGACATGGATTGCTGCTCTGGGACAGACTGGACATTGGTCAGCAGGTGGTGAGCAATTGCAGTGTGCATCACTTGTCTTTCTTGGGTTTTATTTCTCTCTGTCTCCTTCTCATTACAATAATTATTTTCATTACTGTTATTTTACTTTATTGTGTTTATTTAACTGTTCTTATGTCAGCCTTCATGTTTTACCTTTCTCCGATTCTCTTTCCCATCCCAGTTGGGCCATGGGTGGGGAGAAAGTGAAAGAGCAGCTGCAGAGTGCTTAGTTGCCAGCTGGTTTTGAACCACAACAGTCCTTGAAACTGAATTGAGACCTTGAAACTTATTTTAGTAATGTTTCTTTCTTTAGAAGCACACTTTTACACAAATGAAGCTATTGACATTTTCCTGGGAATAAACATTGTCTCTATAGAAAAGCCTGTAGGATCTTGAGCCTATTAGGTTCTGAGATGCCATTTGCTTTTCAAGTGAATACTTAGTGCTGATTTTGACCTTAGGAATACTTATGAGGTTTACACTCCTGCCTGCAACGGATGCATAGATTTGGAGACTTTCAGTGTTCTTACCTGTAAGGTTTTTTAAAAAAAAGGAAGGCTAATACTGGGGGTTCTCTTTCTTAGGATGTCTTTCTTTCTCCTCTGAGAACCCCTGCATATGCAAATCATGAGGCTGTTCTGGAAGGCTGATCTGTTTTGAAAACTTTTTTTGGGTAGGAAAGCAGTAAGCATTTTTCTGATGGATATATAAGTAGAGGTTCAAAACTGCATGGAACTATCTGTATTATTGCACAAGAGTTTTGATAGTAAACAGGATTTGGGGATTATATTCACCTTTGATTGTAATTTGAAAGCTCTCTGAGTGTTGAACATATAGGATTTAGAAATATTAACAGGCGCTTCTCAATGTCCTTAGTTCTCTTTCTAATGTTTTTACATAATATCTGTGTGTGCCCACATATATGCAAATATATACCTTTAGATTTGGTTGGGTTTTTTACCATGATTGTGGTCCTCAGTAAAGGCAAATAATTTGATCCAAGCCTTACTAGGGTCAATGAGAATCATATCATTGACTACTGTGCAAATATATTCAGTTCTCAAGTATCCAACTCTGGTCTCAGTTACAGACACAGTGTTATGATTGCTGTGGGCTGTCTATCTCTAATTCTCTAATTCTTGGTCTTTCTCGGTAATTTAATTGGTTTTACATAAATCTAGAGAAAAATGTTTTTGAATAAGCATATTTTAATATGAATACTGGAGATAGTCTGCCACCACAGAGTGATACGTTTCTGACATACTTAGAGTAATACTAATCAACTTAATTTTTATAATTTTTGTGCTTATTCTAGGAAGTTTTCTTGGTATGCATATTTCTGTTTATTCTACCATCAGCAAGTGTGAAAGACATTCGGGCTAAGTAGACTCAAAACCATCCTGGCAAAAAAACTGAATCATGTTGCTGCATGATAGCAGAATTATGCACATGGATTCAATGAAAATCAGACCTACTTTTTTAAAGTGGTTTTTTTTAGCTATTTTCCTTAGATGCTTTGAAAGTACGTTTCAGAACTCTGTGTTGAACAGATTAATTAGCTACTATCACCTCATATAATCAAAGTTGCCTAGAATAAGGCGTTGCATTTTAAATGTACCTACTTGCACCCATACCATGTTTTTAAGCTACAACATCTAGAAAACTCAAGAAGAGTTTTGCATGTCTTTGTATATAGTTCTCTTCTTTATTTGATACTGTGTAGGCCAATATGGAAAGCAAAAGGAGGACGTGACTGAGACATGAACATAATGCATGATAATGAACAAAGTTGGATAAGGCTATTTATCTTTTTTTAACAGTTAAGACCAGGGGAGAAGCAATGGATATAAAGAATATTAAAAAAAAAAAAAAAGCAAGAAAAACATATTTTATATCGTTCTTAATCTTTGGAACTCCATCCGAAAGATATCTGACTCTTGATTTTGACAGGATTCGAAACAGGGATAAGTCTCTATGATACGTTTTACTCAATTAAAAATATTAAGAGTCAATAAACAAATAACAACTTATTATGAAAATCAATTAGGAAAATAAACTTGAAACTAAGGTAGGATTTCAAGAGTAAATGTGGATTTAGTGGTATATTATCTATTTATTTTGCAAAACTGTAAAGATATAGTTACAAACCAGATACAATTTAAATGGAGAAAATTAGGAAACAAATTTATTAAGAGGCAGGTTTTACCTTAGAATTATTGCTTCAGAAATACTCATTGCTGAAAATAAACCTGAGGGAATGCTTTTCCACTTATTATAAGCCTGATCCTTGATCTTGCAGTATGCTGAGGTTTGCTTTTTGGGCTCTGTGCTTTAATTGTTTTGGCTAGCACCATGCTGAATTGCAACCCTGGCCTTTAACTGCTGAGAGGATATAACTCCAGTAAACAGAACAACATATCCATGGCAACCTACAGTTTTACTTCTAACTCTTCAAAACACAAAAAGGTAATTATTTTTTTTCATTATATTTTTATATTCCTATGGCTCATAATAACAGTGATGACCTCCTGGCTGGGCATTTCCAAGCTATTAATGACAGGCTGAGTTATGTGACCTTGACTTCACCTGGAGCCATTAACTTTTCTATCTAGTCATTAACTGCTGAGAAATGCCCTCCCTTTTGGTCATTATTTCTTATATATGCATTTCTTAAATAGGCATTTTCTGTAACAATTACATGTCAAAGTAATTTCATATTTTTTATTAATAAGTACTATCTTATCTTTGTGTTCAAGCCACAGGGATCCTTTGACATCTAGCAGCTTGCACATCATCTAAGGAAGAGGTCGTCATTTATGCACAGGCAAATAGGAGACAGAGGGCTTAAAACAGCACGTTTTACATGGGAGGAAAAATCCTTGCATCATTTGAGTTAAATCTATGGAGCATATTCAGAAATGCTGAGGAATTCATTTTTAGATCGGGCATTTAGATGTACAATGTATGTATGCCACAATACCAGCTAGAAAACCCTTAACGTTAATAGTAAAGGTGACCTCTAAGTTATCCCTCCTGACTACTGGATCTTTAGACAAAATGGTTAGTAATTTCACTGGGATTAATTTGCCAGCATTTTGCAGACCCTTATCTTATTTTCAGGAACTCATAGAGGGATCAGAATCCACATGATATATTTCTCTTATCTGTCAGTGCAGCAGCATAAGATAAAAGAAGATTCTTTATTGAATGGATATATTTTTCATTGTCCTTCATACCACAGATTAAATGGGTCTTGTATGATTTTTCTTTTCCTGATACAGCAAGCCATACTTCTGCATAAATAACTTCTGTGTAATTTGAGAACTCTTATGAAGAGCTCAGTAATCAATTTTTTAGATGCTGTAATTAGTGGCCTTACCTGGATCAAAAACTAAATATTGCTGTAGGGGAAAATGGTTGTGGAGTTATTTTCAAGGGTGGGACGTAGTTGCCTGCATGGATGACAAAGATTATTATATATGCCTGGAAATATCAGCAGCAAAGGATTTGTTTAATTTATTTGTTCCTGTAACTCAGACATAGAGTTATACTTCTGTAAACAATGTTTGTTCAATGAAGTGCTTAGTTCTTTGCATAGGAAAATTCTCTGACAATATCCTTGACTAACAGGAGATATCTGTACTATGAAGAGAAAAGAATGTTTCCAGGAGATTAAATTTGTTGTTCTTTTTGCTGTTATTTTATTTAGGTGTCTGGTTTATTAAAGCATATAATCCTAATTTTGTGCAATAAATGGGGGTGGGGGGGAAGCAGAGAGAGGTGAACAAGGCCAGAAGAACGTATACTAAAGAAGTAAACTCTGCAAATCTTGATAAATGCAACTCCACCAGTAAGTGACAATATAGGTGAAATATTTCTCTTTTAAACTTTTTCCATTAGTTTTTTGACAGGAGTATACTAGTTCAGGTTTAATGAGATTCTAGTGTAAAAACTTCAGGGCTAAATAAAAGAAACAAATCAAAAGGACCGGATGATTGCCATTTAATGTGAAAGAATGAAAGTGCAAACAATCATTGTATGACATCTAGCTGTGCTAGTCACTGCAGAATGACAGGTAGAACAATTCAAAGTTACTGATCTAAAGATGGAATAACAGCTCATATGTTTGAAGTGCTCAGAAGATGAAGAAATAAAACAGACTCTAAGATAAGACATGGTTAAGCCTTTTAAATTCCATGCCTTATTGTCAGTATCATTTGAACACTTTTGTACACATTTTTTTCCCCCTCAGAAACTATTTTATCGAAGGAATTACTTTTAAGAGCTGATTTTTATTATTATCCTCCAGGCTGTATGGTGTGCTTTGTTTTTCAACAAGACGAGAAAAAATGTACACAATGAAAAGAATATTACTAGTTTCCTAAGCACACATATTCTATATATTCAGAAATATGTATTTTGAATATATATTGTTCAGCTGTGCATTTTAAGTAAGTTCAATAAATCACATGCTAATTTACTCTACAGGTAGCCTCACTTTTTTAACATGCAACATAACAAATTTGTTATGATTTTCTGTTTATATTTTCCTTGTCTATTCTTTTCTTGATATTATTTTAAGGCTCTAAGGAAAATCACCTATTCTTTCTTTCAGCGAGCCTTTTTATCAGTGAAATAACCTATTCTAGTTACTGCTGGAAACAATAATCTGTAATTGCTGCTTTCAGTCCTAATTTGGCTTGTCTCTAGTTTTTCATCTCAATCTAATCTAAACCTATTTGAGCAAATAAAATGATATTTACCTCATCCTCTGTTACAAGCTTTCAAGATTACAGGCTTCAGGAAAAATCAATACAAAATACCAGCTTAGCAGCAGGTTTGTGCTCAGAAAGAATGCTAACTTTTCTTTCCTGCATTTTCTGACTCTCTACTCCCCTGGAGTGAAAGCAAACCTTAGACTATAAGGACTGAAGGGTAAAAAAAAAAAAAAGAAACACAAAAACCCCAGCCTTCAATGATGTGTTTGGTTCATGGTTAGTAGCCACTTTTGAACTTACAAGCCGAAGTGCAGTGCATGGTCAAGCTCCTAACCTTTAGCTTCTGCTTCCACACTACACATCTTACAGAGTTCACCAAAAGGAAGGATCTCGACCTCACGGATGATTTTTCAGACTCAAATGCCATCTTCATTTATTATTTATTTGCTCCAAGCAGTTGGGATTTGAGGTATCATCATACCTGACTGACTGATTTAAGGAAGTGGCCACCTCTCTGTAGGGGGATCTCATGAGAATAAAATCCTATTACTTTCCAAAAAGATTACTTCATTTGCTGCCTGGAATAAGCTTTTGATGAAAACATTTGAATTTTGAGTTTGTAAACAACCAAGAATTCTCAACAGTGGTACCTTTTTTTTATTGTTTTCTTTCTTTTTTTTTCATTTTTATTTTTTGCTTTTGCTTTTGCTTTTCCTTTTTTTGCTGAAAAGGACATCTGGCTGGTTTTTATTTTGATTTTGCTTTGTTATATTGTTGTTGGACCTTTTGACCAAGAAACTGATCAATACAACAATATGTATCTTTATGAGAATTATACTGCACTTATAAACCTTTTCAAATTATTTGTTCTGTCTCTTTATAAAGAAAAAAGTTCTTCCTTTTAAACCTTACATTGGATTTCTCTTTCAGTGGTCTCTTCACAGGCTTCCTCTTCCCACTCCCACTTTATGAATGGTCTCTGGAAAATTATGCATTATTTGGTCTTCTTTAGACAGATACATGCAAAAAGTTAACCACTATGTTTTTATTTCCCGCATAATAGTAGCAGTTGTATCAATGCATTTAGGGGAAAAAATGTAAATAGGATATTAAGACCTATTTTATTCACCTAACTGTGATTACTAAATTAGTACCCCACCCACTCTCGACAGGGAAGTAATCAGTGGAGGAAGATAAGAACCTTCAGAGTGCTTGAGTCTTAGGTGAACTGAACTGCTCATTGGAGAGACTTTTTATTTTAGTTAATATGGATGGTAGCTGAGGTAACCTCAGGTGAATAATCCTAAATTTATTTGGGATAAATCCTAACTGATAATTTTGCTGCAAGCATCTTCTAAGACACAAGACCCTATTCCACAGACCTTCTCTCACCCATATAGGATTCTCCAGGAACCCAGAGTGGCTGAAGTGTCTATTAGCTTCGAGTACAACCCTGACAGAAACAACCAAAGCTTAGGAAGAGCAGTTCCTACATGTAATTACTTTATTTTTGCAGAGCGATTTGTTAGACGCAAGTATCTGAAAAATGATTGAACATTATTTCACTCCACTTGTGTCCAAGATTTGCCAGTGTTTAGGGGAAGTCAAGGCTCTCTCGTATCTCTTTCTCTCCAGTCCTCTTTACCTGTGGTAATGATTTATTCTGTAGTCTCAGGTGATTATGTGCCTCCTTTTCAAAGAGAAAATGGGACAGCTTACATTGCTCAGAGCTGTTGTTCCAAGATCTCCCCAGATTCTTTTATCACCTACATGCAGCTCACATTTTGAGCCTATATATTCTCAATGAAAACTAAAATAGGAGACATATGATTTCGAAAAAAACCCGCTTGTATTTCACAGCGGTGTGGAGTGGTCTCATTAAGCTTTGTGAAGCTTCATCCCCGTTTTTTAATCTGACATAAGAGTAATGTGATTAAACTGCCTGTGCATCTCTCACTCATGCCAGTAACTTTTGAAGTCTTTGACCAATTTAAGAAAACTTGACACACAGGGAAAAATGCTAAAAATTCTAAATTCAAACGGTAGTTGGATACTGCCTATCCCATCCATATACATAACTCTTTGGACAGAAATGAGGTATTGTGCCTTGTTTAGCTCAGGGACACAACTGGAACTTTCACTCCTTTTCATCCCTGTGTAATTTCTGATTCCGTTAGTGGTTTTGAAGAGTCTCTTAGCAATTTAGGTGAGATTTACAAATTCATACTCAGCACATCTATATACAATTTTGACGAAAGCATTGAACAAGCTTTTCTGTTCTATTTCAAGAGCCCTTTTACATTTAGTTTTCATCACTTCTTCTGAAGTTATTTGCAGATAAAGCTGGCTGAAATAACACAATCATATAGCATAGTCACAGTTATATCAGCTGAAGGTGTTGATACATTGGTTGTAAACTCCTAAAAACTCACAAAATTTTCCCTAACTGCTACAGAAAGTATTTGACTGTGACCAAATAAATAAAAACTTTACTCAACTCATTAGACAAGTACTGAGGGAAGTGTACACTCACCGAAAATTATAAAATGCTTATTAAAAAAACCTCCAAATGTTTCTGTGATATCTTATTGCAGAATGATTTACTGTGCTTATAATGTTTAGGAAAAATCAAATGGAGGTGAGTGAAAATCAGCGGAGATTGGGGTTCATCCTGACTGGTCACCTGGATTCTGTGTCAAGGAACAAGGGATATTTTCTTCAGGGAACTACTGGCAGATGATTAAAACTATTTAAGCAGCTGGAAGTGTAGACAGGATGACCCCTTAAGGTTATCTTCCAAAAGCATAGTGTCTGAGGATTTTGGAAGATTCCAGAAGATTTTATTTGTATATTTAGTACTTTTTTAAAAAAATGGTAAAAGGAAGATGAGTGTCACACTGAGTCAATGATGCAACAGACCAATCTTCAATTTCTTTCAGTTTTGGAATATATTCAAATAGTAGAAACATCACATCCTTACATATCCCTCTATAAGATTTTATTCTAGTATAATGACAGTGGTTAAGAGTGTCATAGTGCAAACTTCTGTGATGTAATGTAACCAGTGAAGAGAAATAGCTGCCTCCTGAGGACAATTCCAGAGCTCTGTATTGGGAGAGACATTTAAATGACATCTGTTCATTTCACTATGCTACTCCAGTCCATTTATTGTAGCCAATTGTTGTTAGTAGTCTTGTATTTCACTGGAAATCTCTTAAGAATCCTGGTATGTTTATATAGATTCTAATAGAGCATTATCTTGTAAACCCTCAGTACCCCCAACACAGGAATCAACACAACTGCCACTGTAAATGGTAACAATGGCACAAATAGGATTTATTGTATTTGTTAACAATGATAAGAATATTATTAGTCATGATAAGAATAACAAGTTCTCTCAATTTCTAATCATGCATTTATGAGATAATCTTTTAACAACTTGTCAGAGCTGCTTTTTTTTTTAAGAAATAGTACTTTTTAAAGTGCTAAATGTTGCATGATCATAGTGATATGACTTCCTCTGAAAATTCTGTGTTAATAGGAAACTGAAAATGCTTAGACAAAGGAAGTAGGCTGATTCTTAAGGGCAGCTGCTCCTTCCTCTTCTGAGCAGAGTGACAAGAAAAGGTAAGCAAGATAACAGCAGAAGTCACACCTCCACATCTGCTGAGAAACCTTTGTCTTCCAGAAGGCAGTCAAAACCTAAAATTCTCTGGCAGATACTGAGAATCAAAACATGGCACCTTCAGAATTAAAAGAGCAAATCTCAGCAAGCTGTGCCACTGAAGTGATATTTAAGTACCTTTTGGTATCTCAGCATGAAGAGCTTTGTCTTAATTTTCTAATACTGTCAAATTCTATATTTATTGTAATCAAAGATCATTGGATATCTTCATACAGTTTTTTTTTTCTCCTTGGAAGCCTGTTAGGTTTCTCATTTTTTGATTTTAAATGCCTAAAATATCTGTTCTAAAGCCAATAAAAAAACCAGATCGTTGTTTCTGATCCTACTTCTAGTAATCTAAATGCAGAATTTCCAGGGTAGGAATTTGGATATAAGTCTCACTGCCTTTAGGTGTTGAACCTAACTAATTGTTTCACCTCTCTGAACCTTAAGACACACAGAATGCCGTGGCAGACACTTTTTTTTTAAATGAGAGTGCTGCAGTATTCCCACCACTGTTCACTAGCAAACGCTCTTTCTTTGTGATTTAGCACAAGGATCTAAGCTGCACTTTATTGTTCACCCTGCACATCCAATTGTGCAATTGCACGCAGCTAAGCACAGTGTGAATTTGTACTTAACATTAATTAAGTGTAACAGAAAACTTATAATGTGTGACCTCTCAGCTCTGAAAGGCTAAATTACATCAAAAGAAAAAAAAGTACGTGAATGTCTTGAAACTAAACACTATTCATCCATATGACCAGGAAATACTGAAGAAGTAAAGAAGATTTTGGATGCTACGAAGTGCAGGACTACTTTGCTCACATGTTCAAATAGTGATAGTCTAGAGGGGAACATGCAAAGAGTCTTCCCAAAAAAACCGTGCCAGACATGATAATGGCTTCTACTTTGCTTTTGTCAGCTCTAAAAGATTATTTTAATTGAAGTAATGCATTTTCTTTTGAATTTGCTAGGAAAGGCAGCAGGCTGATTAATTTGTTTGGGATATTAGATGTGGGTTTTGTGCCTTCCCATATTTTCAAAAAGTAACTCCCTGAAACATCACTAAGCAAAAAAAATTTAAAAAAAAAGAGGAAATTGATGCAGAATGGGTAACACTGAATGAAAACCAGACAGCTGGATAATTTTTCTATTAGTTCTCCATTCAGATACTCCTTTTTTTTTTTTTTTCTAAAGTTTGGAATAGTTTCCAATTATTGGATTTTTTTTTTCTCTGATTCTCTTATTCTTTCATATTTTCTCCTGCTGCTGGGGATTCAGTCTCATCTAGGGGAAGCAGGCATTGAGATCGAGTAACAGCTTAAAAAAGTGTTCAGCCTCTGTTTCGGGGACAAACAGAAAAAAGACTAAATAGTCCAAACAAATGTGGAAACGCTAAATTAATCAGAAACAAGAAATGAATATTAGTAGGAAGAATGTGCTTCTTCCTTAAAAGCAATTTAGATTTCCTTAAAGCTGAGATTGCAGACAACTTTAAATTTAACCATTTATTTTGCACATAGTGGAATTTGGATTGAAATGAAATTCAGAATGATATGCAGCTGTAAGAATCTCACAGTATACATCCCTTTTTTATTCTGTATTCTTAGCTTGCATTTCTTGTGTTTGTCAGGGGACTTTGCCAGACATGTTTTCTGCATTTAGTGAATAAATTTTAAATTTTAAAAGCTTTTTTTTTCCTAATTTACAGAAGAAATTTCTTTTCAAATTAATAGATACAGCAGAACATTTTGAGTTTAAGAAAATTAATTGTACAATATCATTTTTCAAGATTTTTCAAGAGCTAAGACAACATAATTTAAAATAGCTTAAGATTCAGAAATACAATTTTGCTTTTGTTGCAGTTGAAAAATGAAGGTTTCTTTTATATACTGTATATCCCAAGATGATTTCAAAGCACTTTCACTTAGAAAAGCTAGCTGCTATTACATATGAATTTTCAAAGCTTGCCAAGGCTTTGGAAGGAATGATGAAAATTACTATTGCACGACCTTCAGGTTTTCTTTGTTTCATAAAAGGCTAAGATAGCATTTTTGTCATTTTTCTTTCAGCTCAGGTCTTTCATCATAAATATCAAAGCACGCAATTATGCCTGCTCATATCTTACCGTATTCTGCCTGTTTTCTATCCATAGTGATGGTGTTCTCTTTTAGGATACCTTTTTCTTTTGTTTTTCACAAATCTGAAAGAAGTCCCATGTTTTTGTCGAGTGCCATAAATTGTTCATGAAACGCATGTTGCACTGATTAAAAAGAAGAAGAGTTGATTAAAATAGCTTTTATTCTTTTGTGCTAAGCAAAATCCTAAAGTAATGTTCAAGTGTCAATCCTACCAGGATCATAGAAGACTGATTTGGCCTACAGGTGGAATTTTTAAATAGTGCTCATTGTAAAAAATGGGACAATCTTCTATTAAAATCTCTAGGCTTAGGCTAAATTATTCTTATTGTTCTTTTTCATTTTTCAAGTATAACTTGTTGTTCCGTATGGTTTTATTGTTTCATGTGGCCAGATCATCAAAGGCATAGAATGCTCATAGCTGCTGTTGTCTAAATTAAGTCATTGTTGCAATATATATCTCAAAATTAGGATACTGCTATGTCTTAAGTACTTCAAATGAGCATGTTTGCTTTTTTTGCATGTTTACTGATCTATTCCAATTTATAAGGCATATTAGCATAACACAGGTGTTCTATCTGGCTGAATTATCCATGTCTCATTTCCTTCTGAAATGTTTCTTTTATTTTGCTTTGGGTTTTTCCAGCTACTACCTTAAATACTAATAATAACTTATAAAGTAAAAATAATAAATTCCATTAACTGATTGAAGAAAAAAATTCTTTCTTGAAAAACAGAACAGCAAACCTTTGCTAGTGCTTGCAGGGACACACCTCCCCATTTTTGGTTAGTATGCACAGATTTTTATCAAATTTACAATGACACAAGGAATACATTGTTTTCATCAATTTGAACTATGCTGTCACATGAATGTGAACTTACTGGCTATGTCTTAAGTTAAATGTCAAGGGATATACATTTTCCACATAGAATAAAATTGATTTCGAGTTTCCTTTAATGGTGGTGGAGCACAAAACCACCTCTGTATTTTTAAAACAAGTAGAAATGCCCCAGCATGTGTTAATAAAAATGTTGATGCCTAAATAGTAAAAGTGTTACTCATAGTACCTAACATAACAAATATTTCTAACAATAATAATTTTGACTAACAAGACCTTACTGTTTAGTAAGGTCTGCTGATATAAAATGCTAATAAAATTGTTTTGATAATAACATTGTTTTCAAAAAAGCTTAATCAATTTCAGTAAAAGAACATTTAGGCATTTTGCAATCCTCTTAAAAAAAAAGGGAAGCAGCAAAAGGGAGAGGCTTTCTGAAGGCTTTTTTTGCAGGTAGCTTTTGAAAAGTTCCTTCTCAGTGTATAAACACTCCCAGCAAAAACCTCATCATAGTGGCTATATGTATCAATACTGCAGAAGAAAGGAAGATGACACTCACCATAAGAGAGTTCATTAATTCTTAAGACTTCTAAAATATTAATAGGACTTTCAAACAACGTTGATTGCTTATGCAGTGTCCATTCAATTCATTGTGAGGTTGAGATGATAAGTGGAAATTCTTACACTACTATAAAATCAGAATCTGTACTTGTTTGTTTTCCCACACTGAATTATGAGCATGTTCAGAAATTACTTACATTAAAAAAAGACAACAACATGATAAAGTGTCAGAGAGTCATAAACAACGCAGCCGCCTACGAAACTTTTTAATGTCTGCAGCAACTCATGGAGGATTTTGGCCTTTGCCTATCTGAAAACCATCTGAAGCAACTTGGTCTTTACAGTGTGTCTATCAGCCAAAACTGCATTTCAAATGTTAAACATCAGTAGTAAAGGGATCTTATACTTAATAACACTTTAAAATACGTCTTGTTATAGATCCATAATACTTGGATGCCAGAATACTTTAGACTCTAGCCACAAAGCAAGTAATACTAAATTTCTTTTTTAATTGGAAGAAACTCCTTAATCCACTTTAGCATTCCTTATGGTTACTATAGAATAGTAACAACACAGTTATTTTTTGCAGATTATAAATCTATCTCCCTATAAGCCTATCATTGTCCATGCCAAAATAATGGCTTCAACTAATAAAAGGTTGGGTTTTCCTTTGCTATGAAAACCATAAAAATTAATTTACAAGTGTACAAAGTGTTAGGAAGATATTCTAAAGTATTCCCTTTTGCCAGATGTAGATACTGTTAGAGAATGATGCAGGTGTCATATTTATGATCAAGGCTGAAGAGGCCAGAGCTTTGTTAATAAAATTAAGGCAGTATTACCAATTGCACATGTGTAAAGTGTGGGTTCCAACCCAGAACCAGGCAAAATACTTCAAAGTTAGGAGGAGAAGCTTCACTTATTGCTTTCAGTATAGGCAGACAATTAAAAATGGAATAAAAAGATGAGCTGAAACATGGTATAGTGTAAAACAAAGACTAAAGCAACAGAGAATAACATACATAATATCCATTATGAATTACAATGATTGCTGGAACATCATGGCAGCAAAAGAACAAATTATGCTGTGTAGTTGACAGAAATCAGGAAAAGGAGAGAGTCTTCTTCCTATAAAATATATGTCAAGGAAAGGTGTCAGTGAAGGGGGCTCTGATGATGAAAATCTGTATATTTAAAGGTTAGTTCCCTAAAAGAAATGTTTATAAGTTGTATTGCATTACTGACTTTAGAGTTGAGAAAAAAATATTGAATGCATGCCGAAAAAGAAGATCAAAGATGTTACTAATTTGCTATTACTGTTAATCACAATTTCTGATAATTAAATAGTAATAATAGTCTGATTCCCTTAAACCAGTGCAGTGCCTTAACAAACCAGGTTTAAAGATGTGTGTCCTTTAAACCATTTCCTTCTAGGATTATGGATTCTAAAAGCACACAGGAGAATTAAATTGGAAGTGATAATAATATAGGAATTGTTTGAAAACATTGGGGCCACTAAACAGAAGTGACCACAATATAAATTATTTCAAAATTGTAGGCATAGGACTCAAATAAAAAAACAAGTACTGTGACATCAAATTACAGAAAAGATTTTTCATTGGGTTTTGTTGTTTCTTTTAATAGCATAACTAGTCAAAGTGACCCCAATATTAAACATGGGGAAAATTAGATTTTGACTCAGGATAGACATATGTTGACTGTGTTATAACAGAATTACGGAGAGCACAACTTACTACAGCAGAAAATGTAAGAAAAAAGTCAGTATCTGTAAATGGCAAAATCTGCAACATTACTTCAGTCAAGCTGCTAAATCCTATCTTTCCATGTAGAAAGAATCATAAATTCTGTCAGACAAACATTTAAAATAGAACAAGAGAATAAGAAGGGAAAAAAAAAAAATCACATAACCAGAGACTAAAAAGCAAATAATGTATTCCTAAAGTATGAAAAAAATGGGAGGTATGTGTGGAAATGCGTGGGTCATCAGGACTCCCAGGGGCTTATGGGACAGACTGTGAATGATAAGGACAGAGTGCTAAAACAGTTTATTTCTTCCTGACAACATTCATCTTAGGTCATACAGTATCTTTAAGAGGAGGTCTTTTCTCAGTGTTAATCCTACTGTACCATTATTTTCAGATGTCTCAGTTTATGGGTGACACCAATCTAAGTGGTGCATTTGATACGCTTAAGGAAGAATGCCATCAAGAAGTACCTTGAGAACTAGGCTTCAGAAGTGGGCCCAGGTTAACCACATGAAGTTC
The DNA here is from genome assembly GCA_013400235.1 of Oriolus oriolus. NCBI lineage: Eukaryota > Metazoa > Chordata > Aves > Passeriformes > Corvidae > Oriolus > Oriolus oriolus. The sequence goes on along the minus strand of VXBT01005248.1, from coordinate 660,953 downwards.
AGCAAAGCCAAATGCAAGGTCTTTCACCTGGATTCAGACAATCCGAATCATCAGGAAAAACTGAGGGATTAATGAATTGAGCACAGCCCTGCAGAGAAGGATTCGGGAATAATGGTAGATGAAAAGTTTGAAAGAGCCAGCACTATGCACTTGCAGACCAGAAAGCCAACCATTTCCTCAGCTGCATAAAGAGAAGAGCGGCCAGCAGGTTGAGGGAGGTGACTCTCCTCCTCCACTCTAATGAGACCCCACCTGGAATATTGCGTCCAGCTCTAGGCCTCCTAGTGCAAACAAAGACCTTGATCTCATAGAGCAATCCAGAAGAGGGCCACAAAAAGGATCAAAGTGCTGGAACACCACTCCTATGAAGAAAGTCTGAGTTGAGGTTGTTTAGCCTACAGAAGAGAGGGCTTTGGGGAGACTTTATTGTGGTTTTCTTACTAAAAATAAATAAATGGACTGGGGTCAGTGTCCAGAAAACAAATTGCTAGAAGAAGAAAGTTAAGCTAGGAGTTCACCAGAGAAAATAAATTGCCTAACAAAACACCAATCAGGCCAAAGTAGTCTCAGTCCTTGACTAATTGATTTTTTTAATCAATGGCACCTGAGGATGAAAGAGGAATAGGATAGGGACAGCATGAATTTTATATAGATCACCAAAAGTAATGTGTTTACCTCCAAGTACAATATAGTTTGTGATAGGGTATTAACGCAACATACCTGCATTCAAATGCAAAAATCAGTGACTATGAAGCATCGTGAAGAAGTCTGACAGAGAAGAAAAGTCAAAAGTGGCAGTACAATTTGGTGTGGAATTTAGGTACTCTTAGGTTTTCAATGAGGCCATTCATATAATATCTTTTATAAAATGGTGCATAAGGAAGCCTGAATCCAGAGCACTAATTCTGATATCCAACAGAACATTAATCAGGAGACTTTAAGTACAGGAAAGTAAAAAAACCAACCAAACAAAAAGTATGAAATGTTATAAATCATCATATGGTGATCCAGGGATTAGTTTTAGGAAATTTACCAATAATTAAATAATTGGAATGATCTTCAATACAGTAAGATATTTCCAGAAGTATGGAGCCCCTTAGATCTGTGCACTGGACAGGTGTTGCTATGCTATATATGTCAGTGCATTTCTGTAGAACACTGGAAAGATGTTCTGGGACACTTCCCATGAACTGCCCAATCCTATATGGTGGCAGGGTCTCCAGGATCACTTGGAAAAACCATCTTTGTCAGTGTATATATATATATCTATATACTGGGTTCAGGGAGCAAAGATAAATTACCTTAAGACTTGTGAAAAAGAACAGCCTGACTGGTTAGCAGAAATTTGTATTCACCAGAAGAAAGAATGTTCTAGACCCTTATATCTGGCTTTTCTTCAGCCTTGGACAGAATAGATCAAGCAACATGAATCACTAAAGGTTGAAGAAGTTAAACCTCACACTTGTAAATCTAGTTAATTATGACATATGTGTTTGTTTTTCCAGCACATTCAGTGAGAGGGGAGAAGGAAGGGATACACATTAGTAATAGTCAGGTGTAAAGGCTCTAAAGGTCATTTTTGCCTGATCTTCAATTTCTAGTCAGTTAAGATTCTTTGGATCTTTCTGTATTGAATACTACCAGAAACCCTTCCTAAATATATTTAGTTTTCATGAGCTAATCCCTTGGCAACTCATTTGTAACTATCCATTAAATTAGCATAGCACCTATTACCCTTAAAATTCTATGGCTTACTATCTTAGACAAACTAAAGCTTTAGGAAGTGTTAATTAGGAGTTACGGGACTTAATTAAGCTGGATGAAGAAGCAAGTTCTCAAACATCATCTTGTGTTGTAACATGTATTTCTATGAAGAATAGCAGTTAGTTAGTTAGAAATAGCAGAATATGTTGGTTTGAGAATCTATATATCAAATAAGAAGAAAAAAATTGAAGTTGACTTGTGTGGGCTTTTTGAAGTATGAAGCAGAAAAACTTTACTCATGTCCTGTAATACAGGTAGTGTTCCATAAAATGAACAATTTCCAAGACTTTCTGACTGGGCTATTTAGCATGCTGCAACGTCAGTCTCTAAATGTTTTTAGTGCACAGATATTAAAAGCATTTCTGAATATTGGGGTTTCCTCCCATCCACTAGTGAGAATCCACTAAAAAGGAAGAAGACTCAATAAAGCTGTGTTTTGACAAGAAGAAACATTCTCAAAATATTATTTCTTGAATAAAGTCCTTGCGAAGAAAGATGTGGCCAGTTTTTAACCGGTGTCAATGAATGAAGTATTATTGCATTTGTTCTTTTACAATAGATAGATAGATAGATAGATAGATAGATAGATAGATATTCCAGGTGACTTTGGTATGTTCTCTCACTTCGGGAGAAAAATTTCTGTCTGATGAATCAATATAGATGTATGTAGATGAACCAGACAAATGTTTTCTCACTCAAGTAGCTTGATCCGGACAAAATTTTGTGCACACTCAGAAATCTTATCTGTTAAGATAAAGTTATCTACTGATTTTCTGAATATACTGTTCACAATTTTATCCTCCAAATCAATCTTTTTACAATTTTATCCTCCAAATCAAAGTTTTTAAAGTGAAAAATGTTATCAAAGTCAGAAAAATATCTTCTGATAAGTTAAATGGAAAAATCTACATTGCTGAAATGCCTGAAAAACCACCTAAAACTAAATTCATAGATATTAAATGTGTGATATAGTAGCCTTTCATATTATGATCATGACTATGGAACAGATGTGTCTTTTTTTCATCTTTATTGCAGCTTCAAGGTTGGAGTTCATTCATAGGAAATATACAGTGGAAGTGAGATCCAGTCTGTAGATACAGCCATAACATGCAAAGATTAAGTTTTCCTGTAAGGTGATCTATAAGAAAAATTGGTGTCCCTTCACTCTGTCTTGGTAACTGAAAGAGATAGGCTTAGCACCATTATGCTGCTTCAGAACAGTAAGTAGATTCTACCTCTGATTAACTTCCTTAGGCATGGGTCCAGATTCATGGAAGTCAATGACACTTTTTCTACTTTGCTTAAGCTAGTTAGAATTAGAATTGAGAGTCCTGGTTGCCTGTTTTCCTAAATAAGGTCAATGTGATAGAAAGGTAGGCAGATAACAGGGTGAGGTTGATAGCCAAGTAGTGCTAAAGCTGTAGATTAATAAATACCCAGAAACCAAGGAATTGCAGAAAAGGAATAATTTTGAAGAATTATTCCCTTCTTATGTTGCTACTGATGTGGGTGCAGCACTCAAACAGTGCAAGTGCAGCATAACCACAATCTCTGCGCTACATATTTTTCCCTTAAATTTTAGATCCCAAAGTGCAATGGCATCAGTTAAGCGTGATTACAAACACTCCTTTGATGTATTACTGTATGTTGGTTATACTAAACCATTTCTTCTTTCAATCAGAAGCAGAAGAGACCACTTAGTGCTGGATACAAATATAGTGGAGCCAAAGACATGGTAGAAACAGTGTGATCCTTTTAAGTTTTTATTTAATATATTTGTGACCTATATTTCTTTGGGCTTCAAAGAAATTCAAAGGGTAAAAAATTTATAATTATATAAAAAATCTGAAATGACAATAATATCAGTATCTGTAGAAAAGAGAACTTACATAAACTGTGGTTTTTATTTTAGCATTTTTTCTTCAGCTTCCTAAATTACAAAAGACATAGACGCCCTCTTACATCTATCCTTTAAGGTGATACAGTGTATTGATTTGACACATCTTGAGACCTAATAATCAAGTACATGTTTTTATGATTGGCTGCTGTTGCCTCGTGTCTGGCTGCCTAAAGAATGTTAAGTTGACTGAGGTCATCTATAGCCTATAGATAATCTACACGACTAATAAAAATGCTAAATAAACTGTCAATCTATTTTCTAATCATATCAAACTCCCTAATCCAATTTGTAATTTACAAGATGAAACCAATCTGAAAAAAAAATAAAATATATGTGCTTACTAGAATGGAGTGATATATTACGAGTATGCATCTAGCTGCATTTTAACATTTGAGCTTTCTATTGAAAGGCTATGATAATGAATATCATAGCCTGGTAAATTTTTAACAGATTTTTATGGACAGAACATTGTACTGGTGATCATTATCTGGGAAAAAAAAAAGCTCTATCTGAGCCTCAGATATGTGGAATGCATTAATTTATAACCTTAAAAATCCGTTTTGTGCTTTCTCATAAGGTATTTTCAGCTGCAGATTCAGATCTGAGGATGGTATCTGGCTGAAAACATACATTATAAAAATAATAGTAATATTTTGTACTGCATACACTCAACTCCAAATGTTTTCTTTTGCTGATGTGGTAAAATGTATATTTCAGGTTAGTGGACTTAGAAGTATAAAACAGAAACTCTGACTGTAGAATACTGCATTTCAGTTCCATGACAAAACTCTAAATTTAATGGTAAATGTAAGACCACCCTTCCTCAAAATGCTGGATGATAGCAAAGAATCTGTGGTCCCAAAGTTCACACTACTGAAAAGTATTATATTTTCTTTTCAAGATGTACATCTAAAGAAAACCAAATTTTAACAAAGACTATGAGTTTCATCATTAGTCAGATAATTTCCTAACTTCAGCTAAGCTTGGTTTAAACTCACTTACATATGGCAGTATATTGTAGGGCCATTGATAAACTGTCAGTCTTGTTCAGTTATGTGAATACAGATTTTACAGAATAAGCCATTCTGCAAAAGGTTATCGTGACTTTCTGCTATAGGCCCTTTAAATCAGATAAGCTCCCAGGCAGACATGGCCATTTCCCAGTTTACAATTCATCAATATATGTTACATTTATTTTCATTTTGCTTCTTAGAGATGAAATTCCTGAAATAATGCAAATTTTTAGTTTAGGACATGAAATACTGACCATGAATGTTTTTAATTATATCATTAATATGATGAAACAAGCATTTTCACATGTGAGAATCCTATCATTCAGCCTCTGTTTCCAGTTATAAGGCTGGATATTACAAAAACAGAATAAGGAGTTAAAAATTGCAAGGCGAAAATTTGCTTTGGTTCTTGGAGACTTGTCTTCAGACTGGGTAACTCATAGTATTTTCCATACAACCTAATGTCCCCATTTTCTTTTACATGGAAACCAGAGAGAAGGGGAAAGTTTGCAGTGTTGGGTTCCCACACCTCGTCCTAAAATAGGATGGAATAAATATCATCCAATCTAGGAGCTATGAGGCACTCCCACACCCCAGCCAAGCTCTGCTGCTAAAATCTAACTAAAAATAAGTAATATTTTCCTTACTAGAAGAATGACAAGAATGAAGTTACATGCACTGGTATAGGAGAGGAATCCACAATACTGATCAAGGTGCTCAACTCCCATAGAAAGTGAACGCAAAGAGCTTTGTACTTCATGATAAAATGTCAGATGTGCATGAGGAAGGATCCAAAATGAGACAGAAGAAAAAAGAAAATTAACAGTAAAAATTTTGGCATTATTTTTATTTGCTAAGTCTTTCTTCCAACAGCAAACCTCTACATAAGTGAAGTTGTAAACTCTTTTAAAGTTAACTGTCAGTCTTTTGGTAAGATAGGCACAATTTATTTGCCTAAATGTCTGCATGTCTGCTGCCGTATAAGCCATTAAGATGTCATGCCTGACTTCTATCTGCCCTTCGCAATAGAACAGAACTGCAAAATTTTGCTATATTTTGCAGTCATGTATGAGGATCACAGCTTATTTTCTACAGCTTAATTTCTTAGTTACTCTTTGGCGGATCCTTTAGAAGTAATTTATAGGTTTCCAGGGCCTTTCAGATAGCTGAATGGGAACATTCTGCTTTCAGGTAAATGTTTATGTCATTCACAGGTATCTTGGCACAGTTATTGTTTCTTTAAAAAAAAACCAAAACAGGTGTTTTAGTAATAATGAACTTAATTGCAGTTTTGGTTACTTTCAAGGTAGGGGAATTTAAAAAGCTCTCCAAATATAAAACAAAAGGAATTTTAAATGTGCTTCACTGAAGTACTTTGAAGGGACAGAATTAACCTCCGTTCTCAGTGATGGATTTTAATGCAACTAGATTCTGTATTATACTTCTTCTTTACAAAATAAAATTACTGAAACCTCCTTATGTAACACATAAATAGTATGTTTCTTAACTTCTTCTGGATACTGTAGAATCCATGCTTTTTGCAGGCCTTTCAACTTTAGGAATTGTCAATCCTATGACCATTTTAGCTGTAGTTGAATTATTGCACACATAATCCCCTGAACTAAGGATCATTTCAAGAGATTATTTTCTAGGTGAGATAGTTTAATTTACAACCAAAAAAGATCTAAACTGCAACTCTGGAAAAAATAAAAAATTCCACAAAATTTTACTTGGAAATGTCTTAGTTATAGCTAAAGTCTGCCTACTCCCTGCAGTGCAAAATAAGAAAAAAAAATTCTACCTTCCTTTCTTCCTATTTGGCCAGCTGGAAACATCTGATTGTGATTTCAGCCACACAGAAAGATAAAGGCAATGCCTTCACCCTTTCAGTAGGAGAACAATGGCAAAAAAACCCCTAGTAGGTCTTAGGAGAACTTATATTCTTTCTTGTTTAGGGCAGCCAATCAGGAATGTTGAAATACTTTCTGAAAAAGAAAGAGTGAAATCATTATACCTAAATGCAAAGAATTTCACCTTACTCTGGGTGTTACCTAATGTTGTGATCAACTCCCAGAGGCTGTGTCTGAGGTGATTTTCAGTAATTTCAGTTAATTTTAGTTGGTTCTCAGCAGGTAAGAATAAAAATATTCTGTCTTTTTCTCTTCCTGTCCCTCTAATTGGCAGAATTTCAAGCCAAGTCTTTAGATCTGTGACTTTCACTTTCTCTTGAGTGTGCCAGGAATACATTTTTGGCATCTGGCATTTTAATAATAATATTGCCAGTGACCAGGCACTGGATAGAATCAAAGAATTGGCACTGTATTTTGTAATTTTCACAGAAGCATTTGATTTGATTGACTCTAGAATGCTGATTAGAGGAGATAATGCTATGATGCTCTTGAGGATAAGTCACTTAGCTCAGATTCATGACTGTTTAACAAGAAGAGCACACAGATTTGTTGTCCAGGGCAAGGAATCTGGCTTGGCTGAAATGGACTGTGATGTCCGCCAAGACTCAGTCTTCAGACCATGTTTATTGAATTTATTTGTCAATGATTTATTCCTGATTGTATTAAATCTATTTTACAACTTTATAGATGATGCAATGTTACAATATGGTTCTAATTCATTGGCTATGGTAAAGAAGGATTCACATAATTTATGGAGTACACTTTAAAAGGAAAGCATTTTCTAATGAGCAAGAGAACAGCTAGCTATTAATATTTCCAAACAAACCCCAAACACTTTGCAGTCCTTACTCGGTAAAAGAAAAAGAAAGCCCTACACTGAAATACATACTTAAGTCATGACTTAAGAATTGGATCAACACTGTCTAGTTACTCTTGTGCAATTTTGTGTTGAAATGCTGTTAATTGAAAGCAGGTATCACTCTGAAAGGTAAGAAATCCACAGAATATATTTTACTTAAGCAATAGATGAAGCAAGAAACAAAAAATCTGCAGTGTACTGTCAGAATAATGTTGTTTAAATTTAGAAGTAAGACAAACAGACTGTGATATCAATAAAAAGCTATGTAGATTTGTTTTATATTAATGCTATGGATAGATAAAATCCAATTTGGCTTTAGGCAAATTTTCAGATTTGTAGCTTGACAGAATATAAGAACACATCACTGCAGCTTTTATGTGAATAAGTCAACTTACTTCCTCCTCAGTGAGTCTGGAACTATGCAAATGTATTTTATGTTTGGAGAGGCCCCTGGTTATATGAAAACAATGTTGTTGTTTCTTTTAGATTTTAATTTAATATTCTGAGCCTTGGAGGGAGAAATCATCATAGACTCATTTACCCTACAGTCAGTGTGACAATATGGGAGGATACATTTAATGCCTCGGCAGTAAGCATTTTGAACAGGCTTCCAAAGGTGATAAGAACTAAAATAATCTTTGGAAAAATTCAGCTGCATCTTAATTGAATATTTAAAATCTTTCTCAAGGTATAACTGAGAATAAATTATGTAATGATGTGGTAGAAATGATTTGATTTTATACTTCCTTCTGCTTTATATTACCACATATGCTTGGATAGGAGTAGGGCAAGTTTCTTGCTGTGAAAGTCATTTGAGATGCAATACAAAGCATTGTACATTAATGAGATTTTATTATCTCCTGTTCTGATATTTTTATGAATAAAAATATAAAGGTATTTATAGGTATCTTTAAAGCAGGTGCTGGTTTAGACCTTCATTTCATATTGGTATCTTCTGTTGTATATAAAATTTTTAATCCTTTATATTTTCATATGGATATTTTAAAAATCAAAGAGTTTTTATATGCAGTGAATAGATCATATATGAGGGTATGTGATACAACACATTCCTTCTTCAAGGCAAAAATATTTAGATGCCTCTCCTGTCTCTTGCTTTTACGTTTCAGGATTTGGTTTGGGGGATTTTTACATTTTTTTGACCTATGGAGAGATCCCACTGGATAAATATCTATGCCATGAAAATCTGGTTATGCTTTCCTTCATATTTTAAAAAGCAAACAGAATATCCTAAGTCTTGGATGCATGCATTATTGACATCTAACCCCTCTGTAAGTATTCCAAAAGTTGGAATATGCTAATACTGGAAAAGGATGCAAAACGCATTTATTTTGAAAAATAGTGCTCATTCCATTTATCTGTAGACACAATTTTCTCATCAAACTTCAGCCTCAGTAAGAACAAACAAAAGACTTTTAGCTCCAGATTTCAGTGACACTTTGATACCTGCCATCAAATAATATAATTATAAATGAAAATATGTTTCCATGTATTCATAAAGCCAAGAGATTAATAATTTTTTCATAACTCCAAGAGTATTGCAGTCAAGGCTTAGCTCAGAGTGTCTCTCTCATGGGTGTTTATCAGGGTTACTCTGTTTGCTCTGCCTTCCATCCCGTTTTCACTTTACTTTTAAATATATTGTCTTCTTCTTCTGCCATAATTGAGCAAAATCAAGAAAATATGAATTCTGCTCACTAGGATACCTTACTCAAGACAAGGCACTGCCATAATAACTGTTCAGCCACAGTATGCTAAAACAGATGGATCCCACTAGGGACAATGTTGCTGGCATTGCTCTCTGCATGTACTAGCCTATATTGGTATGTACATAAAAAGGTCTTTCGTCTTAAAAATGAAAAAAAGAGTCTAGTCTGGTTTCAAAATCAGGAGTGTGAGAAAAGTGAGTTCTTGCATCTTGTTGATGCTGACTGCTGAAGAAGGAAAATCCTGGTGGTTAAGAAATTTCCTGAATTTAAGACTCAGCTCCGTGGAGCTGACTATCCACTTTGGCCTCAGGGGCAGAGACAGAGGTGTCCTTCATTATCTTCTGCGTGACAGTTTAGCTGCCTTAGTCAAGCTACAAATATGCAGACTGAACATGGCAAGGGTCACTTTGAACTGAGTTACTCCTTTTTAATTGCCAGCTGTATTGAAAATTCCTTTGGAGCTCAAAATTAGGGATTCTGAGAAATATAGGTTGGCAAAACTCTGCTCTTAAACAATTGTATTTTTAGATTTTCAGATTTTTTCAAATACTTAATGACATTATAAAGTTTCTAATTTGAAACCAATAGCATCAAATAACAAGTGTTCAAATTTGTTTTGATAAGGTTACCTTCTGTGATACCTTATCCTCCTATAGCATGGTGAAAAAGGAATCAGCCATGTGTTTGCTACTTTTTAAAACTTTCTTTTTATCTATAGATGATATGGTTTCCTTCAAATTCTTTAAATATTTGTTGACACACTTGTTATCTTTGCCAGTTACTTTGAAGATCTTTTGAAAAGATTGGTCTTTGAGTGAAAATGAAGATAAAGATACAGAGTATTTAGCCATTCCATGATTTGGAAACTATCACTGCTGAAGGTAAGCATGAAAAGAAAATCTCCCTCTTAAAAAGCAGATTTTTTCCTTATGAATTCACATGTCAAAGCCCTTTTGCACATGTTTAATTTCTGTTTACTGTCAGCTAGGTTTTTGCATCTGTAGGAGATCAGGTTATTGAAACTGGGGTTTTGAGAGGTTTTTCACCAGAAGTGAAAATGCTGTGAGCAGGTCAGTTACAGATCTATTTCAACACCTCTCAGGCAAACTAATTTTTCTGTTCGGTTTATAGCTTAATTTACATTTTGTGCAATGAATCACTGGGATAACCCTAACATTTGCATGCCATGACTTTTGAATCTTTAAAATAGAAGCCTTCATGTTGAATTGACAAATGGTTTGTATTAATATAAAATTAGATTTAGGAAAATCATTTAATCTATAAATGACATCTGGTATTTACAGCTTTAGAGTCTGATGAAGATAGATGCACTAACTTCCATGTTTATAATATTTTGTAAATTTGCAAATGCATATTTAAATTGATTGTAACCCTCTCCAATTCTTCAAATGCCACTGGCCCTCTAAGGACCTAGTTCAAAGCTCACTTTCATTAATGGAAAGACTTACAGTCTATATGTATACCCAAAAATTAAGCAGAGACTAGGAACATTCCCTGGCTCTGGAATACTACTCTTTCTACTGTTCAAGTATTAGTGTGTTCCTCAGATTGACTTGGGTCTGTGCCAGCTAGTCTTTGGGTGCCATATTCCTGGTAGCTCAGGAATTAGCATGAGCGAGCGAAAATCTTGGACACTTTGAGTGCAGCCACCATGTTCTGGAGGGTGCAAGGATTAAGTAGTAAAAGTGTGGGACTGTGTCAGTTGGCCTTTGTATCTCTTTCTGACTACTCACAATGTCTAAACCAGCAAGTTTGGGGGTGCTGGCTTTTCCTGTGTTCCCACAGCCTTTCACTGTACTGACTTCCTTGCTTAAGGCTATGTTGGAGTAGAACGGGTCAGAAGCTCATTTTGATTATAAGAAATTCTTCATCAGAATGTCCCTTCCAGTCTAAATAAGTGTAGAATTGTTAGTTAAGAAAGTACAAGATTCCACTAACTCATCCAAGAACAATAGCTGGAGAGGGGAGAGTAAGGCCCTGGCTTAAAAGAATCAACAGCTGGGGAGCCTGTAGCCTGCAGCCCGCTGGAGTCGTCTTCTGTGACTTAACATGATGGCATTTGGGATCTCAGTGTGCGGCTGAGGACCGGTGCCAACGTGCTGCTGTACTCTAAGATACAGGGTCAAAAGGGATCAGACCTTTAAAATTTGAAGTGGTATTTTCAAAACCTAGAAGACTGGGATCCATATCCCTTTGTCTTGGAAAAACAAGATATTTGAAGACAAATACTAAAAATCCCCAAAATCTCTGGACTTAACTCCATTTCTTTGTATTGTATTTATTTTTCTGATTCAACTAGCATCTTAAATGTTTTTGATTTTGACTTATTCAGAAACTTGTCTTGAATTTTAAAGAACTTTCTAAGCAATAGGATATATAAGTGTCATATAGAAGCTCTCTTTACATGTGTGTGATTGTGTATAAAAACTCTAGCAAAGAAAATTGTATATTCTGCAATAAAGTTACATTTATTAATTCTTTCTAGTGTATCAGTATTTGTTTCTTCTCTTAATGTTAAATATGTCTATTTGGAGAAGCAAGGGACTACTCATGAGGGTCTTTACAATGGGTTAATACCATTTACTTTAATGGCAGCATTTAATCTATGCAAGTAGAGACAGAATTTGGGACTTTAACATTGTTTTACATAAATGTAGAATGCAATTATCATCTTTTCCTTCCTATGCATATTTTGCTCAGGAGTATACAAAGCCTTTACAGTATTAAAACTATGTTGGTCTACAACAGACTGTACTTCTATTATACATATTTTCTGAAGAAAGGTAGTGACAAATATGTAGGCTGCAAGTTCTGAATAAACTGTAGTTATGACTGAAAGCAGATACTCCTGAGGCATTTGTTTGTGTGCCTCTTACACCATGTGTAGTCTCACATCGCAATAAGAAATTTTTTTGGCTATATTTTGGCAAAAAATTGTTGCCTGTTTAATGGAACTTTGCCAGAGCGAGAAATAGTGTCAATGCATAAGAGTCAATAGAATCCCTGAGACATCCTTGCTAGAATAGGAAAGGATGCATCATTCCTTCAGTTGTGCTCATGATTCCAGTGGCCAGCATGCTTCCACATGTATTCCTCAAGTGCCAAGAATTGTCTTCAATGCTCCAAAATGACAGCGTCTGGGAGAATGAGTTCCTTGCTAATCTGCAAAGCCAGAAAGAGTGTGCACTAGGGAAAGGAAGCATGTGTTTTATCTTGCCTATAATGCCGTTGCTCTGTGCAGTTCTCCAGTGCTTTTGTAAGGTTTATGGATAATTTTGGCCTCTGAAATCATGACGTCTCCAGACACTGCTGCTTCTCAGCTCCTTTGCCAAGACAAAATAACTCAAAAGAATATTAATGCTAAGACTGGGAATATTCAGGGAACTTCTTCAGGTTGGTCAGTCTATTTTCCCAGCAGTCTAAACTCTACTTCTTTTACCCCTGTTGAGGAAACCTAGGGAAAATAAGTTTTCTAACTCAAGCAAAATCTAGGTTTTAACACCTATAGTAAAAGAAGGACAAGTTTTGCCCATGCAAGTGAATAATCTCTGCAAGACATATAGGAAATGCTATAGGCATTAAATTTTCCCTTTTCTTCATTTTTCAGTATTTGTGTGTTCATTCAATGGTTCTATTCAGTTACTGATTTTGTTTCTCAGTTCACTTTTCTCCGTATTTTATTTAAAAATTTATTTTCTCTTTTTCCTATCTTGTCATGCCCTATTGAGAATCTGCAGCCCATCCTGGCTCTGTTGCACTATCACTCACAGAGCTTTGAAACTGGTTGAAAATGGACTAAAAATATCATCTGCTCCTGGCTAAAATGTGACTGTTAATTTCATATGAAGTAAATGGATACTGTTTACAGCTGTTTATATCTGGACATTGCGTGACATGACCTTTTGGTTTTGCTTTCCTGCTACCTCTGACTTTGCCTATACGAAGCCTGCTTCACAACGTCATCTGATGTGAGCAAAAATGAAGTTCCTTGTGTAGCAGAATACCAGTTTCATGTAGCATGTATGAGAATGCTGTTGTCTTGTTTAAATAATACCTTTTAATAAGATGTTCTCTGAGGAAGCAAGGGGAAAATAAAAATTTTGTCTGTAAATTATAGTCCAGAGACTGTTTTCTGTATGATACATAGAAATTGTAAGGCAATGCAATCAATTTGGAGTATTTCTGTCACAGTAAACAGATCATAAGTTTTCTATACAATTTTCAAAAAATTTCTGTAGCAGCCTAGAGGTACAAAATGTTTTCATAGCACTACTGATAAAAGGAGTTTTAAAAAGGAAAATAGTTCTCAACAAACTGAAAAGAGACCTGAAATCATTATTGTAAATATCACTAACAATCAATTAATGATATCTGAAATAAATGTGCATAAAGGAAAGCAATATAGAAATTAAATAAAATACAGCTAATACACCCAAAATTGTAAAATTGTTTTAAGAAGAGCCTTTCTCATTACAGCTGAATGTGATTTTCCAGATAAAGGCATTGTAATATGACCCTGTGTGCTGTTCTGTGTGTACAATAAAGCAAGCAAAATTAATCCCTTCCCCTGATGACCTCTAGAAATGAAAACCCATTATAGTAATAATATTTGTACTTAGGCCTTGATGTTTTTGTGCTGAATCTGAATGCCATGAAATGATTGTATACAGTGGCTGATGAGGACACATGTACAGATAAATACATAAATAATCCTCTTTATATAGGTGCAAGGTGACATTTTAGATCTGGTATGGAAACTAGTTGAAGCCTAATAAAACTGGTAATCATTTTCTTTACTGCTTAGGCCTGAATCTTATTATGTTGAAAAGTCTATTAGGAATGTTTCCCTTTTTAACATGGAATGTATGTAACTGGATATTGTGCACAATTTTCCTGTTTGTAAAACTTGAATTAAGCATTGAAATTTCTGCCTAAGTTACTGGTTTTGGTATTTGCCAAAGTATATATGGTATCAAATACTATAATACATCTTTGTTACCAGTCTGCGGTTCGGTTAGCAAGCCCCACTTAAAGGGTAAAAGATCTTTTAAAAAACAACATTATTTAGCTTGGAACAGGAATCAATACTCCATATGATATGGTAATGAAACACAGACTTCGCAACATATTGATGGACAGTGAGAAAGTGTGTGTGGTGAGAGGAGTGGGTGTATTTGTGTGCATGTTGGAGGGACCACAATAGTATTAATAGCCTGTAAGGGAGGTTTCTGACATTTGGTAAACACATGAGCACGACAGAGAGCACAATAGGAACTACAGTTCAGAAACAATCATACATATATTACTCTGGAACGCCATTAAGTACATGTAAGCTTTCTTCTGTCAGCATTTGTATTTTCACAGGATGTAGTAGCAAAGCATTGGCTTTGTGGAAAAGGAGGTCTAAAAAGACATCCACATATTGTTTTACTCTTTTGCTTTACTTTTAATGTTTATGTATCTTTCTGATGTGGGCTGTGCATTCAAGGCAGTTCAGTTTTGCACAGTCTGGCTTTCTATTTGTCTAAGTGGTAATAAATTCCCATTGATCAGGGCTTAGTGGAAATTAGAACACCCTCCATGTGCCTCAGCCAGGGAGGCTGCTCCCAGCAGACTCTCACTCACATTAAAAGCCCACTGGAATGTTTCAGGATGGTTGGTGTTACTGCATATTACTTCACAATGTCAATACCAGAAGGCCTATTGATTTGGATAGCTTTCTTTAAATAAAAGAAATTATTTAGTATTTGAAAATAGTAAAAGTGGCCACCAGAGCAAAAATAACACTACTTTGTCTCTCTTTCTTAAGTTGTCCCTCAGCTGGGGAAAACCTTGAATTATTGTACACTGTGATTATTTTTCAAAACCATATGCTATGTCTTGCAATTTCAATATATTGATTGTAAAGACTTATAATTGTTGACTTCATGTAAAGAATAAAACTTGAATTTATTAATTGTGTTTTATTTTAGATTAAGATCAGGGATTTCTTTTAAGCAGTGTGTATATGTGTTTTAAAGAGGGTGACCTGAGACAGATACAGATATATGCAAGACTTATCAGTCTTTCAGACCTGTACTACTCAGTGTTGGTCAAGCAGCAGTGGCAGAGAAGATATGAAGAGGTCTCTAATGCTGATTTCCAAATGAATGTAAGCAGACGGCTAAAAAGTGAGAGAGGAAATATGAAAGCTAAAAGGACAGATGTGAATTGGAAGGCAATATATGCTATGCTAGTATCTACACACATGAAACTCTTCGTAATTATTAAATACCTGAGTCAGTTGCTTAAATCTATGTATGACATAAAGGTTCCCAGTAAAGAGTGTGTGATTTGGTTTCAGAGGTGGTTTCTTTTTTCTAAAGAGGTTAGGAAGGCTGCCACTCAGCCATGTATCTAAGTGTGTCATATGTCAGGAAGAATCTGACTTCTCTACATCAGTAGTTTATAATCTAATAGTATTTCCAGTATTTTCACCCAGATTGCTTCCTACCCCTTTTTACAGTTCTATTTTCCTTTGCCTGATCCTTCAGGATCCTTCCTGATATTTCCTCATCCTTGCATGTATGACTTACTGTCAGTGGTTGATGAAGACTGTTGAAGGGATAAAGCTCCTTGGGATGGCTGAGAATATGTCACTGCTTTTGCCTGGGCATTCCTCTTTAGCATCCTTCTGGAGCTCTACCACACTCTCTTGAAATCCTAGTACTATATGAAAATAATGCAACTTTCTCATCTAGCTCAAAATGTGGGTTTTTTCCAAGAACAGCATCAGTCATGCACAGCCAGTTAAATGAACACTTGTATTCAAATAACTTACTGATTATGCAAAACAACTCTGCCTGTTACGATACACATTCAGTGCAGAAAATTGCTCTGTTATTTGGACTGCTTTTCCCGTCACAATGAAACATACATCTGCTTACAGCTAAAAGTCCAAGGGCCTGATTTAGTAAAAATTAGTGATCCATCAGATTGATGGGCAATCTGCACTCTTGGTGCCTTGAAATTTCTTGCATCAGTCACCAGATCATGATTTACTAATAGGGTTTCAGGGCTTGCAAAATAGCACAACTCTAACCACATATTAATATTTAATCTGGCATTTTAAGTGCACCTAACAAAAGACCCCAGAGCTGCTGACAGGACCCTAAATTGTGAATTTCTTTAAAAGGAATTGAGCATTTCCATAGTGGTTTCATGTGGAAATCTGAAACAAGAAGAAATACATGAGTTAAGCCGTGCTCATGAACTTACAAGCATCTGAACATATTTTCTTGAAAAACTGTTTATAGTCTGGAGTTTTTTTGTAATCCGGCTTCATTAACATATGACAGAATTTCCTTTGGCCATTTCACTGTCCATAGCTTGTGACTGCAGAGAAATTTCAAAACTCATTTCTATACCATGTGCAATTAAACAGTCTGTTCTTTAAATGCCTAATCCACTTGGCAACTCTAGGAAGGTACTAAATGAGGGTAAAAATGTATAAGTCACAAAGACTTCTTTATAGCCATGAAATTTAGTAATTGAATTTGCACAAACTTAATAAATTAGGCCTTCTGTGTTTTGTATAGCAATTTTAAGTAACCAAAATAGGCAAGAAGCTGAATTACATATTGACAATGTTTCTACCATTTCATAGCTTAAATAGAGCAATAGAGTGATTTAATAAACAACTTCTGCTGCTGCTGTCAGATGAATATTCTAATTTTACGAAACATATATAGTGCGTGTCTAGAAAAGGGTTTATTTGTTTCTTCCATTTTCATATGCCATAATTTATGAAAGATGTTCCCAACACCACCTGTAATAACAGAATGTTTATTAGTGTGCAAATGAGGGTTATAAATGATGCTGCTTATCTATGGAACAAAACACAAAAGACAACTTATTAGCAAAAGACAAATTGCTCAGCAAATTTCAATGAGCTGCTATGTTTGTCATGAAAAAAACCTTTTATTTGCACAGATCAATGTTTTTATAATCCATTTAAAATAATATACTTGCCACTAGGTGGCTATTTCTGATCAGATCATTTTACCATTTTAATTACATTTTTAATATCCTGGCTGCATAAACAAAGATAAATTACAAGCCTTGCACAATCTGGCTGCTAGCTCAGGCACAATCTGTAATAATATCAGCTTTTGTTTGTGCCTCTTCTAATTAGATTCTGAAATCTAGGCTTTATCAATCAATAATTTTAATTTCAGAATTGCCTTTTGATCTTACATTTCATGTTTGTTTGCAGAAAATGATCAGTAGGACAAAGCTGATAATTTATGCAGAAACAATCTCTCAGCAGAGTTACAAGCACATTCCTAGCCATCAACACAACCCGGCAGACTAAGCTTGACACAGGTCTAATTAGCATGCAGATATGTGTCGCCTCATTGGCAATTCAAATTGCTTTTTTATAATGTACCTCAAATTGTGCTACTCAAACATTGTATTTGATTTCCAAAGCCCCCTGGGCATCCCATAATGTCTCCCTTCATCCTGGGTACGAAGCATTTATTGAACAATCTGCTTCGATTCTGGCTATCTTTTCGAAAGCACCCAAACATCATAACCATGGGACCAGGTTTTCCTCCTCATCCGACGGCAACTTGTTCTTCTGCAGAGTGGCGGGTGCCACGTCCGTAGGTACGACGATGATATGTTACCTTGCGAGCTCCTGCTCCCACAGTGGCTGCTCTATAGAGGGCTTCATTCCTGTGCCACTCATCTAAAAAGGGGGAGGATGTCTACAGAGCACACATTAATATGCGGCACATAACCACGTCTCTGAATGC
The DNA here is from genome assembly GCA_013400235.1 of Oriolus oriolus. Lineage (NCBI taxonomy): Eukaryota > Metazoa > Chordata > Aves > Passeriformes > Corvidae > Oriolus > Oriolus oriolus. The sequence continues at coordinate 642,961 of VXBT01005248.1, read as the reverse complement.
CAGCCTTCCATTCTTCATTAAACAAAATGGCTGGATTGCAGTGATTGTTTTCCCCTCCACGCGCGCGCGCGCACAGGCACACACACCACGCACGCAGGCACATACCCACACACCCCCCACACGTACTCTGGCTCTCTCTCTTTTTCTCCCTCATGCACACACACTCACTTTCATGCACACACATACACTCACACACACACACACACAGGTAGCATGGTGTTGTTGGTGCGGTGAGTTACGTGTGAAAAGTTGTCTGCAGCACGCGTGACAGGCGAGGAGATTCCTGCCAACGTCAGGGCCCTTTTTTGCCATGCAGCAACAAGTGGCAGAATCAATGGTGTACAGTTATTCAGCAATGTAATTCATTTCACTGGCTTTGGCTCCCAGCCAGATCCGCCATCTGTCTCTTGCTCTCCCTCTCTCTCTCTCTCGCCTGAATTTGTCCTACATTTCGTAATGTTACGTGCTTGCCATCCTTATTCTATGTCAGAGGTACAGCACGAGCCTCACCCCCGTTCCGACGTGGAGTTCTGTGAGTTCGGTGGCACTTTGGATATTCCACTCCAGTGCCATAGGAAGAAAAGGGTAAGCAAAGAACAGAGGGATAGCTGCAAAGAGAATGGTGCTCTTCTATCTGAAAGCCAGTGCCTCCGCTTTTTATTTAAAGCATTGATATGGATCTGTCTCACATGGGAACTTTTCCTGCTTCGTTAGAGTATCTTCGTTTTCTTTATTGGATGCTGGCACTGTACGCCACTGCACAGCTCTGTGGAATGCCTGCTGTTGGATACTTGCAGATCCCTGCCACCAAGCAACCTCCTGCATTGGAAATCGGGTGACTACTCCAGGATCTTATGCGTGCTTGCTGTTTGAAGCTGCAGAAAAGTGAATAATCAATTAAGTATTGATTTCTTGTAAGATTTGGTAAATTTCAAAGGCAAGACAAAGAGGATGGCTTAAGGAAAGCACTGCAGGGACTTGGCGTAAATTAGACAACTAACAGCAGTGCAGAATAAAATAACACCTCAACTGAATATTTCCTTGGAAGAATTAGCACTAGCTATTGGAAGACGATGGTGGATTTAATCAAGACGGCAGGCACGCTTGAGTTTTAACCGTGAACCTGAAAGAGGAGCTAATTATAACCACCTTTTTATATGGAGCTAATTTGACTGAATGGATGCAAATGTGTTTTATTTATGGATGAAGAAGCAAGCCTTACAGCATTGACTTTGGGATCATCGCATATGCTAAGCTTTACAGCTTCTCTAAAAGTCAAGCCTACAGTACATTTTTATTTACTGAGAAGGTATTTATATGTAAGCATAAGCTAGCCGTACAAAAGATTCATCAGAACAATGTACTGTGTGGCACTGAGGATCTAATTATAATTTTGCAGCGTTTCATGTTTTCTCTAATTTGGTGCTTTTCAACCCTTGCTTGTGATGGGCTATAAATGGGACAATAAATGTATGATTTAAACTATTGTGATTTTCACTGTATAGTTTATTAATCGTACTGTAGTTTTCTTAACGTGTTTCTGAATTATTCAGCAGTAATTTATAATGAAAGAAGCAGAAATGGTGGGGTGGTTTTAAATTCATTTATAATCTTCTTACAGATCTAAATGTACAGGTTCTACCAGCCGATGAGCTCTATAATTATGAAAGAATGTTAAAATTTTCAGATAAATGGGGCACTGACTTTACAATGGGCACAATATTGTATAATCAGTAAAAGGAGGATTGTTATGTTTTGACTCTGTGGAGAATGGTCTTGGTTAGTTAACTCCTTCTATGCTGATAATGGTAAGCAAATGTACCTTATATGAGAAAATAGGGGGAGAATGTAATGCACTGGTTTGATGTTTTGCTAGTCTGAAACCTTAGCATATTTTTTTCCATTTATTTCCATTTCTGTTACTTTTCTTTTCCCTATTTGCTTCTCTGGGTTTTGTCGAGGCTTTTTTTTTCCTCCTGTCTTGCAATCTACATTCCCTGAGCAACCACAGGAACCAAGTTACATTAAGCTTCAACACAAAGACGATGTAAGAATAATGAATCCTCATTTGCATCGACATTTGTATTCAGATTTGCCAGGCTATAAACTTGGCAGATCAAGCGGAATATTAAGTAGAGGCTTCCATGGTAAATTGCGACTCTTGCAATTGCTGAGTCGTTTCTCCTATTTTTTGCATGCGTGTGTGTGTACGTGTGTGCGTCTGTGTGTGTATGTGTGAGTGTGTGCATGTGTGTACATGTGTGTGCATGTGCATGTCTGTAGTGGCAGGTAAAGCTTCATGACTACTTGGTTTCTGAGAAGTACATTGGCCCTCTTTCTCTTTCACTATATGATGTCAGTTTATGCAAAATGAAGCAGGAATACACAAGCAGTAAGCATTTTAGCTGAAGATTCAGTGTGACATATGAATTAACTCCCTTTCCTAGACACTGTGGGAAAGAATTCCTTAAACAAATAGATAAACAGCACACAGCTCTTTTGCATCAGCTGGAGGTTTGATTTCACTGCATGTAGAGTCCAAAGCAAAAACTGTGAGGTAGCATTGAACCTACCTGCTGCATAATGCTGTTTTAGTTGCGGTGGTGCTGCATGGATGCATGCATTTTTCCATTAAAAACTTTGGCCTTGGTGCACCTACCATCAGCTGCTCCCCACTTTGATTTAGTTGGACTGTCTCCAGCTTTGCAGTAGTGTGTGCAAGAGCTAAGTTGGCCCTTGTCCTCCAGAGTTGGACATTGAACCTTTTCCTTCACTGACATTTGCTGAAGAAAAGGTAGTCCTACATGATCCATTTCCTTGAGAATTCCTTTCTTGTCTTTCTGGATGAACCTCTTTCAGAATTAACAACTGCAAAAATGGAGTATTTACCTTGTCATTCTCCTGTTTAACTCTGTGTTATTGAAAGTAATTTATGCATGAACTTTCGAAACTTTGTCTGTAGCATGTGCTATATTATTTCAGAAGCAGTGAAAAAATGCTTAGTCAACAAGTGCTAAAAGTGCTCCAAGACTCACTTTTGCTATCCATAGATTTTCAAGTATTTGTCTAAGGACTTCAACAAAGTCCTCTGGAGAAAACTTAAGAATGAATTTGTCATTGAATTAGGCAATGCAGGAAATGATCAGGCATGCAGGAAATACTTCCAGTCTCTTCTTTTTGTATGCATCCCCTTCCTACCACATCCATAAAAACACAGAACTAGCAAAAATGTCTGTACATTCCATAGTGTGTGTTTTCACAATTTATAGTTGGCTTGTATGTTAAAAAGGTACTATTATAGAGAAAAATCCTGCAACTTGTTCCAGTCCTTTCTAAACAAGTTAAAGGACTGAATTTAAAAACTTAATCTATTGATGGTCATTTAGCTAATCCATTGAAAAGCCAAGTGCAATGCAATGGCTCAACCTGTTGTAAACAATATTATACTGTATAAGTGTTGGCTACAGTTTCAGCTGAGAAAGCTGTATCAGCTTTGTTTTCTTTAAAAATACACAAAACCTTAATACTGTGTGGATTTACTTTAATTTTGTTTTTACACTATAATGAGATAATTGATCATGCAGGAAATGGTCGGTTGTAATGCAGTCCTCGCTAAGGGAGGAAGATGATACTCTGCTCATGTAGAACAGAAACCTGTGGCAAGCAAAGGCAACCATGCATCATTATTTGTTTGCTATTTTTGAGAAGCTTTATAACTATATTCTTTTATTATGGGTGAAAACATGGAATATGGTGTTTCCTTCCTTTGAAAGAGTATTCTGAGCTATATTTTCAAAATGGTGCTTAAAGTAGAAAGGAAAGGTACAACTTTCAGGGTATCTTTCCATACTTTGCTTCCTTATGCACGTCATCTTGATGAAATTATATTGAACTTTGTTTTTTGGGTTAATATACGTACCTCCCATTAACTGTTTTGAAAATTTACCCTAAAACAGCTAAAAAAGTGTCCTTTTCTGAGAAAGGAAAAACAAAACAATATCTCAGTAGCTTTCCTAAAGAAAAAAACAAAAAGAGATTTAAGTTCCAAATTTATAACGAATAACAGATTAATAGACCGCAATGTTTTTGTTAGACAAGCATTTTCAACCATCATTCACTAAGTGAATCCTTTGAAAAATTAATTCCTTTGGGGGTTTCATTGTGCCCATTAAAAATTCCGCAATTTCTTGCTCCCTATGACTATAGAACCCAAAGAAGGGAGAGATGAAAGAAAAGTACTTTAAGGTCCAAAAAATTTATCATATTCACTGACAAAAAGATAAAAACACCTGGAAAAAAAGGGAAGGTGTGAAGCTAATATTTCCTGGGAGAAACTCCAATCTGTTTTCTGGCCTTTTATGAGTACAGTGTTGTTGAGTAAAATACTGGTGTGCTATAAATAACAAAAATGTAGTGTGTGATGTGTGTTCACCACCACCGGACAGAGCGATGGCAGGCAGTCAGTACAGGCATAGCATAAGGATGCTTTAGAAGGAAAGCCCAAGGCCTGTTACAGTATTTCAGTCTAGTTCATTGTGTTGCTAAAGAATTTAAGATTCCAGCAATACAGAGCTCACTACATATAGTAAGGGTCAGATCTGCTGGCCCATAGCATTTAAAGGGAAGCTATAATTTTTTACTATTATTCTTCTGATCAAAGATCCTTTTGTGTAAGCTACTGTTGTGATGAGTATCACTCAAGTGTTGTATTTCTTACTGGCAGCTTGGTTGTCTGTTTCTCTCATTGGTGTGGACTTTTGGGACTGAACTGTTAGTTTTCAGCATCTGCAGGAATGTGGTTTCTTAAATAGCTTTTATCAGCTTACGTTGTGCATGAAGCAGCAGCTTGAACTTGGACAATTTAACTGTTTCTCTTATATAGACAGTAAACTATTTCCACTTCAATTTTTTTTCTGTTTCCTAGACAGAAAGAAGACAGAAATTACTTTTAAAAGAAGCAAATAGGTATATATGCAAACCAGAGAGTAGAAGAGATAACAGATTGAGACTCAGAAGTGGCTCTTGCACTTTCTTTTTATAAGTGATAAGAGTTAAATCTTTCTTTCCAAGGTGAAACTTTCCTGTTCTGCTTTATGGTTCCTTCAGTGGTATGTCTTTTGAGACACTGAATCTGTAATCTCTGTGCACATTGCAGTAATTTACAACTAACAATTGAATGCTTTGAGCAAGACTTTCTAGTTTTGCTAAAGACTTTGGTGGGAAAGTGTAATCCACTGAAATGTGCTATATGCCCTACTTTGGCAGTCCAATAAAAAGTTCATATTTTAATAAAATAAATATGCTTTCAGTATCAACAGCTTTCACCTGGCAAATCTTTTAATTTAATTGCCAGAACTGAGCTAGCTATTTTCAGTTTCAAGCTTTCCTTCAATTACTAGAGACAAAATTGTAAAGACTATAAATATTGCTAGATAATAAATAAACTGGATATGCACAAAATTCCCTCAGACCTGAGACCTTTTTTTGTGGTTTGTTACTTATTGAATCTTATATCAAATCACACTGCAGTCCTGTAATTTGTGTTTACATAGGAACTAGCATAATAAGACTCCAGTTCTGATCAGTATCATAACATAAATAATCCTAGAAATGCATTGTTTTAGACAATAGACAAGCTTTCCAGGGTGGTTGTTTATTTGCATAATCAACACTGTCTCATTTAGTTTAGTGGTTACTGCTTTTGGCAAAATTCTGTGGTCATTAATTGTGCTTTGAATTTCATTGGGAATTTTGCTTAATGAGAACAGATTTTGATGCAAGGTCAGCTCTCTGAAAACCATACCAACCCACGCTTCATTATTGTCACAGTGAGTCATAGAACAAGCAACATGGAAATCACTTTACTCTGCACTGAACTTGGCCAGCTCTACGGTTGAATTCAACACTTTGGTAACAAAACTCAGCAACTGAGCACAGCGGAAGGATGAGGAAAGGAAAATCTAATTTTTGAATTTTAGGTTGTTACAGTGCAGAGGTTAGATGCAGGAGAAAGCTTCTGTGCAATGGAGGAACAATACTGGATGCTGATAAAACAACTGCAAGGAGATGGGAAGTTAAACAATATTTTTACTGTTAACCTGATGTCCATACTTAAAAGGAAGAACAAGAAGCAGAGCACAAATTCCAGTCATTGCAACTTGCAATGTATAACTACCAGTTTCTCCTGGATTCCTAATTTATGTTGGAACATGCAATGAATCATGGCACATAGAAGTGGTCCTAGGCTGCAGAAGATAAATCTAATGACACATCAGCTATTACTAATTTAGGGCTGCCTGCTTCTGCTCTCAGTAATATAAGTGGGAGTTTTTCTGTGAACTACAGTGGGAGCTGTATTTGGGCTTATTCACAATACACTGAAGTTACTTGTGCTGTGCTGTACTGTACCACAGTCATAAATACTGAATAGGGCATTTTAAATATCTGAAATATTCTGGAGCCATATTCAATTTAAAGTTTTCCCATCCTGACCTAAGCATTTTCTTATTAATAGTTAGCATAGAAGTTGATCCCTGCAGTTTAGAGAAGTATTTGATTTTTCTTTTAAAAAAATTGAAGTTTCTGCATATGAATTCTCTAGATAACAAATATAATTTCCTCTAAAGCACTTACAAAATATAAATAAATTGATGCAAAACAGAGGTTAAAAAGGATCCAGCTATGAAATGTGTCTTCTTCATCTTACAGTTTTCCAATTCAAATTACATTTTCCTTGTACTTGTGTCCCAGAAAGCCAGTAAATTCCCATCTGAAAATCCTTGCAGTCAGTAAAAACATGGGGATGAGCTGGTATCCCACTGATGCCTTTCAGACTCTTATTGACAATTAACAAGCTCAGTTAACCAAAAGATAGAGGGGCAGGATATGCTGAAGCTGTGGGTCAGAAATCTAAGTCCAGGGGGAAACTGAGAAAAGTGAAGAAGAGCAGACCCACACGTGTTGGTGCATCACAGAAGATGTAGTGGGGAGTGCTAGCAAAAGAAACTTTCCCCATAGGTCCACTTAGATACAACAGGTAGAAGGAGAGAGCAGCCTTTTAGGAAAGTACTAGGAAAATGCAAGACCATATAGAGCTTTATGGCACAGGAAAATATTATTTACATTGTTAAGCAGTGCCACTATTTTAGAAAAAAAGCACAAAGTACCTCCTGGAACCAACAACTGAGTTTTTTACTCTGTTTTCACAGCTTCACAAATTTTCTCACTACTACTTTTTTTGCCCTTTCAGCAATATTCTGTATGATTTTTAAGCTCCTACCATCAAAATTGTTTTCCATTTCTCATACATACTACTTCGAGAGCGCTTCTTCTTATACATAATGACTAGTACTGTCTGGACGACCCGCTGAAAGTGTTTCAGAGTTTCTCAGCAGGATGAAAGTTAAAAACAGAAAGAAGTTGTAATCTTCTTGATTATTTGCAGGGAGATCACAAATTGAGGGAGAAGGTTATCTTGTTCTCAATAAAAATGACGGATTGTGAAAAAAAAAATGTTTAGCATCCTGTGGGAGGTTTTAACAAGTCACCCGCTCGTTTTATCTCAGTTATGGATTCCAATCTTTTGTTCAGTCATTTTGTTCCAAATGAGTCTAAGTTCTGGTGTTTCTTATTACTTGCATTTTCTTTCCAATTTATGTTTTAATCTATTTCTACAGCAGGACACTTCCAGATGTTTAGTCTTGTGAAGTGTTAAGCATCTTAAGCATATGCAGATCCTCTGACCTGAGCACCACATAGGCTTTGCTTAGAATACCTTAGTACATTTTGAAGACTCAGTTAGCATGTTCCATATAATTAAAAACAGAGTACAATGATGGTGATTCCTGAGTTGTGCTTTTATTGGCATTTTGCATTAAAGCAAAAATAAACCCCTAAATGAGCTAAATACAAGATTTTGAGGCTGGCCAGATATTTGGGATTTTTTTTCAGATTGGTAGTGCCCATTTCAAAGAGTAATGACTGACAGCTCTTTCAAAAATCAGGCCTCTGTCCCAGCTGTGGAAAATGGCAGTCTCCAAACTTTAACTTGGCTTTTGAAAATATCAGTTTCAGTCAATGTTGCATTTTAAACTTGGTATCTTATTTCTTTAAAAAATAAACCATCACTCAGGCTGCATTTATCTAATACCGAAAAGCTCCCAAACCTTAAACTGGTTGTAGTGTTCATTTTGCAGTAACTACCTATTGATGTGCAATTACAGCGAAGATTTCTATTACTCAGGCTGTTAATATTGTAGGAAATGCAATGCAGAGAAATGCAACAGAGAGAGTTCTTATTTCTATCCCTGAAAGGGCAATACTAGAGAGAGCTGGCTTCAGCAGTGTTATAGCCAATACAAAAAAGGAGGAGTTTCTTCCATTCAAAAGAAGAAAAAATATTATCTTTTTATCATCAAATCATTTAGAAAAGAAACCACAGGTGGGAATCCTGAAAGCTTACATGAGTCAGAAAGGTCAAAAACCAATTTCTGACTTGTTGAAGACACCCTCCTGGTTCTTTGAAGTGTGGGGGTTTTTTTTTCCAGTGGTATTCTTGGCCAGCCAGGCAGCTTATTAGACAGTCACACTGCTTCATGTGACTATTCTAAAGACTGTGTTGGCTTCTTATTTGCACCACTATTCAGTTTAATGCTTCATCTGCAAAGGTAATTTGGTTTGCATTTGGTGATATCTCTCACCCCTAAGATTTGCAACTTACAAGCATGCCTAACTATGTAGATCTTCAAAACATGGTGGAAAACCCTATTTTTTTTTTTTTTTTTTTTAACGAAGGTGCTGACTTATAGAAAAAAAATACCCAATAACACTTTAGAGTGAGGATCTGGTTTTGAATGTATAATTGTATAATGTGACATGGCCTTAATAGTGTACTTGGTAAAACTGTTAATAATTGCTAAGTCAAAAACTTTTAATAACTGCTAAGTCAAACAAATATTTCTAAATAATGCACTTAGTCAAAGCATTAATTTTTATATTGCATCTCCAAGAATTCTTCTCCCAAAATATGTAGCATATCTTACATTGTAAGTAAAGCAAATGGAAGATCAAGTATAGATAAGGGGGGGAAATTATTTGATACCCTGCCACTTGATAGAAGTCACATTTCCCATGTCAAATGGTATAGATTTTTACTTATAAAAAATTACTTTTTGGAAGGGATGGGGGGAGGAGTGGAATAAAAAAGTGTTTATTGACTGTTACAGTCCTGATACTTAACCTGAATGCCTTACCAAAAATGAAGAAAATAAAAAAATTAATTTAAAAAATAGTGAAAAATACCATAGAGGTAAAATCTTCTGGAAATTTTTTATATACATTAATGATTTTAGCAACATCTTTCTTTAGCTTCTATAAGAATCTGTAGCATCCAACAGTAAAAAGGATGGGGGGAACATTCAGTGCTAGACAAGAGTGAGTCCTGAAAGACAGCTTGCATTTTTGATTTAGAAACAACCTTCCTTTTATCTGTACCTGACTGAATCAAGCTATTTTTCCTCCTTGAATATCCTTTTCTGAGATCCACTTTTGTCTTGAAGCAGAACTATGCCATTCGTAAATGGGTGAAATATCTGACTACAGCTTCTAGTTTAAATTTTCTTTATATGAAACATTCAGAGATATGTCCTTTTTTATAATTCCTGTTTCACTAAAAGTTTACCTTGAAGATAAAGTTTTAGTACTCTTACTCTAGACATACTGGGAACAAGTTTAGTATGAGCTAGTATGTTGTTGTTCTCTTAGAAAAGGCTGTATCACATGTTGACCAGAAGTTGCTGGGGTATCAATTGCAAATGACCTAGTGAAATTTGGAGGAAAAAATACACACAATCCACTTCCCCCAAGGGGAAAAGATAAAAAAAAAGGAAAGAAAACCGAAACCTACTGGATTTCAGCTGAAGGTTTGCAAATCATTGTGTGAAATACTAACCTTTCATCGCACTCAACAGATCCTAGTATGTGACAGTATGAGTCTTCTAATCAAGCTGCTTAAAACCCTCAGGCCATGGCTTGACAATACAGTAAATCTTGCTTCAGAGCTCTTGCTCTAGGACTGGAAATGCCACAGCCACGTGATGCAAAGCACTCATTTGTTATAGGATCATTACTATGTTTGTACCACCAACTTTTTGTTGGATCAGGTGTCATTTTTCCTCCTACAGCTGACTTGAAACCCCTATAAGAGGAGAAAGATGATATAAATGCTATACTGTATCCTTTGATACAGTATAGTTTTGCAGTAATGCAATGGCATATAGATATCTGAACAAAATCAAGTTAGTATCTGATAGTGCAAAAGTCTAGTATAAGTGGAGATGAAATTGCAGTCAGAAGAAAAAATCATTTCCTCTGTGAGAGTTTTCGAAAATATCTGAAATTGCAAGAAACACTGAAAAGTCATATGTTGAAGACTCATCCTAAAATTTATTCTTTGGTCTACATGTAGACATAGGCACCTAGTGGAGCTTCCTAAAATTTGGGGTCTACAAGTTCTACCACATAGGGCTCAGTACTAGTAATACGAGTATGACTACGCAGTGTGAGATCCTAAAAATCCTGTCCTTTGCCTTATGGTGTGTGAAAGTGTGGGAGTTAATTTTTTGGGGTTGTTTTTTTCAGTTGCTACCGGATGTTGACCAGAAAGTTGGAAGGGCTGACATCCTCCCACAGTAAGTTCTCACTGGTTTTTACTGCCAAAGTTTTCATGATAATCATCAAAATTTATACCAACAATTGTCCCTGACTGTGCTTAATAGTAAAACAAGATGGAAAGAACATTTTCAAGAACAAATTGTTCATTTGTATGCAAACTACTTGTCCTGAATTTGTCAAAAACCTCTTGCTTTTGCCTTACACCCACGCCAGATCAGTTCCAAAATATTAAGTTTCAGCACACTTAATTCATATTGTTCCTGGCATGGCTAGCAGAAGAAAGGGATTCTGAGGAGATTTCAAAGTTTCTTGTGTGCAGCATAACAGTTGTTTACAGCCTTACTGAACTGTATCAGTTAGCATCCTGCCTCGTAAGAACATGCTTGGTACTGCTATATTTTAAATAGAATTTTATTCATTTTTGTAAAATAAGAAAGGATTAACAGATGACCTAACAGTTATAGGTAGTCCAAATAATACGGCTACTTCTTATTTCATTGCATTTCTTAAGTGCAAATACATTATGATGCCAAATAAGTTTATACTTGAAATTCAGGAGTTTAAAGAAACTGCTGACCTGAATAACTGTTCAAAGACTTTTGAATGCAAAGGTATTATGCAAAACTGGAAGATAGTCAAAGGCAAATTAAATGCACAAAGTAACAATTTTGAAAACAAATTAGGTAAAAGATGTTAAAAGGAGAATCTGAAGAAGCAATAAAATATGATTGGAATATACAGATAAAATAAGTATGTTGAATAAGTTTTGTGAGATTCTCAGGAAAAAATTGAGCTATGCCTGCTTTGGTTTTGCTGATGATGATGGTAGGAAGAAAAGGAGTGCAAGTGCATTATTGTAAAACTTTAAGTAACTTGGATAATTTCCTGACAACTTTAAGCCTTAGGAAAATAAAGTAGCTGTAAATACCTGTTTTCCAGCCACCATCTGTGACATCATATTTCTTAATAACAGAATCTTGAAAGAGCCATAACTTTTCAAAACCTCTTCTCTAAGCAAAGCTGGATTTATTTACTTGGAAAAGAGAACTAAAAGGTCGGGGTTGGGGTATTTTTGGCACTGGTTTTATGTTTGGAATTTCAATACATCAGGGTGTCACCAGATAAGCTCAAGTCTTATCTTCCGGAGTTTCAATGTCCTTGACTTTATGCAAGTGAGCTGGAAGTCCACCTCTCCGACTGTTGCAGAGAATCCCAGCCAGAAGCTATGGTTCTATTTTCCTGGATATTATGAATGTGCATTGAGTAGAAGCTTTTCTTCCATCTGATGTGTGTAAGGTGATGAAGAACCCATCTTTCCGTTTTGAAGAGCGCAAGATGCCTATGAGATTGACTCTTCTCTCCAACACCCACACAAGTGCTGGACATAAAGTGGTTGAAGGCACCCTGCAGCTGGAGTTGCCAAGCCTTTATCTACCCTGTTTCTGATGAAAAGCCAAAACAGAGGCTGGTATTTTTCAACTTTTTTTGTGACCACTTGATGTGCCGTTCCTGACTTCAGAGGTAAGTGTCATGTAATGGCACTTCCAGTAATGGCAATAAGATAATTCTGCATGTGTACAGTTTTAACTATCAACTGGAAGTAGTTTAATACACCTAATAAATAAATATGACCATTGTCCTTATTCCGGTTTTCTTTAACTATGCTATGTGTAACTTTGCATTTTTATGCACCAGCAGAATAAAATTTTAGTCATATTTCTCAGTTTGACTGCTTAAGGAAAGTGGGTGTGCATATCTGCCTGTCTGTCTCTGTGTATACATATATCAAAATAGATTTTCAAAGTGGTAATGTGAAAGATACAAGTAAAGAGTTCAGGGATTGGCTGTAGACCTAATCATATGTCTCATATTGAGAGAGAATTACTTGGCTGAATTTGTCTCAAAGACATTTTGGCAGCTTTTCATTTGTGCATTTTGCCAGTAACAGACATCAAAATAAGTGCAAAGATCTTTTTTCCCCTAAACTGCCAAATTAAAACATTTGCTGTCAGCTCCTTCCAGTTCACTGCTCTTGCACAGAATCATAAAGTAACCAACTACGTGAACAAAAAAAAAGTCTGATAAATATTTTTGTTGGGCATTTTTCAATCAGAACTTCATGGAGATGTTGTGTTGGAAGGAACCTTAAGAGGTCATCTGATGTACCCCCCTGCTCTTTATGGGATCAGTTACACAGAGTGATACTAGTAGACATTTGTCTAATGTTCTTAAAAAAAAGCCATTGCAAGGGCTTCCTCAGCCTCACTGAGCAACCTGTTCAAATACTAGTCTTCTAATAAGAAAGTTTTTTCCCATTATTTAAATTAAATTTTTTTGTATGCAAATACACTGATTACTTCTTTCCTTATCATCATGAAATATGAAGAACTGTTGATTACTCTTATAACAATGATTTATTTATTTGACTTTTTTTAACATTACAGTTCTATCTCAGCTGTTTAATTCTGTTGATTGCCTCAGTAGCTATATATATATAACAATAGTCTCATTGGTACAGAGTTTGACTCTGTCATATTTAATGAATATATATCTCTGCCAGTGAATCTGATATCACATTATATGATACCACATTATATACATATATGTATATATGAAAGAGAAAGATAGAGACATTAAAGTTCTAAGTGAGCAGTCTGTAATAAGTGTAACTATTCAGGAAATATATTTCAAAATTTCTGAAATTATGAAGTACGTACAATACATATTTACATAGTTGATAATTTTAACTTTCCACTTGCTGTGTATATTTTTATATATATATATATATATATATATATATATACATAAAATACTGCAGTATGGGCAAGAATAGCGAAAAATTATGAATAAACCAAGAATAGAAAAATTCATTTCATATCCAGAAAGAGCTTCTGTGGCTTTCGGATAGTCACATTCTGTTTAGTGACCATGGCATAGAAGTGTGAGTCAGCTTCAGGCTGATAATATCATAGCCAAACATTGTCTTTATGTGTAAGGCACAAAAGCAAAGACACACATACACACACAAAAAATCACATACCACTTGTGCTTCTGAGCTTCTAAAACAGAAACAGAGAAATACCATTAAAAATCTGTGCTTCAGATTGGTTCAGATTTTTTAACCAATGATCTTTGAGCAGGTTCACATTTTTTCCCAAACAGTTCACCCAACCATCATCAAAATGAGTAGTAATGAAAAGAACTGCAATATCAAAAAAAAAAAAAAAAAAAGGCTTTGAAAGACCTTAAAGTTCTGAAACATTTGATCCAACACATGTTGTCCACAGGCCTTCTTAAAGAGATTTCCAAAAGGGGAAATATATCCTTCTAGTTCCAAATACAAATCTGGAAAAAAGGTCAGAAGGGGAGCAAGCACCATCATAAAAACTGGAACATTTGGGTCATTTTCCCACAATATGATGTATTTTCAAAGTCTACCACTCATTTTATGGCTTCTAGTTTTTATATTCTTTGGTATTTCATAGTATTTTATCTTCCATGTCACATGTAAAAAAATAGTATTCCATGTCTTAACAAGTGAAAGAGTTGTAAGATTTCATCGTTGGTACTGCTCCATACTCATCATTTGTACAGGATTAACACTCTCAGAAGCAGAGAGATACTGAGTTACAGCTTCATCCTCCATAAAAGAGACCACATTTTTATTCGGAGAAAAAGTAGTATCAAAGTACTTTCTAGTTCTTTGCATGCACTTGTTTAAAGAAACTTTTTCTATCTTTCCTTTTCCCCATATGCCTCCTCTGCTCACCAGCCTAAGAGAAGGTCTTGCTTTGATTAACTTGTGTCTGTAATGTAAGTCTTATATTCTCTAAAAGATCTATTTGGACTCAAACTTGTAAAATTTTTTTAGAACATTGTCCAGTGATCCAATCAGTACAAAATAATAATGTCACAAGCAACTCTTCTGTGTGTGTGTGTGTGTGTGTTTAATGCCATGGCCTGAATTTACAAATCCAGTCTTACTTGATATGTGTCTGTAGAGAATGAAAAGAACTTTGATAGTTAAAAATGACTGGCTTGTTAAAAACCTTACTGTCTCCCCATTTGATCGTCACCTTTGAAAGCATTTTAAAATGTGACAAAGGTGAAAAAGGATCTCAGAGAAGGGCAAGCTATAGGCAGCATTTGAATACCTGGGGATCTGCCATATTTCTATGCCAACACATTGGCTTAATGAAAAAGTGAATAAATTCCAATTTACTGATTTTTTTTTTCACTATTTAGAAATTGAAGGGAGAGTCTGAGATCATGTCATTATAATAGGATCATAAATGAAACCCGTCCACAAGTTCTTATTAAAGATGCATCCCCATTTTCATTTTAGTTCACTTTTTTTTTTGGAATGTAACTACTAAACACTCTTTATTATGAAAGTGCCTGAACTATATTTTTTGCCCATTTCAATAGGTACATCCACTTTTTCTACTGCTTGTACTTTCCCTAATATAAGGTAGTTAATAAAGGAACAAGAGAAAAGTAGAAATTATTAGTGCTCTAGAAGGCAGATTGCAGAGGACATAGCTGAGATGTGACTTTAAGTGTAGTATGTCAGTTGATGATGAAAAAGGGCCATTGTTTTAGAACAAGGCCTTTCACCCTGGCAGGAGCTCTGTTGGGTACAACACAGTCTGGATGAGTGAATGGAAGTCGATAACTGAGCCCTGCTGTTGCCCCTTCAAAACGTGGCTAGAGGATAGAGAGACACCAGTATCTATCTTCCTCCTTCTTCTGAGCATGAAGCACTCAGAAGTGAGGGCAGCAGTGATGGTCTCAGGGCTAAGATGGCACTTTGGATCACATCCTGACCACCACAAAAACTTATGGGCAAAAATAAACTTACCTGGAAGCAGCCGAGTTACAACTTGTTGGAAGAGAAAAAGAATACCTTGATTGAATACGCTTCCTAAAGAAAAGAACCGTAAAGCTTGTGTCACATTTTAGTGGTTGTTTCATTGGCATGACTGAAACAAGAAAAATTATTTTGGAAGCTATATTTGCAAACTAGAAGGAAGTAATATCCGTGTAAACGTACTGGCTGACAGCATTTATATAGGATCTGAAGCAGATATGTGCACTTATAATGTCAGATTCTACCTGCTAGAGAGCTTCCATGTTAATTTTATCAAACTTTATACTGTTGTGGTTTGACACTGGCCAAATGCCAGGCACCCCTGAAAGCCACTCACTCATCCTCCCCTGCTACAGCTGGGCAGAGGAGAGGAAAATTTAATTGAAGGGTTCATGAGCTGAGATAAGGACTGGGAGAAAACACTCCCAAGTGCAAAACAAGCTCAACTTATAGGTACAAAGTTACTAACAACATTAGAGGAGGATAATGAGAACTAAAATAAGCCCTTAAAACACCTTTTCTTCCCTCAACCCCTATCTGCTTCCCACTGACAGTGCAGGGAGACAGGGGTTGAGGGTTTTGGTCAGTTTGTTACCCAAGATTTTCTTCTTTTGCTCAGGGAGAGGAGTCCTTCCCCTGTGAGACCGTGGGGTCCCTCCCACGGGAGACAGTTCTCTGTGAACTTCTCCAACATGGGCCCACTCTCACGAGCAGCAGCCAAACCTCACCTGCTGCAGCGTGAGTCCCTCCCACGGGCACACAGTCCTCCAGAAACTGGTGTGGCATGCGTCACTCTTCCACGGGGTGCAGTCCTCCAAGGACAGGCTGCTCCAGCCTGGGAGCAGGGCCCTCTCTCTCCACCGGGTCTCCCACTGGATCACAGCCTCCTCCAGGCATCCACCCGCTCCGGCGTGGGCACCTCCCCCACGGGCTGCGGGTGGATCTCTGCTTTCCCCGTGGATCCCCACGGGCTGCAGGGGCACAGCTGCTTCACCATGGGCTGCACCACGGCCCGCAGAGGAATCTCGGCTCCCGCGCCTGGAGCACCTCCTCCCCCTCCTTCTCCACTGACCTTGGTGTCTCCACATTGTTTCCCTGACATATTCTCACCTCCTCCTCTTCTCTAGCTGGAATTCAAACTGCCCCACCACATTTGTTTTGACTTCTTCTTAAATATGTTGTCACAGAGGCGTTACCATCACTTGTAATTGGCCCAGCCTTGGCTAGCAGCATGCCCATCTTCAGAGCCATCAAGGGTTGGCTCTGCCAGACGTGGTGGAAGCTTCTGGCAGCTTCTCACAAAAGCCACTTCTGTGGCCCCCTGCTACCAAACACCTGGCCATTCAAAAGCAACACAATTACTAAGACTGAACAAATCCTAATGCATAATCTTAAATGCAACTAGGCAAAATGTGGCTATTACTTGCTAGGCTTTACTCATAGCTTAAACATCAAGAGTTTAAATGAGCTAAAAATAAAATCAAAGAGAAAAAAAAGAAACAGGCAAGAATCATCTATCTCATATTGTAAAATTAAAATCCAGAATTTAAGTGACATAAAATGTTTTGCTTGGATGCTATCTATAGTATTCTAAAACATTTATAGTACCTATAGACAGAAAAAGGGTGCATTTAGAATTGCACATCAGTCTTCACTTAGAAGTGCTTTATTTTGTCAAAGTCACACCCTAACATAATTGTAACATAGCATTTGAAGTTAATTATACCGTATCTAGGAAACACCCTGGATTTTATTGCAAGGCTGAATATGCCAAATGTTTGGGTGCTTCCACTGCCAGCAGCTAGTAACACAGTAAGAAAGTCCAGCTTCCTGTAAAACAGGATAAAACAAGAACTTTTATAGACATAGTGAAAATATACATATATTCATGAGTCAGTGGAATGAGTCACAAAGACCATGTTTCCACTTGAGAGGAAGCAACTTTAACCCATCTTACTGAGTTTTAGGTGGGTCATTCATATTTTTTTGTTGTAACTAGTTTTATGACACTCTCCTCCTGCTTCTCTTTTACAAACCCTGTGAATAAAGATCACACATTCTCAGGGTTCCTTTAGACCTAGAAAATTCACATCTGAGACAGAGAAGTGCTTAGACGACCTCTTTCAGCTCAAAGAAAAATAATTTTTTCAGGAGTAGAACCAAAATAGTATAAAATAGAAAAATTGCTGGAGCAGGACAAACATAAAACTGGAAGTTATAGGTTTGTTAGTTAGAAAAGGTCTGATGCCTACCTTTTCCAACTGCTTCTTAAGATACTCGCCACTTTTCAGTGAACAGGGAGTGAGGTGGCTAAAATTCTAATGTGCTCTGAAAATTTAGGACTGGTGTTTCCTGCTCCCAGAAAATTCTGGTGCACACATGAGTCTTAGTGTGATCCTCCAAAAAAAGCTCTGTAAGGATCTGATTCTTGTTTTATATACTTGTATGCCCTCACTCATACCTTTGGCACTGTACTAGACTGATACAAAAGTAACTGGATCCATGCATATAACCAGCAATTATAAAAATCACAAGAGCAGAAATATATTCCTTCAGAAAATTTGTATCTTACATGAAATAATTCAATTTGATTAAAAGAAAAACAAAACCAAAAGGAAATGCAAACACCACAGTTAAATTCCTTACACTTAGTAGTCTTGCACTGATTTCCCTCACCTTTTTGCATGTACATACAAATTGTGTACAATAATGCTTGCTGGAATATGCTTAGCATAGATTTGGTGAATTTCAGCAATGGGAATTTTATTACTTTGGTGCATAAGTAATTGTTGCAGTGAAAATTCCTGATTTTTCAAAAATAAATGGTGCATAAAAACAGATAAAAGTTCAGTTAATATGTCTGAACTTGCTCAAGAACATGGCCTGGCTCAACCAATGGAACTGATTTTTTATTCAGCAGAGACCTCTTAAATTCATTGCCTCGCTACACAGTAAATCTGCTCTTTTAGCAGGTTTTTCTTTTAGCAGGTAGTCAATTAAGGGGGGGACGGGTGTCCTCATGATATATATCTTTGCGGTGAAGTGTATGTTCTCACAATATTTCAGTTATCTTTAAATTTCATCGCATATTATCTAAAGAGTGGTGTCCTAATTAGGTTTATGATTTCCTAGGGTAACATGATTATATTTTTAAGCATGTAGATGGTGAGGAAAGAATACTTTTATTAGCAACTCTCTTTTCAAACTCTCAATGCTATGTATTTTAACCAGGGAAGAAATATAACCTCTCATTGTAATTCTCACCCTTTACGCTTCCATTAACTGGTATATGCACTTGAATGTGGATAAATAAAGGAACAACATAAAGTTATTATTTAGAAATTTAGGATTAGTGGCAAATAGAACATTTTAAATGTACAAGACTTACATTCCTGATTTTCAGTGTTAGGGGAATTCCATAGCCTAAATAGCAAAAAGGACATAGGTGCATTTTGGGTGACAGAATACAACCAGATCTGTAACATTTATTGGACTAATTTTTAACTTCTGAGCCTTAGAGTGATGACACTCATTGCTGTAAAGAAATG
This sequence comes from Oriolus oriolus, assembly GCA_013400235.1. Lineage (NCBI taxonomy): Eukaryota > Metazoa > Chordata > Aves > Passeriformes > Corvidae > Oriolus > Oriolus oriolus. The sequence continues at coordinate 623,872 of VXBT01005248.1, read as the reverse complement.
GAAAAATGACACCACATTATTTCATCAAGCGTATGCCATAGAAGCCTAATTTTTAATTAAATTCCCTACAATTTAGTGTTCATAGTAACCGAATAATTGAAATACTAGATGATTCTGAAATGTAAACCTTATTTCTAATGTAGGCATTAAAATGCTGTTATAAACAACCATTCTATTCTTAATTGAATTTGTAAAAATCTCCATTATTTAAAAAATAATACATGTACTAATGGGATTTGATAAGATTACTGTAACTGAACACTGCTATAAGCTCCAAATCCTAGGAATACTGTATATATTGCAGATGAATTAGCTGTTCTGAAATTAAGGAATATTACAGTCAGTAATGGTATGACATTCTTTTTTATGGCTGTGGCTTGGGTTATAATGTGACAGAAAAAAAATGTAATGTTTCCAAAATGACAGTTTTTAGATTTGTGTTGCCTGAGGTAGTTCAGCTGAACAATAAACTATAATTTGATTGATGGAAAATTGAAGTGGTTCATCTAACTTGCCAGTCTGTCTTACCCTAGGCTTTGGTTTTGCATGTATGATGATGTATCACAGTTTTAGAGATAATGTTGTTTGTATTATACATGAGATTTTTTTACACATAAAAATGAAGACCTCGTTACCCAGTAAAGATCAAAATATTCTATGGATTACGAAGGAATCAGATTTGTTTGAGAATGGATTTGTACATCAAAATGTGCTCTCTTTGTGAAAGCAAATGATAAATAACATATAGAATCAGAGTGCCTTTATTTTCATGAGCAAATCAGCCATATCACTGGTTATAAAATTATTAACTTAAAGGAAAGGTGACATATCCACTCAAGAGAAACAATCAGAGAGTGGTAGCTTTCCCTTCATCCAGAATTAACCCTGTGAAATAACAGACCAGTCAGCAGAAATCTTTTCAAAAGACAAATAACATTTTTATAGATAAATTAATATATACTTTTGGAAGAAAAAAACAGATTAATGAGAAAATAACAGAGATAATATTAAATACATATTGGTAACCTTTATATAGGGTTTGGTGCTTTTTTTTTTTTAATTACTGATGCAGTGTGCGCCCTGCAGCAGTTTCAGAAAAATTACTCTATAATTTTTTTTAGCATCTGTGAGGACAATTTTAAATTGCTTTAAACCAGTCACCAGCCATTTTTTTTCCTTAAGTATTTTGCATCAAGAAGGATGTTTGTCCTCTGCTCTTCTGTCATCAAACTAGTAACACCAGCCATCTAAAAAGCTAAAAATAAGGCACAGCACCTAGTTTCAGCTGCTAAAGGAAGCAAGGTTTGAGGAAAGGATCATATAGCAGAGAGTATGATTATAATGTCTTGTTTTGATTCCTTTTTCCCTCTTCATTTTCATTCAAAAGGAAAGGCCAGCTGTTGAGCCATTTTGAACAAGGGTCTTCCTTATCCTTTCTTCCTCCCTAAGCACATAAAATAGCTGATACTGGCTTTCCAAGTGAAACTGTAACACTCGAACTTGAAGAAACAGGCATATGACATCTCTCTCTGCTATTTATTACCCTGCAAAACACTAAACAAGGTTATGATCAAACAAAACTGTGGTAATCCAGTCTTCTGGGACATTTAATTGGCATACTACACTCTTTATTTTTTCTACACAATGTCCTGAATTACAGATGTTCAAGAGTTGGGCCTTAAGCGGCAGATAGAGCTTCTTATCGTTACATAGAAATGCAGGGAAATTGTATTTGAAACTATCCTTGAAGTAACACAAGATCTGTCTATAATGAGATTTCCAAAATTACTGTAGGGAATTCTCTATAGTGGAAGTGCTTTCTTCTTGGGTCATTACATTGCCATAAGTCTTAATTTTCCAGGCATTTTATTCCTTCTCCCTCTGTGTCATGCTTTTTATCAGGGTTCAAATCTGGAAATGCCATTGTCTTCTCAAAACTGCTGGCTAAAACTGAACCATAAATTCAAGCAGATGAACAGAGATGATGCATCAATGGTAGGATTGGCCTTTCTCTGTTAGAAAAACAAAACCAACCAACCAACCAAACACAAACATGAAGAAAGGTCAAAAGACAGCTTTTCTGTATTTTGCAAAGTAAATTAAAGACTAAAGGAGAAATAAAACTGCTTTATTTAAGGAATATGGAGAGAAATCTAACCATGGAAAGAAAATAAGGATCAACTAAAAACATACAAATGGAGAAGACATTTTGAGCTTCTATTTAAATTACAGACAACACATCATATAGAGCTGTAGAGTTATTAGCTCTATCTGAAAACTATTTAGGATTTTTTTGACTGCAAGTATGTTTAGAAGGACACAAGAGTCTTACTGCTTGGTAGAGCAGTGAGTTAGGAATGTCCGTCCAGTTTCCAGAAAAATGTAGTAACTGAAAGCTTATTTCAAGTTCCTTAGCTGGGAATAATCAACATAATATTTCATCTGAACTAGTTTTTCTCTCATCCTAGTATTACTAATGGTTTATTGATAGGCATATTTATTTTTGCAAATCATCTGAGGAAAACAGCTCAAGAAGGGTTGGTAGGAGGAGTATTAGTTGGTGACCAGGAGATCAGCTCTGTTTTAGACATAAGAAAAGGCAAATTTACAAAGTGAGGGGTCAGAACCAGCAATGGGGAGCTATTCATGATAGTACAGTTTGACAATGGCTACTGTTCCTGTTGCCATCATTCAAGGATTCAATGAAACTAAAAGTATACTAAAGGAAACAAAAGCAGAAGGAAAACAGTTGGGATGACCTGCTTTACCTGAGAACGTCACAAAGGGGGAATAGAGAGTTAAACCAAAAGTCAATATTGTTCCAAGTAATAGTAGTGTGAAATTGGTCCTGAATGTCTTCAAGTTGGGGAAAAAGAAAAAAAAAAAGAAACTTGTGAACTCCTTGGTCGCAGTAAATCTTGAATACTCTTCTAGTCGAAGCAGTGGGATGAAAGCCAACCTGCCTTTAAGACACTTCAGGCACTGTACATCTCCTAGTAAACTCCATCCCAGCTTGACTTTAAAATATTACCTTCTTTGTTGTCATACTTTTTCCCATTATGTGTATTCCTCTGCTTGTGCATGTTCTGAGAGGGTTATGCACACATTAATCCTCCTTTTGGAAGATCTCTTCTCTTTATCCATGACACATCTTATTGTTAAGTTTAACACTTTTGACTTGGAAAGCCTTCAGACCTCAAGTTCTTAAGCTCAGGTTGAACATATTCAAGGTTTTTTAACAAAACTTACTTTACTACTCAATTCCCATATCAAAATAGATCCTTCTGATCTTAATGAATCCTTAACTTTAATGACTGTCCTACTTTTGTATATTTTCTCTTTAATTTAAATTGAATCTACTTTTTAATTAACTCCATGTTAATTACTTAAAGTTACTTTCACCAAAAGTACTTCTGGGGGATAGTTGATTAAGAAACATGTCAGCTAAACACATCTAGGAATACAGAGTTCCTTTGGCTATTAGTTGCCTTTGTTCTCAAACATTTACCTTGAGAATTAAAATTTCTTAGTGTCATAACTGTTGAGAATAGTGTTTCTCTCCATTAATTTTACAGATAACTCTATCCATAGATGCAGTCCTACCTGATTACCTGGGTGCAGAGGAGAGTTCTCTCCCAAGTTAATTATCCCAAGTGAATTTCTCCAGCCTTCCAAAAAGTGACTTTGGCACTTTTAATACATGTCTATTCCTTCTTCTTTTTTATCCTTTATATTTTATCACATGCTGTGTTTTTCTGCCATTTTTCCCTTTTTGTCAGTATTTCTGGATAAGCCCAGATGTGTACTTCATACCTCTTTTCTTCTCCAGGGAACTGATCAGTCCTTTTGTCCCCAAATTTCCATTTCCTGTTCTGTGTCACTAGTTCAGGATTCTCTAATTTGCTGTACAGGTTTCTGGCAATTCTTCAAAAACCATTTAAAAAAGTACCAACCAGCTAAATTAGCTAAAAAAGATTAAATTGAGCCTATGGTAGTAATTTAGTTTTCATGGTACCTCACTGTCTCACTAACATGCAGAAAATTTTAGGTTGGAATGTTGTAGTACCCAAGCTTTTCAGATGCAGATGACCAAGTCAGACTGACTAAATGTTTATCCAAGGTCAAACTGGAAGTCCTTATAGAAGGATAAAAAATATTTATTGCAATTTTCATGTATCTTCAGTCCCTTGCCTTAGTCAGAATACCTACCCACCCTCCATCTGCCTGCAAGACACAGTATAGAAGTACTGTGGGACTGACTGTTCAAAGAGCAGTAGGGAAAGACTCTCAATATGCGATGGCCTGTCAAACTTTGTGACAGTTCACCCTTCACTTTTTCCTGGTAGTTATTGTCACAACCATCTGTATGCTGATTTGTTTAAAACATAGTTTGTAGAATATGCAACCAAGCATCTGATCCTTAATGTACACATCTAAATTCCTTGAGCTCTTTGAACATTAGAGAAAAGCAACCATTTGTGACTTTTTAATTGGTGTCAGTTGGCTGTATCATTGTTACTACATGACATATGTTACAAGGACTTTTCCTGCTGAAGGTAGGTGCATAGAATGTCACTTTATATTTTTTGCAAGTAGCCAGTATCTCATCAGTTTTGCATAGCACATCATTAGCAACATCACACAGTGTGACAGTATATTGTGCCCAAATGTAAAATGTTGATTCCTTGCAGAAAATACATTATTTTTAGGTTGGAAAGCAGTTTCTATATCATACTGCAAGTTCCTGGACCAAAATAATCCTGTGGTTTGTCACAAAATTGCAAGCTGACAGATTCTACATGAGAATCTTTTACATTTATTCACATCACCAACACATTGCAAACAGTTCTCTCTCATTTGTTTTGACCTAAGGTCCTCTTAATCCTGTATGAGTGGTAGCAGGCTATTTCCAAGAGGCTAATATAGAAACAGTTTTTTGATTTAAAGATTTCTTTATTTCAAGTACCAAATATCCATGCCTTCTTTCTAGTAGGTTGAAGACATAAAAAGCTATGTTGGTTCCTATTTATATTTTAAAATTTTATAAATTTTTAAAAGAGATACAGCTACAATTCATATTATTCGTACTTTTCTATGCCCTTAGACAGTGAGAATATGTGCTTTCCCACTCCTATTAATTTGAAGAATAAGAATATATTCTTTGATTTTAAGACCAGGTGAGTCTGTTTATCCTCAGGGAAGACATGATGTGAAATCTTGGATTCGCTGAAAGCACTAGCAGTAACTTTTGCAGAGCTGGGATCTCTCCCATTGTTCTATACATAGAATTCTATCTAAAATATGCAGGAGATTTCTGACAATATCTCAGGCTTTAAATTCAACTATCATTTTCTACACCACAGCTCATTTTCTGGTACTGGATGATTTTGAACCAAGACACATGCTTGCAACCATTGGTAAAGTCTTTGTGAAGTACAATAAATATTCAGACTGAAAACTCTACTAACTCAACAGACTGAATAGACTGGAAATATTATAAATAAAATGACAACTGCTATCATTTGTATATAACATAAGAGAGCATGCAGACATATAGACTTAAAGTTCCTAGCCATAAAAACCTTATATATCAAAATCAATTTATATAAAATTTAATTATAAGTTTATCTATAAGTTTACAGGATTATAATTACAGATTCTACATTTTAAAGAAAACAGAATCAAGGTGAAATACCTCTCTCTCTGCATTTGAAAACACAGGTAAGACCTATATTAAACAAAAACTTGGGAACAGGAAAATACTGGGGGATATATGAACTGATTTTCTGTAAGAATGAAAAATGTCTTTTTTGTTTGTTTGTTTTGAATCACCAGAAGTTGATATCCAGATAGGACTTGTAGGAGCAGGATTGATCCTCATGACATCTCACAGCTGTAACTAAGACTCTATAAGGCGGTGTTGTCTGGATATAAATGATGAAACTGTCCTTACTCTGACCAGAATATCAAAGATCTGATAACCTTACTGAAAGATCTGTTAGTTAAACCAAATTGCATTAAAGCAAGCTCAGAGCATGGATGTAACAATTTGTGGCCAAGTACCAGTTTCCTATTTGGAGAGATTAAAAATGCTAAGAGCTTTCCTAAAGAGTAACATCCTTTATTGCTTCTGAGTGTAAAAATGCTAGTATGAAATACAAACAAAGATGTCTCAAAACATCTTTGAGATGACTTTTAAAATAAACTCGCACATGGCATTACAAGACCCTCTGTCCCACTGGAAAGTTGAAAAACAGGGGACAGTATTTATATGTATCCCATTTTTTTTGGCCAAATCACATCCTAAAAGTGCAGTCAGAAAACCTGGGAAAGTTCAGTACAATGTATTGAGAAGCCAAAGCTGCAAAATACTAGGCTTGGAATGCTTCAAATTGTACTGAAATTGAATGCACAGGATGTCTTCTTCAAGATACACTCTAGGAGAAGGTTGCACACACACACAAAGATAATATAAAAAAGTATTTTTCTGATGCTTAGAGGTAGATGTAAAAAAGAATATAAAGAGGTCATCCTGCCCTACATATAGAAGAACCAAAAAAAAATTTTAAAAAAATCCCAAACAAAACAAAAACCCCAAAACAAAACCCAAACCCAAAACCAAACCAAACCAAACCTAAACACACAATCCCTCCCCACCCCAACCAAAAAAAAAAGCTTCACACCAAGGAAAAGTCCTGGAATACTTGATCTCCTTTTGATCCTTGTCAAATTTCTCATTCCCCAGTCTGCTACTGCTGAGGTGATTATCCCAGGACAGTTCCCTGTAGATGTTATAACTGCCTAAGTAGCCTCCCTGGGCTGGGGAAGTAGAGAGCTTGCCAAACGGCCCTGAGGTCTGGAGGGGTTTGGGCCCCTATCTGCCTGAACAAAGCATGTAATGAGGAGTCTGACACACACTGAAAATCTCTTTAAAAGTTGAATTCGAGATCACACTTTTCAGCAAAAGTATATCTCTCAAGATGACAGTTTTGCTTCCGTGCAACATCTCTAGTAGGGCCATTCTCCCTCCTCTCACATCTTGATCCACAGCCTCTCATGCTCTGCCCACTTGTAGTTGCAGGTGAGCTCTTCCTTAGCCTGTCAGAAACCATTATAAGGCCAGACAACGAAGCAATATAGATCACAACCTATATACCTCTTTGGGTTGTTGGCTTGTGCAGCACCTGTGAAGAACATTTAGGATTAAATGAGCACTTCTAGCCCATGGACACTGACGGCACAGAAAATCAAAATGAGTCACTGGGCATTTATGTTTTGCCTGGGTTACTGGAATCACTTGCAGAGGTTTCAAGCGTGGGATGTGAATCAAAGACTCATTTATGTCGGAAAAGACTTCTAAGATCATTGGTAACCTAAAAATGCCAAGTCCACCACTAAACCATGTCCCTAAGTGCCACATCTACAAGTCTATTAATACCTCCAGAGATGGTGACCTAACCACTTCACTGGGCAGCCTGTTCCAATGTTTGACGACTCTTGCAGAGAACAAATTTTTCCTAATATGCAATCTAAACATCCCCTGGCAAAACTTAAGGTTGCTTCCTCTCATCCTATCACTTTTTACTTGGTAGATGAGACTGACAACCATCTCACTACAAGCCAGAAGGCACATCACTACACTAGGAATCTGTGAGGAATGGGAATGCTAAAGTGAGACAGTGAGTAAGATCCAGCCTGAGGAATGTTTCCTGCCTGTGCCTCTTCCATCATTACCACTGCACCCTGAGAACAACTGACCTGTCAGCCTCACCTCTGTGCCTGGGAAGGTCATGGGACAGATCCTCCTAGAAGCTGTGCTAAGGCATAGGGAGGACAGCGAGGTGATTTGGGACAGCCAGCGTGGCTCCACCTAGGGCAAGTCCCGCCTCACCAAGTTAGTGGCCTTCTATGATGGGGTGACTATATCAGTGGGCAAGTGATACAGATTCCATTTATCTTTACTTCTATAAAGTCTTTAGCACAGTCCCCCTGGTATCAATACAGGCTGTTGGATGAACAGATTGAGAGCAGCTCTGCCGAGAAGGACTTGTGGGTGCTGGTGGGCGAGAGGCTGGACATGACCTGGCTATGTACACTCACAGCCCAGAAAACCAAATGTATCCTGACTGTATCCAAAGCAGCGTGGCCAGCAGGGTGAAGGAGGGGATTCTGTCCCTCTACTCTGCTCTGCTGAGACCCCACCTGCAGTGCTGCATCCAGCTCTGGGACACGCTGCATAGGAAGGACATGGACCTGTTGGAGCGAGTCCAAAAGAGGGGCATCAAGCCAGTTAGAGAGATAGATCATCTCTCCTGTGAGGAAACTTTTAGAGAATTGGGATTGTTCAGCCTAGAAACAAGAAGGCTTTGAAGTGACCTAATTGCAGCCTTTCAGTATCTGAAGGGAGCCTACAAAGGGAGATGGATAGGGCTTTTTATAAGGGCATGTAGTTACATGACAAGGGATAATGGTTTCAAACTGAGACTAGGTTTAGATTAGATGTTAGAAAAAAGTTCTTTACTGTGAGGGTGGTGAAGCACTGGAACAGGATACCCATAGAAGTTCTAAATGGCCCATCTCTGGAAGTGTTTAAGGCCAGATCGTATGGGGCTCTGAGCAACCGGGTCAAATGAATTGTGTCCCTGCCCATGCCAAGGGGGTTAGAACTAGATAATTTTTAAGGCCACTTCCAACCCAAACCATTCCATGATTCTATGATCTTAGTGGTCTTTTCCAACCTAAATGATTCTATGATTCCATGTTCTCCAACTCTTTCCTTGAAGTGGCATTGTCTGCAGGAACTCAGTGGCTTGCACTGTTTTGAGAAGGCATGGTAACATCAGGGGTGTGTAGTCACCAACTGTGGTCCAAGCAATGGGCATATTTGATTTCACCAGAACTGCACACTGCCATCACAAAGGCTTCAGAGGTAGTTTTCTTCTCTGCTTCTGAGTTGTTTAGCTTTACAACACAGTGTGATCCTCAATTTTTTCCTATTTCCATTTCTTAATTCCAACTGAGGTCACACTGTCATTCCCAATCACTGTGGTAGCCACAGACTGACTAAACAGACTGACAAATGTGAAGATAAGTCAATAAGAATGAAAAGAAGTCACTAGAAAAGTAGAGTTTGTTGTTCTGATGTGCTGGGAGTGATAGTCTTAGTTATGTATTTTTGGTGGTCCCATGAGGAAAATTAGAAAAGTCTAGAGAGATCATAAATAACAATCTTGTAATGGTTATGCAACATTTAAGAAGTCTGAGAGAGCTGTTTAATTGTTTTCTTTTGAAAAATTATTTTTATCTTTGATGGATCATTTTCACTTTTTCTGACCTTGATATAAAAACTTAAGATTCATTTTTCTGAGTCCCTATTCCAAATAACCTTGCTGCAGCAAAGCAAACAGCTGTAAATGCCATCACAGAACACCCATGAAAATTCAAAACAGTGAAGACATAGGTCCAGCCCATAAGATGTAGTTACACAGTGCTTCTCTTTCACATGACTGTTACACTTCTGTAATTGTACCTCTGAAGACTCAAGCCTCACCCAAGGCTTTACTGCTGAGCTCTGCCCCAGCTTGTCTGGAGCATATTAGTGACAGAACCTTGCCATCATCTGACAGAACCTCTGTCCTCTGAGCTCCCTTCATGGATACAGATTGAAGTGGGAAATCCCTCTACCATAGTATTTTTTTTTGCCTTCCGTCTTGAATCTATTATGAATTTCACCTCCATTTCACACTGAGCCTACATTTAGTAAAGAAAATTCGTGTCCTTGCTAGAACTTGCTAGTCCTAAAAACGTAGAGTCTGTGCTTGTGCTATCTGTCTGGAAGCTCCATGATATAGATAATATTGTTGACCTGTCTAATGCTGTTAAATAGTCCCTCCTAGTCTGTTTACAGTTTTCTTGCCAATCTGGGATCAGAACTTTGACCTTTTGCCCCACTTCATATGTCTAAGCCTTAACTTGTCAATCATACCAGCTTTTCTGCTTTTGCCGTGTTTCAGCAAGGTTATTATGGTGTGCTAAAGCCATAAACCCACTTACACTCCTGTGGAAGTCCAGCACATATGGTATGACTGACTCCTCTCATGATTCCAGCATGATTTTCTGTTTGTCCCTCACAAGATCAAGCAGCTCACTCACCCTCCGGCAAACAGGAGCATGTAAGGCATAAACCCCATGGTCTCTTTTGAGACCCCTTGACATGCAAGCAGAGATTTCTACAGTTATTTATCTTCTTATCCCTACTTTTGGCTTTGTAAGTCTCAACATGACTTTGCCTGTCCAAGTAGGCCCTCACAAACTGCTCCCAATTCTCTTGTCTACACACGGCTGGTAATGATATAGGAAGATCTAGAAACTTCAGTCCCAAAATCACTTTCAGAGTACTTGAGGGTACTTACAAAACACTTGTGTTTTGTTTGTATATTTCTTGATGAATTTTATTCTCTAACCCATCTCAAAGGACCATCCCAACAGATGACTCTGTAATTCAGGTTGTACTCAGGAAGGTACAAAATATTCTATTTTGAAATACAGAAGAAATGATTTGACAAAACAGCACCTAATATTATCTATGATCAAAACCAGATTAAATGGGAAGCAGAAGAGCATACAAGTTGGTAAAGTGACCAAATAAATATTTACTTGGTCACTTCTTTTGCCCCTAACATTGGAAAGTATCAGATGAGGCATTTTGACACACTGAAATGTATAATTATTAAACTTTACTCATGTGAAGTTTCTTTGCAGCCCCTTTCTTAGTATTTCTTGAAGCAGGAATCTCACAATTTTTTTTAATATTAATATTTTTTCTTTTTATTTTTTTTAATTTGACCTCAAATGAAGAATAAGCCTAGTTCATAGCCTTCAAAGACTATTTTTTGGTTGAAAGTTAATTGAAGTTATTAAGGTAATGGAGAAATGTTAAGGCAGAGGAATTGTCTCAAAAAGGCCACATAACCTTGGATATTGGACTTATTTCTTTTCTGTCAATTTTGGTTGTCTTCCATACAGCATTTAAAAATGTATAGTACGCCTTGTACTAATATCTTGTAGAAAATAAGTATTGGGAAAATCCCATAAAATAAGAAGATTTCTGTCATATATCATATGTATTTTTCACACTTCTGTACAAACATAACATCCTACTAATTTTGTCTTATATGAACTTGTGAGGGTCCCAACTCTAAATAACCTCTATATTTAACTTTTTTAATGTGTTTTTTCTTTCCTGTAGAATGCATTTTTTATATATTAAGAGTCTTTTAAGTCATTGTTTTGTACAGGTGTGTAGGAAGAGTCTGGCTATACTTTTAATCTTCTAATTATGTAACTTAATTTCACATCTGAAAGCTTTACCATGCAATAATTGAAAGACATTTTTAATCTGAAGAGAAAAGGGAGATCGCATTCAGTGTGAAATCAGATTGACATGGTAACATTAGGATTAATGAATTTTTTGTTAATTTTAGAAAACTTACTTCCAAAGTAATTTACCACTTCTGTGTTTGTTGATATTGCTTTTTAATGTAACAACTGTGACATGCATTTCCACAACAGATGGATTAATGTCATTTTTTAAAAAATTACTTCACCTAGACAGGTGTTTCCTGTATATGTTTGACATTAAATTAAACATCGCTCCAGATGTTCTGTTTGTAGCAAAGCCAGTTAATTTTATTAGAACATTTAATCACAGATCAACAGTATAATAGAAATGCAGTCTATGTGAAGCAGATATTTAACAGAACTTCCTAACATGGAAGAACCTGTATAGAGGAGTGAGGTACATGGTTTTGTAGGCGCATCCCATAAATGCAGTGATGTGGCATGCTGCATTTTCTGAATTCAGACCTGAAGTCATGTTATTTGCTTACCTAAAAGAATTTTGATACAAGATAGGTATTTTTGACTGCAGGATATTGCTAGCTTTTACTTTTTCTGATATATCATCTCCCTATCCTAAGGTTCAGTTTCAAAAGAATGTATTATGAATTATGAGAGACTCCATATCTTTGGCTGTGGGGAGGCCTGCACTGTTTTAATGTTTGGTACCCTTTTGTTTATCTAGAGTTGCATACATGCACAGGTAATTGCCTTGCTTGTAATGCATGAACTAAGATCTTTTACGCCAGACTTAAATATCATTACATGCCTAGCTATTCTTCCATTAAGATTAGCTATAGATTTCCCATTAATTATTACATCAGATTTATTCCTCATTAATAAATTAGATCTCTGTGTTCTGTCAGGCACTTCTTGGGACTCCTGAAATAGGTGAAGAAAAAGCTTTAATGTAGCCCTGGTGATTCCAGAGTAAATTTAGAAATATTCATAATTTTTTTACTTTGAAATACTAGTTTATGTATATGGACTAATAACAACTTAAACCCCCGTGATGATTGATGTTTTTTGTTGGCCCGTCACCTCATTGTATAGAAGTTTGTTTTAATGAGTTTCTCTAATGAATATTTTATACTGATACTTGGATGAATGGCATATGGTAAATGCAAGGTAAATTACAGCTCTTTAAATAAATATTTTTCATAAATTATTTATTTTGTGATGCCTGTATTGGTTAGATGTCATGTCAGATGAAGGCTGGAAATTATTTACTCTAATACTTATTTGAGAGTTGAAAAAGTAAAAGACTTTTAATTATTAACAAGCTTCCAATACACTCATGTAATTTATGGGAAACTACCATAAATTGTGTAAGATTACAGTTTTGTGGGGACAGTTTTATTTGCATCATGCAAAATAGAATAATCTCTTGTGCCTTTACGAGAAATTTTATTTATTTATACAAAAAAATATTGTGCTATTCCTGCTAAAACCTATTTTTATGAATTCTGCCTTCCAAAAGATTATGAGTTCTTGTCAACTGTCATTATTTCCATTTAGTCCCTGGTTATTTTTAATGGTGACAGAAATAAAAGTTAAAAATCAGCAAGGACATACATAGTAGATTGAGTATCTTTGTTTTTTATTGGAGTCCACAACTTTTACAAATGACACTGCAGAACATAACTATTTCTATGTATAGTAATGACCCAGTTCTAGATCCCTACTGAATTATTCCCACTTTTTTTATTCTCAGTGAAATTAAAGAAAGCTGAAGGAATTTTAGCATCTTTCAGAACCGAACCACTTTTTCTTTCAGGTATGCCAATGCCTACCATGTAGAAATAAACCACAAAGGTGCAAGACAGCTGCTGGAACACAAACACAAATCTGCAGCGGTATCTAGATACTGTAATCTCTAAATGGGCCATGTTAGAGATGAATATAAGTTATCTGAGATCACCTGAAGATAGCTGGACTTTAACTCTAGACATAACCTACTATGCATACTCCTACTTACTAGGAGCTAATTTCATGAATAATATATTCTGTATGCTTTTTAGAATAAACAGAGCAAAAACTGTAACTAAATCACATAGGTTTTTGAGAGATTTTTATATGTCTGTAATCTAAATTCCTAATTCATGGCATAATTCTGATGTGGAACTTTTTCTCATATGTACACATCAGTGGTCTGCTTTGCACACTGTTCAGAATGGTGGCTAAATGAGTGATCTAGTCTTTAGGAAATAAAATATTTTTAAAGTACTGAAACTCACTCTCTTTTTCAGAAGTCTTTGGTGAATGTTCTGTGAAAAAGATACATAGTGGATATTGATTATACAAACTACGTGAAAGTGTCAAGGATTCAATGATCTTAAAAGTCTTTTCCAGCCTGTGCAATTCCGTGTCATGTGGTAGGTCTCTCATCAAGAAGAATGGCATGTTTTAAGTCTTATTCTAATGACCAGTTCAAAACTGAACTGGTTTATTTTGCCTTGAAATTTTCTTCCGGGAAAGCTAGTGTTCATTTTTTAGGTATACTTCTGTTGCAACTGATAATTTGAGTTGACTGAAGTAAATTCCCCAATAACTATATTTAATATAGTAGAACACTTCTGTTACATTTGGTCTCCCCGCATCAGGGCCAAGTTGAATTATAAATCATGTAGAAGATAAGAAAAAAAAATCATTTTAGGTGCATTTTAAAAGTATTTGTCTTAATTTTCTCCCAGTGTTTTGCCTATGGTCCTGTGTGTTTTAACAGGACTGATGAAACAAAAGGATGACATTTTTCTTGTCTGCTTCTGACTTAAGCTCCAATCCAGAAAATAACAAATACTCAGAGCACTATAATCAGGGTTCCTAGCTATGCAGAAATAAGAGGTGTGGCATTAAGTGTATGTTATTCAGTATTGCCTTGCTTTGTATGTACACCAACTGTGCAAAATAATGGTTGCAGACAGCAGGCCATTCTTTCAGCCCCACACAAAAACGGTTATCTGAAACAGCAGTTCTCCTTTTTCAACAAATCAGCACTAATCAGTGACCAAGACAAACAAAAACTCTGCTAGTGTTTTTGGAATTTCCTTTCCTCAACAATTAAAAACCAAAAAAATAATGCACACTATATCCCCTCAAAATGAACATTTGCTCATGTTTTAAATAAAGTAAAGTTTAAAGACCATCTCTAAAAGACATATGTGGATGCTGTCATGATATTGCTGTGAATATTTGCCTAAGAAACTATTCAAAGGAATTGTATACTCCATACATTAAGGCTGTCAACTAATTCAGGCAGCCATTCTTATGGAAGTCACATATCAGCTGTATTTTCTGTTTTGTTTTGTTTCATTTTGGTTTTCTCACAACTATACCTCCTTTTCTGAAAATGCTGACCTGTGTCTATGCCCAACCCCTTTCAAAAATTACACCTCATATTGGAAAATTCTGCTTTAAATATTGACTGTGGTTTTCTGTTATTACTGGCTGATTCTTACAACCTGATCTCCTACTCTGTCTTTAGAAACTTCAGTTGTGTTAGTAGACTTATCTTTTTGTAAATGTTATTCTATTTAAGGTTTTGATTTGTCTTCTCCTGGATTCTACTAAGTAAAGAATCCCCTTCCAATAAGAACAAAACTCTCACGCATGAATGTGCATGTATAAACTAGTGACGAGTATGTGTTACAGGTTCCCCTCTGTGCTGGATCCACAGGAAATATATGTCTGTTATAGCCACAGCTACAGGGGATTGGTTTGTTTTCTCAAGCTGTAGTAGCTCATGCTGTTAGCTCTGGAGGTGCCTGGTATAAACTACTGTGAGTTATCCAAGATGGTATCTCTTACACAAATGCGTGGATGCCCACACAAACTTGTTCATTGCTCTTGTATAGTTCTGCAGCACAGACTGGAAGTTGCAGTAGACTTTGGGTGAAAAAATGAAAAACTATTCTGTCTGTTATTCTCCTGGGTGGAATGGGTCTTCAGAAAGCTGTTCCATCCCCACACTCCTTCTGGAGTGTATGTTTCCTCCCTATCCTCACCACCATGATGTCTGACCAGGAACAGTTCAACATCCCAATATTTCTTAGCAATGAGCTCTATAGATAGTTTGCCATTGAGAGAAGGCTTTGCAGTTAAGCTGGTAGCTCAGCTGGAAGCTATGTTTTCTCCAGAGCCAAGTGTGCTGCTGCTCAAACATCTTTCCGTGCTGGTAAGCACTTGTAGTTTGCCACCAGGGGCTCCTTAGACTGTCAGACCCAGACTGTCATTTGTGTCGGGAAACACGTCTCACCAGAGTCAGAAGACATTGCAGAGAGAGTGCAGACATTGTTAAGAGGTATGATGGGACAACAGAAAGCATGGAGGGCTGAAATAGGAAAGTGTTCAGAGTCAGGGAAAAGATTTGGATGGAAGAGACAGAGAGATTAAGTGGGAATTTGAAGCTGGTGTGCATCTACCCCATTGTTATCTATGATTAATTACCCTCTTATGCTCTGGGGCCTGGAAGGGGTCACAGAACATGGCTAAAGGTCTTGCAGCACACCACATCCTACACCGAATTATTACTCATATGACTACGGGAAATGGTTGTTAATGCTGATGAACTCGGAACAAAGATTTAGCATTGCAGTGAAAACTGTGTTACTGACGGCTCGGTGCATGTGCTTCTACCCACGGGGGCAAAATAGTGCACCTTGTAGAGTCTGCTCTATGCAGACTCTCCATGGAGTTAGTAGGTAGCAGAACAGCTAAGGCACATCGCCAAGGAGATGCCCTTGAGTGACTAATGCATGCACTTGCCATGTGGTTTAGGTTAATAGATGGGCATGCATACATGCATATTTTGTTTTGCAATGAATCTGCTAACTATATCAAAAGCTGGTATTTTGGGTTGAAACTGAACAGATTAAGGCTTGAATCAGTCAGAAAACACTCTGATGTATTTTCACCTTTTGTAAGCATAGTGCTCTGTGCCATGAAATGCTCCAACACTTTCACCTGTTTTCTAAAATCAGAATCTGCTCTATTTTGTTCACTCATACCATCTGCAAAGATAGGGTTATCTCATATTTAAAAGGCATGATATGCTTGTAGGATATGCTGTTTGCGTCTAGAATTGTGGACAAAATAATATAATTTTTATATTCACAGTTACTATGGGTGTCTGTGTATGACAACCTGTAAAAAAATTGAACTTCAGATTTCAAAGACAAGCATAGCAGCCTTTGGGGGAAAAAATTCAAGTCTGCTTAGCAATAGAAAAAAGAATGATAAACAGAATTAGAAAACATGTCTAAACATCACTTACATGAGATTATGCAGTTTCCATACTAGTCAAAAAAATAGCTTTCATATTTATGGAGTTAGCATTGGGACAAAAGACAAAGTTTAAATCAACACGAGGAACATGTAGGAGAAAAGTTTTTATGTTGTTTTTCTTTGGCATTTTCATAAAACCTGTGCAAGCACTGCTACTCTCAAAGCCACAGCATTTATTTTTTTCTTTTTTTTCCCTCTGATGGAATTTAATAAAAGACCACCCCAAAGAGTTTTTCTGCTGTCTGTAGTACAGAAAAATTTGTATTACATATTGACAAGTGTCTTATTACTCACTGAAAATGCTGCTTCCTCTGGGTGTATTTATAAGATTAATATTTACCCATCTAATACAATATCTTCTCCATTTTTAAGGGAGCTTTGTGCTATCAGAGCAGAAAGATATCTGAACATTAGATAATTGCACTCACTACTCTTAAATTATGCACTTTACTTTTAAAAGAATACAGAGACTGTTTTTAAAAATGCATTTGAGTTCAGCAGCAACCTTTTGACGCCCCCGGACAGTATTTTAAGAACTCATTTGTTTGAGGGGTTTTTAATCTGGAGACACTGAAAAGTTACACCTGCTGTGATGTCGTCAATCACGCCAGGAGGAAAAATAGTGGCATGATTTGTTATCTGTTATTTCCCTTGCTGTGGTGACTGTCTCCCAGTGCCAGGTCTGTCCTTAAGGCCATCACTTATAGGGACCACTGTCTGTCAAAACCACATCCAACTTTAAGGGCTGCCTTTGTTGGAGCAGACAAATGAGTATGACCTTTAACAATAAAATAGGCACCTACTGAGAGAGATGAAACAGCAACTGAAATTAAGAACACCATACGGCCATTTCAAACACTCAGGAAAAGTTAGAAGTTGAACTATAACTTAATTATAAGAGTAAATGTGGCTAGATGTTGTCAATAATGAAACAGATATGGTCAGAAATATTGATTAGCAATGAGGACGAAAACTTATTTCATCCAGGAATCATCCTGCATTTCATTAATTATGAATGGGATTGATGGGGTTCATAAAAGAATGCGGAAGAGTTTAAATTATAACATTTAAATGTTTATTGTCTTTTTTTTAAAGTAGGTTGCAGAAGTGTACAAATCATTTATGAATATTCTAGGCAAGCAAGGGAAAAAAAGATAAGAACATGCTAAAACTTTGATTTACACTAATAGGTACTTCAAAAGATCTTCAGAAAAGAGCCTCTGCCTGGTTAGTGATTAGATGTAAGGTGGTCATTGATATTTCGTAGGGTTTCAAAGCACACTCTGAGAATTCCAGGCAATGCATTGTAAAGACCACAGCACAGTTTGTGGTTTGAAAGACTCTTGTAACCCAACCTGGCAAGTGGTCAGTGGAGACTATATTTTACAGAGCAACACAAATCAATCTTATTGAGCACTTTTCAGGTAATATAATATTCTGCCTGTGACAATAATGAAATTAGCCTATGGATTTTGTTTAAATATTGAAATGCAGTTTGAATATTTAATGAAATATAGCACTCTGTTGATACGCAGATATTTTTTGTGGCTTTCATAAAAAGAATATAATGTATTTTACTAAAAAATACTTGAATATTATCAGGCTTATAGGAATTTTTTGTTGTTCCTTTTGTGTGCCTCCTTGTTCATATTCAGATAGACCAGATCAAGCAAAGTGCTGAATGCCTTCAGCTCCTCCTGAGGTCAATAGGAGTCGAGGACACTCAATAGAACAGAGGTGTTTAGTACCTCCAAGTCATGTAAAGTATTAATGTATTCATCACAACCCTTAAATCACCACTAAAGCCTATATTTTTTAATTTTGAAAGAGCATTTTCTTTTTCCAGCATGTTCATTTTTTCCTTGGTTTTATTCTTATCTTACTTATTGTTTGCTTTCAGTTCTTTTAGAAATTGTTTCCTAGGACTGAGGGGTTTGTGTTTATTTGGTTTTGGTCTTTTTTCCTAGAAAGTATGTTTTATTTCATTTTCTCATGAAAAATAAAATTGCTGTTTTTCAAAAAAAAGGAGAAAATCTCCAGAGATCTGAGTTCCAGTGTGAGAATCAGTTCAAGGTGAAATCTGCTTGGTTTTCTCAGTGTAGCCCCAGTATAGAGATGCACATCAGAAAAAGTAACACAGAATTTTCTGTAATCAAAAGCTTTTGCCAATCTTAAAGGCCCAACTTTTTAATACACCTGGAGTCTCAATTGTAATCATACTCTAGAGTGGTTATCCTTTCAGCTTAGGGTTAAAAAGCTTTGACAAAGCACCACAGGGAAGCTTGGATTGCCCTTACCTACATTGTACCTAGCCTTGGGATAGATAAATACAGTCTCATTCTCTAATGCTACTGACTGCCTCCAGGAACACTAAATTTTAAGAGAGGAAAACATGAATCCTGTATTTCAAGAGAGGTGGAACTAAGCCATTGTTCACTCCCCTTAAAAAGGATATTCAGTGGCCAGTTCAGATTGCCCTAGGGACACCTAAAGCTGCATTAAGTACTTGTGAAAGTGAAAATCCACTGGGAACCCAATTCCAGTGTTTAAACCTCAGCATGAGAAGTGGAGCTCCTAGCAGGGTTCACTTTTATATGTCTCTATAACCAGGTTCAAAACTTACTGTACATGCAGTAAGGATCTGCTATTCTGGCTAACCTACAGAAACGCTATGAAGAGACAGCCCCTTAGAAAATCACTAACATGAAGAGAAAAAAAGCAAACATCTATTTAACTACATCACGACAAAGGCAGGAGAAACAGCAGCTATTCAAGAACTGACAGATCCCTTCTACAAAGTTATGCACCTTACTAAGAATATTTTTTAATGCTGATTTATGTTTTAATTGAGGAAAGATTAAAAATCCAGGCTTATTCCTGAGCTCTGTAATAAATAGAGCTGATGAGAGAAAAAATCTGTTCCATTTCATAAGAACTGGAGGATTTCCAACATTTGCTTGTATTTCACCTTGGATACTCCAGAGGGGCTATGGTTTTGAAATACTGTACATTCAGAATGACCAGTGGCTGAAAATTATCACCTTAGCTAAAAAAAATACACAATACTTCTCATTCATGTGTTACAGGACCATTGAGGTCTGTGTGTTTGGATATAACACTGGCAGCTTCAAGACCTGTTAACATTTCAATCGGTATTTTGTGAATTGCAACAAATGTAGGTGCTGAAGTTCCTGCTTTGCAAAAATTTATCTCATAGATATAGGTCCATTTGCCTCATTGCTATACTGTGAAACCCATAAGGGCAATTGCTGTTACCGAGATGGGAAAGCAGAGCTGAACATACTCAGACATCATTTTATTATTTGAAACTGTCTCTTACCAGCTCTGTAGTTCAGCCCAATATAGAATCTATATTTAAAAATTTTTCCTTCTGGGTTTTGCAGAAGTTTCTTTAAAAAAAATTGCATTGAAACAGAAATTATTTTGCTGGTAATGTATAGATGTTATTAATTTGCAGACCTGTATTCTTTTGCCCATACTTGGTCTTTTGTTCTACCTCTGGTGCTTCTTGAGCATAAACTGGCTATTAAAAGGTATTTCATAATTCCATCACAAATGTCTCTTGTTGCTTTCTCTCTTGATGACTCTGAAGAAGATCATCATCTTGCCTGCCACTCATGCCCATAATCCAGCCACATTCACCAATTCCATTTTCTTTAGATTTTTTACCCACGATATATTTTCAGATTAACCTCTAAAATGTTAACTCTTATCTCCCCCCACTCCCTCCAAAACCACGAAAACACACACACACAAACCCCCAACATCAACAACAAAAAACAACCTAGAAACCTTCTTTTTCTCTTTTTCTCAAAACCCAATGAACACAGTCCAGTCTGGTTTGTAAGCAAAGATACTGGATGACATCTTAACACTATCTCCTCCCCTTATATATCTCAATTAAATATTAACAGTTATTGGTCTCAAAATTCTTTCTCTGAGCTACCCTTTTCCTACCTGACTTCAATTCCATAATGAGAGATTGACTTCTATGTCCCATCTGCCCATCGTACTTATTCTCATTGCCTGTTTGTTACATTTTTTGCTATCTGCTCTTCCACCTATTTCTGCTGCCTAGGAGATGCTTCCCCTAGCCATGTGTAAATGCCTCTAAAGTGCCTTTGAAAGTTGTCTTTCAAAATTTTCAGCAATACAAACAGAAATGTTGACAACAGGCTGCGAGTATCCTAAGGTCATAGTCTGCTGACAAATTCTGTTCCCCACCCCTCCTTCTGTTACCCTTATCTGCTATGTTTTGTTATAAGACCCCTAAGTGAAGGGGAGGGCTTTGTTTTTCTATATGTTTATATACTACTCAGCAAAATAGCGCCCTGGTCTATGATCTCAGCTGCCAGGGACTCTGGTAATGCAAATAATATATATAAGTGGAGCACATGCTCCTTGGGCACAGACCACATGTGAGGTAAATAGGATTACATCCTGCAGGTTAAAACTAGCCTACTATGGTAATACAAAAATGTATACCAGCCACATGACCCAAGGGGATCTTCTTGACTGCCTCTTGATAACGCAGGCTGCAGAGCGGTTGTCTGACCAAAGGAGAACTAAGCCGTTCTTGAATTTCACACCTTAAAACATCAATGCTACTGAGGCAGGAGAAATTTCCCGTTAAATGATTCACAGGCTTAATCCCTTTGATATTCGATTGGCTGACCACAACTTAGCACAGCATGCTGCTAGAGTACATCTTTAGCTCTGACTCACAGAAAGATCTCATTCCCACTGGAATTCTGATGCAGAGACTGGGATTAAAACCAGATCTCACAGGGATGGGAGGAAGGTACAAGACCGCGACAGGCAACATCTGATTTATTAACTCCCATCTCTGCCACATTTTAGAAATTTTTCTTTATCTTAGTCTTGGAAAAACTATTTAATTCTGCAAAGTTTTAATTCTTCATCTGTGAGTTCTCTCAACGAGCCTTTACTGTATGTCAAGCTGTGAGCTATCCAAAATGTAGAAGTTAAAAAGCTCTTAATACTTTTCTGTGCAAATAGCAAAATATATATTTTAGGGATATAAGCAGAGCTGAGAAAAAGAAATTTAATTCCTCTAAACACAAAAAATAATTTCAGGGGAACAAATGTTTCTCAGAAGAAAGAAGGAAAAGAATTAAAATAAAAAAATAAAATACAAATAATAAAATAAAATAAAATAAAATAAAATAAAATAAAATAAAATAAAATAAAATAAAATAAAATAAAATGGCAGAAAGAAAAATACCAAGAAAAAGAAGAATAAAACCCCAAACCCAGAATATAGCATTTACAGTGTATCTGTAGGCACTTTCAACACTGTCCATAGTGAGAAAGACAAGTTTTCCCGATGTATTCCTAAGAAATATGAAATGAATTCTACAAAAGCAAATTCTACAAAAAAACTTCAGAGGAAATCCTCTAAATTTTCTTCCTTTTCTACTACTTTCATTATTCCTGCTCCAGCTTTCAACAAAATTAAGGCTTTTGTACTGGCCACCATTAAGTTGCTACAGCAATATTTATTACAGGCAAATCCAGATACTTCAAATCACCTCTGAAAACGTGGCTGAACTCCCCAAACTTTCCTGTGGCCACAAACAAACCAACCTGACTGTCAACAGAGAAGGCCAAAGAAATCCACCACTAGGTAAGAACAAGGAACACTCATATTTCCCACTGTCTACACTGCTAAATCCCTGCCAGAGCCCTTTCCTGCCACTGATATTGTCAAACACAAAGTTCCAGGTGTTGTGCCACTCAGCCCAGACCCTCTCAGGCACAAAGTGTACAGTGCAGACAAGGTGGTGAGGGATCTTCTTCTAACTGCATTGCAATTGCTGAGATCTGTTCCCATCCTTGAGAAGTATGAGTTTACAGGGCTTCTGGCAAGCTGAGACTGGTGGCTGCTGCAACCAGAATCAGAGGCAGGGAAGAGTCATTGTACAACTGGGCTCTGGTCTCACAAAGTAAGTAGCAATTAACTGCACAGCCTTCCAGATGAGGCAGAAATCCAAAAACAAGTGTGCACCTTGGGAAGCAACCAGCAGGCTGTTCACATGAGTGGTGTGTGTTACCTGCCTTCTCCCAGGGCACTCAGCTGGGAGGTCATACTGTGGGTTGCTTCTTCACCTATCAACAGGTAACTATGCTGGGTTTTTGAATGGTTCAGGGCTTGTTTCCTCTTCCTGTCCACTTCCTCAGTGGGTTTCACTGACCCCAAGTACTGAGCTAAGGGGAAGAGGTGCCTCCCAGTAGGCTGGTCGTCACTTGGTGTCTGACTGGGGGTAGCAAGGCCCAAAGATGTGAAAGAGTTGATATGAGCCAGTGCTTCCTGCTTCTCAGATACATGATACCTCACTGCTGAAACTAAGGTACATGAGTCAACCAGGCCAGTTCATTTTCCAGGCTCGAAGGCAAAGTCTCTTTTCCAAGTAAGGTGTTCAAGGTTCATATAGCTGCTGTTGACATAATGGAACACTTTAAAAACACTGACCAAGTAAATATCTGTGCCTGTATAATTAATCATTTAGTCTACAATGTGACAAGCAATGAATGGATTCACAATGGGCTTCCTTTAATACCATTTCCGTCAGAGACACCACTAATTTTGCCATCACTGTAGAATATTCTTGCTATCCTGTCACATTGTATCTTATAGCCTGTATTATATTTAACATTAATATTGGGACAGTAGACCAGTTTTTGTCATTCTTCATCTAAAGGCACCAAAATAATTATTGAAATATATCTATGTGTGAAGATAAAATCCTATATTGCACAACTCTGGGATGGGCTATACAAACTGGATGAAAAGGCTTCCCATAAACATTACACTGTTCCCCCTTTGTGTATAGATAAAGGTACTTTTCAAACAATATTGGTTTTATATGGTTAAAGAAGACAGAGACAATATCACACAGACAACGGCAATGGCAATGGCAATGGCAATGGCAATGGCAATGGCAATGGCAATGGCAATGGCAATGGCAATGGCAATGGCAATGGAAATCTGCCTCTGTTTTACACTCATTTGAATTGATCTCAGCAGCTTTAATCACTGCAGTCCAAGGATAGCATACACACATTTTACATTTCTTCAGGGCAAAGTGCCTCTGAACCATGCCTTTCGTGTTACTGCTGAGCAAAGAAACAGCCAAGGGAGACAAGCACCTGCATCTGTGTCTCCTTCGCAAGTACTACCTGAGCTTCTTTTGATGTTTTACCTCTCTAAAGGAAAGCGTGCAAAAAACCTTGCTACATTTCACAATAAGCCAAGTATATTCACAGAATCGCAGAATCTGGAATGGGTAAAGTTAGAAGAGACCACAGTGGGTCTGTGTCCAGATGGTTCTTTAATATCTCCAGTGAGGGAGACTCCACAACCACCATGGGCAATCTCTTCCAGTGCACAGTCACCTGCAGAGTAAAGTTCTTCCTCATATTCAAGTGGAACTCCCTGTGTGTCAGTTTCTGCCCATTGCCTCTTGTCCTATTGCTCGGCACCACTGAGAAACGCCTGATGCAATCCACTTGTCATACTCCATTCAGGTATTTATAGATATTGATGAGGTCCCTCTCAGCTTAACTTCCTCAGCCTGTCCTTGTAACAGAGATGCTCCAGTCCCCCAGTCATCTCTGAACTCTCTCCAGGAGCCTCATGTCTCTTGTACTGAGGAGCCCAGAACTTCCTTGTGACTGCTCCAGACTTGTTAAGCAAACTCACCCTGCCTCAATTTGTGTAAGTAAGCCACATATCATTTTGAATGTCTGAAGACATAGACACTGACCACTGTCATGCTACTAATAGTAGCTTGGGTCAGAATGGTGCAAAATCACCAAATCTGTCAAACAAATTATATTGAATGAAGTGAGCTGGTTGAAAGGAATAGAAATCAAAATACAGTAATAAAGAATAAGATAAGGGCAAGGACAAATGGAAAGTTTAAAAATGCTGTTATCATCATTTATTTAGATGTCCAAATGTGTCTGAAAAGGATGCCATTTATGGTGATATACACTAGGACCAAAAAAACCCAGAGGACAGATGTGAATGCTCTGATAGACATTGTAATGAAAGAAAGCTCGAAAGCATGTACAGAGAAATAAAGTAATAAAGCTGGTGAAAAGAAGAAGCCATAGAAAGGGCCTCATTTCAGCTCTATTGCTACTGCCTGGGTGATAGAGGAAAATTAAAAACAAACAAAAACAACCTGAAAAAACAAGAATATTCAGGACTGAATAGCAGGTATCCTTCTGTGAATGAGTGAGGGACATCGAACAGAACCACAACTGTAGTCTTTGTGTGGCATGTACAGATTAGACATGAAATGTATATGATTTAGAATGCACCAGCTGACAAAGAGTGTTGTTGCTTCCTTTTCCCTACATTTTCAAGTAGCTCAGTCTGAACTGTGTGATTAAAGTTTGATTAAAAATACATAATGATATATATAAAAATATATACCGGTAGTCTGGTAGTTGTTGGTCACAAATATACAATGGTGGTTGGTTGCACTACATCTACATCTACTAGAAGTATAAGTTGAATTCTTGCAAAGGTGCAGTCACTTCTGGTCTTTCCAAGAAATATTTTCTTTATGAAGTATCATTAATGTCCTCCATTCTTTTCAGATTCCAAGGTTTGCCCCCAACCTATGGAAGATACTTCTCACAGCTAAGCTGTGAAGATTCAATGCAGGCCAGCCAGTGGCAATTCCTTGTCCACGGGATGCACTAAAGCAGCATTACCAATGGTGAATGATCTGCTCTATCAATAGTAAGGTCTTAAAAGGAGAATATAGTATCTCCTTTCACGGAGCAAGGAAAGAAAATATGTAGGTATTATGTATTTAAACTATGCATTTTGTGTCCCTGTTCCAAATATGGACTTGCACGGCTACATCAGATAAATCAAAAATCTGAATTTCATTCATATGATAAGACTTGGAAAATGTGTTACTAGTCACCTAAAAAGACAAGTTTATGTACAATATCTTGAAAAACTGTTTGACAACAGAAGGTCGGATGTGACATATATTTGACATCCTAAAACCTCAAACTAGTAAAACTTTGAGGTCAAGCAAAGGTAAAATCAGAATAACCCTCTTCAGATTTTTATCGTGTATGATAGGACCACAAATAAACTTTAAGTTCCCCCAGCTTCTAACATGTCTGAACTTGACTGAAAGCTAAAGAGAAAGCTTATCTATTGATTTTCACATGTAAGCTAAATGGTAAAATAACCTTGACTCATTAAAGATGTCAGTGTTGTAGATGATTTGGATATCTTTGTCATTTGAACATAACATATGGATAATTTACTCAAGTTGAGTTATTCTTAAGTAATTTGCAGTGCTGCACAGCTTCGGATTTTTCACCTTTGTGATTACCCAGAATACTTTAGCATTAATCACAATATTCAACAGTGGAAAGAAAAGCTAGGCTATTTATTGAATCAGTACAAAGAGTAATATGTCTTTTTACACTTACAAGTTTTACAGTGGGTTGCTTATTGAGATTTTGCCAGCACATGCACAAAAAAATATTATAAATAGGAATATGTGATTCAAAATTGCAAATTATTTTGCAAATAATAGGTCCATTGTAAAATATCCAGATTGCCTTATGAAACAGTGTCAGTGCTTGCCCATGTGTTGTATAAATATTACCTATCTAGTCTGTCACCTTTAGTCTGTGGGACAACCAAGATTTTATTTCTAATTGGTTTTTTTATTACTATCAAATAAAAAAGCTCTGTTCATAAAAAATTATTAGGGCTGTTTCACCAGAAATTTTGTGGTCCGGGATTGCAGCTTTTTCTAGGTAAAGTTGCCATCTCTTTTCTTGCTGAAAAAAATTACTCTTTCTCCACATTTGGCAGAATTATTTCAGCTATGTCTCTTGATCTTTTTGGCTTCTAAATGGATACCAGAGTCAGCCAATAATGAAAAAAAATTACTCAGACTCCATGGGATAGTGAAAGACTAGGTGTCATGCTAAAGAAGGTTCCCTTATAGGAAAAAATACATGTTCAGACGTACTTCAGATTTGACATTGATATTCGTACTCTACATAAGTAAACTTTTGTAGCTATTTACAATTTTCAAAGGATAAAAATAGGTGTTCCTTATCCTAAGGCTCTAGGGCAGCTTATTCACCTAAGTAGATAATCTATGATGCCCTAAGTGTGAATATGATACTGAGAATGGATGGGCTTCTGCAACAGGATTTTTATAATCACAGAGTATGATGCTTATGCAATATTATCTTTATATCTAGAATGTTTGTAATTTCTGCATGTGAAATTTCAGGTTTTATACAACAACACTGAAGAGAACTGGATGGGTGGAATACACAAAGTCCTTCTGAGATCCTCAATCTGAATAAGGCTCTCTAGCCTTTTTAGAGCCAGTTCTTGTCACCCGACTCCTGACATGGTGTTTTTAAATGGTGTGTCACAAGTACAGCCGAGACATTTGAACCTGACCATGATTCAAAATCAGAGAGCTGTTAACTTGTATGCAGATGCTTTGCAGTCTCTTCAGATTTTCTCTTGCATTTTTGTATCAGAAACACAATATATGAACTGATAATGGATTTCAAAACAATCAAATGTAAATTAATTAATCTTGGTTCTAAAATCCCTAGAAGTCTGTGTGCAGAATTTGGCTAAAAAAGGCAGCAGTTCCTAGAAAAGGAGGAAAAGGGGGAAGGAGGCTGGGTGAGTGTTCCTTAGAGTCCTAAGGTTATAAAAGAAATTTGCCTTTCCAGGAAGATGTATGATTAGAGAATTTGGATTAGGAAGCCATTGGTGAAACTGAAAGAACATATGAAGCAGAATTTGTGTCTGTGCTTCTGCCAGTGCTTGAGTTATTGAGAACACTGCACATCTAAAGACTTGATGCAACTTGTGGTGCTTCTAATTAACTTAGGCTGTGGTTACAGACCTGTGTCCAGAACTGTTTTCCTTTGTTTGAATTATGTTGGATCTCTCCTAGGAACAACTCTCTATTAAGTTATCATTTTGCTAAGGAACACTCAGTGGGAGTTTTAACATTTCCTTCCAAATATAAAAGGGAATACTTGGTGAAGAAACCAGCACTGGTCTGAATCAGTTAAAAGCCATGCAGGGGGTTTTTGCCCCCCAGAGAATCACATCAAGGACAGTCTACAAAAGGAAAAGTCAACCTGT
The DNA here is from genome assembly GCA_013400235.1 of Oriolus oriolus. Classification (NCBI taxonomy): domain Eukaryota; kingdom Metazoa; phylum Chordata; class Aves; order Passeriformes; family Corvidae; genus Oriolus; species Oriolus oriolus. Next base: position 595,980 of record VXBT01005248.1, on the reverse strand, counting down.
CTGAAAGGAAGACAATGAAAATAGCTTTATTTGGTAAAAATAAAAAACTTCAAGGTTTGTTTTCTCATGAATTTCTACTGAAGAAAATCATAAGGTAGTGTCTGTAAGCCAAGTTAGGAGAAAAGTTGGCCGAGTATTGACAGACACCACAAAAACTGGTTTAAAAGCTTGATGTTTTGAGGAGATATACTGTTCTTAGAACAAACATTATTGCAGAGTGATACAAACTACACTAGGGAAATCAGCTAGAAGGGCGAGCGCTCTCTGAATATGTGGCAGCTTTGAAGAAGTTGGCAGGAGTGTATCTTTTTGGGACAGTCATAGATCAGGCATTGTGGGACAGGAATGTTTATGACATGTGAAACTGTCATCTGTAAAAGCTTGCAACCCATGCACAGACACCCATACAAACACAAGTGCTTTAGCATTTGGAGCTTAGAAAAGAATCATCACATAAAACTTTGTTGTAACAGTAGGGATTATACTTTTGAAGTGACAAACAAAATGTACAGATATTCTGGAAGAAAGCCTTTTTTTTTCCCCAAGTATCCATCTAAAGGAAGTGGGTGAGTAGCCCCCAAATCAAATTGTAGATGGGAGACGTATTTCTACTTTAAAACAATGCTATGAGATACAAGTTTGCTGAAAAAATATGCCTTCAGCAGAGATGGTGATGAAGTTGTTGGTCTTCCTTCCTCTGGATACGTTCTCCCTGGAAAGATGACCACAGAAAATCAGGTGAGGAACAGAGAGCACATTGTAAGAGGGACACCAGGGTGATATGTATGCAGAACGGTACTCCCCTCTGTTTGGTAGGATATAGTTTAAAAGGAAGAATGGATGAATATTTGAATGTGTTCTATGAATTAAATATAATTGCTTAGCATAATTTAAAACTCTCACATAATAGCTCACCGCCAAGAAGAAATTGTTTAGTCAGAGTCCACAAAATTTTCCTTTTCATCCCAAGTAGGTTTCCAAAACTGGAGACCACTGCTGATATAAAACATGTATGTCCAGGAACTTGTCTTGGTATCCTACATATGATAAATCCAAACTCAGAGATATTGCTACTGTGTATTTGTTAACAAGATAAGATAATAATGCATAAGAAGAAACATGAAGTGGGTTACTTAAACTTGTTAGCACTTTTCATTTGAATGGGCAATTAAAGCTAAGCATTAAGCCAATTTTGCAAGGGTAGAATGTAGCAGAATACACAAGGTAGCACGTTACATCAGAGATTTGTTTAGGCAGATATCACTCAAAATCACAAAGCCTTTGATATTTATGGATTTAAGTTGTGCCTACTACAAAGTTTTGATGGTGTTAGAGGTGAGCATCTAACAAAATACCTGTTCAAACTAGGAAGCAGCATCAAGGGTTCCATAATCACTCACCCACAGGAAAAACTGTTCCTTTAGAATGTAATTTCATGCAGCTAATTTTGAAACTATCTGAGTTTCTAAATAATAAAGAGAATGTTTCATGAAAGATGGATAAGAGAGTATCAGGCATCTGAAGGCACACCTCCACCTGCAAGGAGGAGGGAGTTAGATTCAATGATCCTTATAGGGCCCCTCCAACTCAAGATATTCTATGATAATGTGTTCTTTTTTGATAAATATAGTGAACTTCTGACTTGAAAATTTTCAAAAACCAAATACAGCACTATTGGTGACTGCCATAACTACTGTTACATTCCAGCAGCTGATTTTCCCAAATTTGCAAGTATTAACAAGTAAAAATTCCTCAAGGATATCCTGATATATATCAATTAAATTAGAATTTAAGAAAAAAAAGTCATATTGGATTTCTTGGCTTTAAACTGCTATAGACATGACAATAGAACAAGTAACAGTATATGATGGAAGGAAAAATGGGAAAGCAAATGAAAGTGGATATAAGCTGCAAGTGAAAACCTCTAGGAGAGCTAAAGGAAAGCCAAATGATATTTCAATGAAATATCAATTTCCCATAGACTTGAAAAAAGTAAGAACGCTTCAAAAATCTTATTGGTAACATCTATAGGTTCACTGCTAGGTTTGTTTGATCACATACTGATGTATAAAGGCAGGAATGTTCAGCAGATATTTCAGTTACTTATTTGAAAAAAACCAGAGAGGTGTACCTGTCCCATGTGATGCTGTTGTAATTGGAACTTTACCCTCTGTGGCAGAGGTTTTTTACATTTTTAAGTTAACTGGCCAAGATATCTCACACTCAGGAACTACCCAGAATGTCTCTAAATCATAAATGTTTACCATGAAGAAATGGAAAACAGGGCAAATTCCAAGGGACTCAAAGACTGTAAGTGATTTCCAAATATTTCAAAGGGTTTAGAAGTTTAACCAGAGAGTTACTAATGGGACAGAATGGCGCTAAATTTAACTAAAAAGACATTACTCACGAAGTAGCTAGAAATTTAATTATAAGAGGCAAAAGTATAGTCAGCGCCAAATTATTCTCCAAAAGACAGGAATTTTCATCAAGTTGTATGGAGGGGTTTTTTGACATGTTTAATAGGATTGAAGACTTCAGTTATGAAAACATTCTGCAGGTAACAGGGACTTCTTCCAACCAACTGACTTATTACTAAAAGATATTATGGTTAATAATAGGTTGAGTCCTATGTGGTTAATAGGCTACACAAATTTGACTTATAGACAGATTACAGAAACTAGCTGGTTTTGCTAGAAAAAAATAAAGTGACTTTTTCAGTCAGACCCAGAATTTCAAGTCTGGATCCAGTGTTAGCTGACCTCTTAATCAAAAATGCAGATGTCAGTATCACATCTTTCAGATGACACAGACGTTGGTGGGATAGCAAATGGTGAGCACATCTCACTTTCACAGAGTGATTTGAAAGGCTTGTTAGAATGGGTAGTGTTTGTACTTACTAATACAGCACAATATAACCTAATATACGGGAGAGTGAAAAAAAAAAGGACCCTGGTTAGAGAATTGAATAATTCTGGACAGCAGTAACTCGGAGTTGAAACAAAATACTGAGTCAGTCAGAGAAAACTGCTGATCCTCCTCTTTCTGCAGGACCTGCCTCCTGTGTGGTTCACACTTTCCTTTGGTATGAAAATAAAAACAATAGCAGGTAGTAGTGTGGAACTCAATTTCACTTTGTACATAGCACAGGAAAAGGGTGAATAGGATATATATCCATCCATACTTCAGCAAGGACATAGAAAACCAGAAAGAGGGAAAGATTAAGAGAATCTGAAAAGGGCTTTGGGGAAAGAAATGACAGGTTTTAGAATCGAAGGGTTTAAAGCTCCTCAGTTACTTATTTTGTGAATTAAATTGAGTGGAGCAATCAAACATCAAAATACATGGTAGATTTACCTTTGGAGTCTTGAAGGCAAGATCATACATCCTCTTCAGAAATGTGCACCTGGGAGTACATTCAAGCTAGGAGTACAGCTGACTGACTCTGTGACAGGTGCCTCTCTGCAATGGCTCTGGATTCTGTGGGTCCTTATTTAAGGATCTTATTAAATAGCTTATTAGATGTGCAACTCCACAACAAGACAGTAATTTTAACCAGACCTACCCTTGGCTTTCAGCAAGCTTGGGTAAGGCATTAAGGTTTTCGCTCTCCCCAAAGGCACATCTGGGCTGTTGCTTTCTTCCTACCACATCTGATTTTTCAACAGCCCCTTTCAGGAATTTCTGACTAAGAATTAAGTTCCTTTTCACACATCTGGCTAATCAAACTTACAGGAAGAGCTCCCTGTGTAAATCCTAACTCATCATTCTCAGTGCAGAATCCTTGGGCTTTCTAGCCCTGTATGTTTCACATAGCTGCCAGCTTCCACGGGCCCATGCAATTTTGCTTTATATGTAATGTTAGATCTGTAGGCTCAGTGAAGAATTTCTTGTGTAACAATTTGGATTATGGACTGCATAAATGATTCCTTTCGTCAGAGCGGTGTTTCCTGATAAAATTCTGTCCCTTTTCATCCTTACCCTGTTTCTCTGTTTCTCTGCCTCCCAGTCTGCCTTCAGCTGCTGCCTTGGAAAATGGATATTCTGGAATCACACAGCAATTCTAATTGTGTTTCAAGAAAAGTACAGGTTGATGGACTTCAGTAAAATGTCGTGCTATCTTGACTATATTGAGAGGCTGATCTCAAGAGGTTTCAGTTATAAGGTACCTGGTAACTGAGAATAGCTTGGGTTGTGGTGAAGAGATGTCATGATCCTAGTCAGAATTTAGGTGTTAACATTTGGGGCATGGAGGGAGTGTATTATCTCCCGAGTGGATTTTGTCTTTGTCTTTGTCTTGGAACTTCTTTTGATAGCAACATGTATGTCAGTTATATAATTATCATCCCGTGTCTTTCAATACACACATTCTCATTCTAATGGTGGTTTTGTAATGGTGTGGAACGTATGAATGCATTCACATATGAATATATTTTGCAGTTAAAATTACCACTTCTTGAATTTGGAGGAAGATACTAATTGGAGATGAAAGAATTCCAGCCTGATCTACCAGTTTTCTTTTCTGCAAAACTTCATGTCTGTCTGACTCTATTTGCTGAAAGAGAGGTTGAAAATCTGGCAGTGCTTCTTTGTGCATCAAAATGTTAATATTTACACCTTTTGAAAAATTACTTTTTTCCAAAAAAATAAAAATCTATGTGGTAGAATATAACTTTTAATTTGATGACAAAACAAGCTCAAATACTGCATTCTTTTGGTTTGGGTTTTATTATATCATGTTGCTTTACATTTCATATTTCAGTTGGTTAGTCCTCAGCTCTACTTGGGAAATTTTGGTACCCTCGCTTTCTTTCTGTTTCTGCTTCATTTTCCACTAAAATATTGCATGCTTTGAAAACGAATTTGGAGGAAAAAAGCATTTGTTACAGTAATATGTTTCATCATTTCATAGGATATCCTCTGTATCACTCCATCTATTCAGGGTGCTACTGCAATTAATGCAATCACTCTGTAACCTGGCGTTTCATAGCTATAATGCTGGCCTTCATGTAGCCTGTCTCCTATTTTCTATTGTATAAAACTTTTCACTGTGGATCTCAGCATGGTTTCGAAAATGCATCTGCCTTATTCTTCATTTTATCACATAACCTTGAAATAAGAAGTTAATTTCTATCACAAACTTGACCTTTAATGCTGTTGAGCCTTATCTTTTCTCATACTTTTTCTTAGATACAAAAGACATCTTAAACCCATACAGAGCGTTAAATCCTAAATATTTTCTAAGCAGCTATGATCTACTTGCCACATTAGAGTTGTAAATTAAGGTCTCATGTGTTGCAGGAACCAGCCTTCCATATCACAGTTTTCTCCCCTGAATGAGGCAAGAGTCAGTCAGTAAATATATGTGGTCAACCTCAGATTTGCCTCACTGGGAGTTCACATGTATTTTTAACTGCCTTCAATTGTTAATGTATTCCTCAAATGAGATGCATCACCTTGAAGAATGACTTTTTGCCCTCTGGGAATACGCCAAACAAGTATTTCATTCACTATGATAATCAGTTCTACCTCCAGCAACATATGAAACCCAAATTTAATAGGCACTAGTGATTAGGTTTTAAGACACAGAGTCATCACTCTCCACTTTAACAATAATAATAATACGGGGAAAAAAAAGAGGAGAAAAAAATGCATTGTATTTGCTTTTAGGAATCATTAATAGAAGCAATCTAACCATCAACATTTGGGGAATATGCTTAATAAATATAATGTGTCTTGTCATTAGAGAAAAAAAGGAGAGCAGCATTTTTTATTAATTTAGAAATTTTCTTGAGCATAAATAAAAGCTACTACTTAAGTTGTATAACCCTGGAAGCCAAAAAAAGAAACAAAAATCAAAACCAAAAAAAAACAAAACAAAAAACTGAACAAAAAAAAAAAGAAAAAAAAAAGGAAAAATGAAAAAGGAAAAAGGAAAAAGGAAGGAGGAACTGCATATCATATTCTATAAAAGCTTGTAATTATAAAATTTATAATGAAAAGAAGAATGTGGGAGAGAAAATGAGAAAACTGACCTCCCTGAACAGTTTTCAGTGTTAAAATTACCCAAGATCTTCCTGAACTTAAACTTTTATAGAAAGCAGAAAGGATAGTTATATGACATTATGGAAAATAAAAAATCAGCCTTTAAATCAGCAGCTTAGGTTGTGGACAGTAAATGATACAGTGGTTCCACTTTCTTGGAACTGAGAAGCAGAAGAAAATGAAGAAAGATGCCAGTGACAGGGTGAGGATGATGAAAGCAGGCTAGCATTATGAATGATATGTTAAGTGATTGGCTCAGATGGAATCATGGGATTGCTGCCTTTCGCAGATGCTGATTTTCATCTATATTGTTTGCCTCTTTCTCAGAAAGGCCTAACATATGCAGAATGTGTGTGCATGCGCATGAGCAATATAGAACAAATACAGATATATATTTATATGATAAGTTATATATACTTATATGTCCAGAAGCCACCTTATCCCTTTTAATGTCCTTACACCTGATCCATTTAGCTAATCAGGATAGCTTACTTCGACATAAACCAATAAACTGTGTCTTACATGAATTAATATCCTCCTGCTTTCTTTATTCATGAAAATATAACATTTCTTTTCTCATTTGTCTACCTCACTGAAAGGGAAAATATTTTGGTTGTTTTGTTTCTGTTTTTTTTTTCTTTACTAATTACTAATTCTGAAAGGTTTCTTCTGATCTGCTAAACTGCACAAATACAAGAAATAGCATTTCTACTTAATAACAACGTGTTGTCTAATAGGAAGACATACTGAGGTCCTGTTACATTTTCTTTGATGTGCTTTAAGCTGCATACCGTGCATTCTCTGCTTTCAAACTAACAGGCATTACCAGTATCATTCAGTCTGCTGGTTTCTTTGTGTGGACAAACAGAAAGATAAAATGATGCTTAACACTGATGAGATATATCAGAAACATATGCATGCAATTAAATGTAATACTAATTTTGAAGGGTTGTTTTACTAAGATTACCTTAAGCAACATTTTTGGCATCATAAACAATCCCTAACTCCAAGCTTCATCTCTGAACATTAACTCTTTAGTGCCTCGTTCATTTATTTTTATCCCTGTATTCTTTGAATATTCTTGCTTTGCAGTTGAAATAATTTGAATTTTAAAGGGTTACATACTAGTGTATAAAATAACACATTAAATTATTTTTCTATAAGATTCTGATGTGAGAAAAATTCAAATCTTCTCATTTTATCAAATATATTGCTTTTTTTAGCTGTGCAATTTAGGTACCAAATCATTTGTTTCAACAACTGGCATCTTAAGAGATGAACACAAAGGCATTTAGCTATCTAAATACTGATAAGGATGTTCTAATTTTCATCTGAATATCTTGTTATAGATTATTCATTTTATGAATACTTATGATGGCCATGATAATATTTAGGATACTGCTTCTGGCAAAAAAGATGCCAGAGAACTATTCAGTTTAAAGTTTCTTAGCTTAAGACTCTATTCTAGATCAGGTCAGTGGCATTTATGTAACTAATTTCTTGCTGCAATCCTATCACTTCACTGTATATTTACCAATTGCTTGTGGGGAAAAATAATGAATTCCTTTTTTCAGAGCAATAAATATTGATAATTAAACTAATGAAGTATTATTATTTTTTTCCAGGCTGGACATGGAATTGACCCAGGTGCTCATTATTAAAACTTTTTAATATATTTTTGCAGAATGAGAAAATGAACATCAGTGAACCAATATAATTAGCATGCCTTCTAAATAGATGATATAGTTATATACTTGTTAGTATTAGGAGATCCTACAAATTTCATTTATCAAGATACAGCCCAGCAGGCATTTTCTAGAGAAAAGGGCGCCTGTGAATCCCCAGTATACCACTCAGATCACCCCCTGAGGGGAAACGCAACTTGCATTCAAATCAAACGTTTTCCTATCAAATGCTCCACTAATGGCTTTCCTATGAGACCCAAGCCTCTCAGTCACCTACTACCTATTTAGACATGTCAAAACAGAATTCGTTGTTTATTTGTATTTCATTGAAGTGAGTCTGTTTTCTCATATTGAATTTGTATCCAAACCCCAGGTTGTCAATACTACTTAGTTAGATCTGCTGTTTGTTGTGTTTTTCTCTGCATGTGATCCAGGGGAAAAATTAGTGTCACTCATGCCAGTTTCAACCCTCCTATAAATCCTTAAGCAGTGTATTAAATAATTTTGTAAAGTAACTAGCATATATATTGAGGGATCTTGGAAACAGTTCTCACATTGAAAGCTGTTTTATCAGATGCAGTGATGACTTTGCTATGCTAAGGTTTGCCCAGAAAAAAGCTAGAAAAATAATCAGTGTAAGGAAAAAAAGAAGGGGGAGAAGCCATTGTTTTCAGTATTTCTCTCAATTACAGTAAGTTTAATTGCCTTACTTCAATATAGCTCAACTAGTCAGCAGACATACGTGACTGCAGTGATTTTTGTGAAAATTATTTAAATTAATTCTGTTAGCAGCCTCTAAGTTAGTTTACTTGTGCTTAAGCCTAAATCTGTGCATTAAACATTCCATAAAAACAAGAACTAAGTGTTATGTTTGATATGCACTTCAAAAGCCTAAAAGGCCAAAGAAAGCCCTTCCTTAATTATTGAAGAAGTGTCTGTAAAGGAAACATGAGCAAATAGCATTCATGCTTTCATCCCCAGTAACCTTTTATTGTCCTTTTCTTCAGATGGCCAAGTCAGTATATTTAATAAAGGGAGCAGCAACCATCAAAGAAGGCAGGGGTCTAATAAATGGTCCTGATTAAAGGCCCTGACAGGGTATGAACTTTGCATAAATTTTCCTATGGTGTCAGGCTAGGATCCTGATTGAAAACCCATTAACATAATCACACATTTAGAGGAAATGCTGTAATGTATCAAAAACATTTCCCTTAGTGTAATAATTTTAAGGACATTAAAATGCAAATGATAATAAGGAACTGTGTTTTAGTGATGTTCTGAAAGCCTGATTATTCAAATATTTAGTATGAAATATGGAAGCTCCTTTAACTAATGCATCTACATGATTTCAAAGATTTAATCTATATTTGTACTTGAAAGACTTTTATACCACTACTGAATATTTCCTGTTAATTTACACTTGCAAAATCCAGCAAGAAATTTAGTTTAAATGATAGTGCTAAGTGCTAAGACCTTTCAGCCTGTTTAAAAANNNAAAAAAAAAAAAAAGGTCTGTGTTGAAACCAGGACACAAGCCATGCTCTTTCATTAAGTACTGAATTGTAAAAGTCCACATTTTGGCATTGTTTGGCTTATAAAAATAGTTTGCAGAATTTGAATCATACTTTTCTCTGTTTCTATTAAAATATATGCTTAAAACAAATGGGCCATTCAATCACAGCAGTAATATTCTTTAATGCTAATTTTTAACAATAAAAGAAACACTATCCTCCCACACACAAATAGCCATAATTATGTAAAGAATGACTGCTTCAGACTGATGACTTTCAATATGCTTGAGCCTAGCATACTGGTATAAGAGGCCAGAAAGGTCAACAGTAATTCATAACTGCTATAAAATTGTGTAGCATCCTAGGGCTTCTGGAGGATGCTGACATTATCATGCTTCTTCTGCTGGTTTGTATATGTAAATTTGTGATAGGAAGTGCACTGCTTTGCCATATCGCATGCAGAGCATCAATCAGGCAGTAGAATACATCAGAGTATTTTCATTATGCCTAGTTATTTACTGCATCAGAAGAAATTACCCTGGCAAGCCAAGCGGCCTTCTCTGGATAGCATGATATGACCAACCAGGTTTCAGCTCAGAAGTCTTGTAAACATTACAGGATTAATCTCACAATCACAATCATCAATCTTTCCTAGTCCTGCCTGGGTGCAACTGCAGAGATTGGTAACCAGGCAATGTAGATTTAAATTTAACCCTGAACATCAAGAGCTATATGTCAGATCTATGCACCATATTACAAACACCTATATTTTTACTCCAGCTTTAGTACAAAATGATGAAAACATAAAATTTTTGCACTTCAAATTCATGTCTAATTTTTCATTCTCATTTTTGATGCATTACAGGGAAATAAGAAATATTCTGAAAAAGATACATTTCATAATACCAGAATCTAATGCTAAAACGATGCACTGTGACGCCTAGATCTAATGTATGTATTAGAGACAAGTGACACTGCAGTAAAATGTGGAGTAGTAATACAGGTTCAGGACCAGACTTGGGCTCCCTGGCACAGAGCCATTAGAGGTTAGGGCACTGTAGGGGTAATGTACTTAGCCTCTAACAAATGGAGCATTAAATACATCACGCTGACTCATAGGTAGCACTGGCACCAGTTTCTGAAATGACTGCTTGCTTGCCCTCTTGCCAAAGGAGGGAGAGATTCTGGCAGATCTAGATCCTCTGTGTAAAAATGAGAAGCTGGGAAATGAGAGCAGCCTATATGAATGTTTCGTCATCATGTGTTTAACTATGTGCAGTATATAACCTAGCCTACTGAGATAATGCAGAAGATAACATGTATTCTTTTCCCCTTTTTTTTTTTAAAGTCACATGAAAATAGCAATGATAGTGATCATTTTTCAGAAGTCAAGAAACAATAAATATATAATGAGCGGATCATGTATAGAGACAGTGTGGCAGTTTAACTTGAACTCTGATCTTTATTTTTATTCTTGTTCAAAATACCTTTTTGCTGCGTGCATCCTAAACATTTTTCTCCTTTTCTATCTCTGCATCCTAAACATTTTTCTCCCTTTCTATCTGTCTATGTTTTTCTCTCTCTCACTCTGTCTCTGTCTCTTTGTCTTTCTCTTTCTCTCTCTTTCTCACATATATAGTTGTTCTGTTTTATAGAACGCCTATAAAAATTCTTAATAAGCTTGGGCTTACTTTTACAATTTACAGAAATATTAATTTCCATGGGTTTCTGCCTTTCTTTTTATTTAATCAGAACTGCAGACACTTTACTGCTGTATATGAATGCATTCCCTCTGTAATAGGTTCCTGTTTAGCAAGAGAGCTAGCCTCTGCCTACTAAATAATTCCTGTATAATATGCAGCGATCATACTCATTTGGTCTTCAATGATGAAAACTCGGCAACACAGTGCTTAGCTGATGCACAGATGTGAAACAACTGATTTCAGAGATGCTTCCTGATTTATGCCAGCTGAATGTCTCATTTAAAGCATGCTTTCCTTCTACAGATGTGGGTACTGAACAGTTAAATGCAGAGAAGATGGGTGTATTGCAGTGCTTACTCCATTATTTCTGTTCACAATCCTCCTCCCCCAAATTGATTTTTTATCTCTTTGACCATTTTTAAATAACTAATAGCCTGATATACTTTTGTGACTATATCTAGTCACATGCTGTTCCCTTCACAGGCCCAGTTAAACCCACAATACATAAGTCTTCCAGTGCAGATAAGACAAATGTGTACCACCTCACACAGAGGAGCTTGGTGCACGTGGGGTGTGAGGGGTATGAGACTTACCTGTTTGCAGACAGGAATCACAAAGCTCTTTAGGAGGCAAGAAGCACATTAATACAATGAGCTGGCAATATGATTCCCAGTTCTTTGTGGCTTGTTACCATAGTAAGATTAGGCATTTCTTTGACCACAGGCTTGTAGAAATTTCTTGGGTAAGCAAGAAGAGATGAGAATTGTATAAAAAAGTAGCCTGGCTTAGCCCCTTAGTGCAGGATACGCTTCTGCCTCTCATGCCTAGAACATCTGCAGTCTCTGGGCAGCCAGAGTACAGCCCTTTGGGCCTAGCTGTGCCATGGCAAATGTAACCTCCTATCCTCTGCTGGTGCATGGTTAGGTTGGCAGTACCAGAGGGGGTGAGCAGGTGCACAGCTCTGTATGCACACATGGAAGCCCAAGACTCCTGACTCTGAGCAGCAATGGAGATTACAGATTTAAACCACGGCCTGCACATGGTGAAACAGTGGTACCTTCACTCTTCTTTGTAAAGAAGTAGACTCTGTAAAGAAAAGGAGCTCCATTCTCTCTTCCCATTGTTCAAAAATACCATTAAAATTAGATATTAATCTTCTTGTTCAGTTCTAGAAGAGAGTGATTATTATTTTTTCTGCTTTTAACATTAACTGATGACACGGAATGAGAGGCTGACTTATTGTAAACTATCACAGAACAAAAAGCAGGCTGAAAATTCCACCCTTTGCTAAGGCTGAATCCACAGCATGACATAAGGCAGGTCACTAGACTCTAAACTTGAAGGAAGTTTGCCCTAGAGAGTGTTGCAATACACGTCAGCTTATTAATTTAGAGACCTATTAGTGACAGGCCACAAACCCACTCATAAATTTATAAAGAGTAAAGGACTGAGCAGAACTGTTCAATTCCAGAAACTGCTCATGTGTTTGGTGAATTATGAAATATAATTTTGAACCTCTTGAACTAGATACACCTAGGAAATTCTGAGCTGGCAATGTTTTATGGGCCAGGCAGATTTTTCTAAGCCACTGAATGACACCACAGTGTGTGCCATCTTATGAGGACCTGCAGCTCTAGAAGAGGCAAAGGAAGCATTCCCTCTGGAGCCCCTCTAACATGCCTGAGCATTTCTAGCAGCTGCTGCTCCCACAGAAAAATACCAATAAATGATGTTTAGTGCTAGAGCTAAGAGCATTAGTGCACTGAGGAGGACATCGCCCAGCACCTGGGAGGACCCTTAGGCAGTGAGATGTCATGAGCAAAATATATTTCCATGATTTCTCCCAGTCTTCTGATTTCCATTCATAGTGGCAGAACCACTGGCACACTCCATGAGTGTTATCAGCTGTGGCTGCAGGAGTTCCTGTTCCACCTGTAAGCAACAGATGCGTAAGAGGGAGCTTTCCAAAGCTAAACGGTTTGGCTGCTGATGATGCTACCTACATGATGTCCTATTAAAAAGGATATATGAGATCACTTCAACCATTCACAGTTTTGCAAGGCTTAAATTCTGCTTGTCTATACAAGAAGTTAGTATGCAGTAAGCAGGGGAGTGAATTAATAGAGCACTAACTACAGCACCTCACAGGACTGGGCTCTTTCTTTATATGCTGTTTAGATAACAAGTTCTTTAAGGAAAGTACTCTATTTGCATCCCTGTCTAAATAGGTACCTTTTTGTATGGATATTCCTAGTACGCATTGTTTGGTGCTACACACTTCACTTTCTACTAAAGGCTGTGCCTGTGCCCTATAGCCAGACTATCATACACTCACATTCATGCTTACTAGTGTCTACCTCCTCCATCTAGACAACCCCAACCAAATGGTGGCACACCCTAAAGCAGGACCTGAAACACATTCCTTTACACACAAGCCAGGGGCTGTCTCCCCAGCTATTGCCCCAGCTAATCTCAAACTCAGTGAAGTTAGCATGATGTCGTGGGAGCAGTGATTCTTAAACAGCAATGAAAAGAAAGAAAAATCCTAAAAACAGGGTCATCAGTTTTGATGGTTTACACCTAATTAATGCAATCTAGGACTCACTACTTATCCTTTCAACAACAGCACCCTACACACTTTTAAAAGCATCCCCAAAATTATTCTTAGCTTTGGTCCTCCGAACTCTTAACAGTTTGTTTTTTCTTATCTCTTGCATCAAACAGGATCTAACACCAACCTTTTTTCACCACCTCAGAGTAAATTAGGATGGTCTAGGCATCCAACCTAGGCTGTTTTATTGTACCTATTACTGTAGTATGTATGAGCTCAGCATCTCCCAAGACCAGGTTCTTTGTTTATATGCTGCTTAGGTTACAAGGTCTTAGAGGAAAATACTCTGGTTTCTTCCCTGCCTTAATAGCCTAGCCCACTGTTTGCCTTACACAAATAAACTGTAATAACATTTGGATGAATTTCAAAAAAATGTTTATCCATTTTACCTATTCTGGACTTTACAATATTGGAGTCACTTAATGTGACAGTATTGGCTGTATTTTGGGATTGTCCATCTGTGGGGAAAAAAAAAAATTAGGACCTTCACCACTTTGGTGGTGGGCAGAAGCAGAAGCTAGAAGTGTGTATGCATTCTTCTTCTCATAAATCTGTCAACAGTCTTAGAGCTGGTGCCAGAAAGTGGATGGAGCACTCCACCCCACTAACAACCAGGTTCGTGGTAATGACAGACTAGCAAATATTTTATGATTCCACTGGAGCCTTATCCCTGAATCTCTGTGTTTGTGAAACTCAGATGTAGAGTAGCATGGAGAAAGCCACATCTCTTGATGAGACAGAAAATGCCTGCTAATTTGTGTAGAGATTCCACCACAGAATGTCTTTAATGGTCACTTCAGACTAGAGACCACTGCTTAGGCATGTGTCCATGCTTAGTAGCTCTGACAGAACTGCAAGGAGCTAGAATAAAACTAGGCAGACTGTCAGGAAACCAGCCAGTGGACAAGCCTACCATACTGTTATAATGCAATAGAATAAATATTTTTTGCGCCCTCAGTTTCAAAGTTCTTTACTTTGAACATAAACAATTTAGAGCAGAAAAAACTCAAATTCAGAGAACATTGATCCTGACGAAAAATTTACAATTTAGGACCTTGTTGCATCCTCCCTCTTTTCTTAACACTAGAATTTTACTTCTATGTGCTTGGGAAATATATTAATTTGAAAAATTAAAAATATAATGGAAAAATTTTGATTCACAATAATTATTTATGCTTCATTTAGACCTAGGAATGAGGATTTATTTTGATGTGCATTTTCCTCTAAACATTACTGAAAAGACCAAAATAAGCTCTAACTGCAGCATCAGATATGCACCATACACTTTTAGAACTAGCTACAATGTGAATCCTGTGACCAGGTAGATCCTAGATTTTCTCAAAATATCCGTGACTTAATGCTGCAATAAAATACATGTAAAAATACTAAATTAAGGTTATAACTCCTGTTAACCGATATTCTACTCTCTTTTCCTCATTCTTCTTCCCCTTCTTTCCTTGTTTACTTTAAAGAAAACATTTGGTAAGTCAGCTTTCAGTAGCCAAAAAAGAGTTGAATATGTGCATGTATGGATACAAAAATACTTTCCTACTTTCTTTGCAGCTGTATAAGTTTTATCTCCATCCCAACTCATCTCTCTCTTTCCTTTTATTCCTTTTCAGCGTATCATATGAGTACCCTCAGATAATAAGCTTCTTGGGCAGAAAGTTTTATATGTCACTAATTCTATTAACACATGTAATATGTCTGTAACTCTCACACTCAAAAGTAAATTATGGATGTCTACGAAAAGCTTCTGTCCATATCTGTACTTAAGGTGACAGGTTTTGGAGGTGAGGTTTTCCTCATCTTTCTTCTTCTCACTTTACTCCTTCCTTTTCTTTCACTTCTTGTCATTCGTCCTAAAGCCGCTTTATTATGGGAAGATTTGCTTGTGAGATAATGTGATTCGCACTACATCTTGAATTCTGTTAAATTTTCCTTCCAGGGGCAGAAGTCTATACACGAAGTACTTCTGAGCATTTGAACATAGGCTGCATACACTTCAGCATTTTCAATGAGCAAAGTTGCATGGTGGATCTTGGCTAAAAGCCAGTATCTAAAATATCCTTAAATATAAGGACCAGGAAGTTGATTTGTATCTGGATAATGAATGCAGAAATCCATTAGAGTGTGCAGATTTCCATTATGATCTCTTGGCAGGTTTTCCTGCTTAAGAGGTGGGCTGCTGAGTGTTGCACAAGATGAAACTTCTGTGGAGCCCTTAGCCCTAAGTTAGGAACATGGAGATGATAAAAGCATGAATCACAGTTTCCAGATCTTCTTTTGACAGCAATAGGCACAGCCTCTTGGGGAACTGGAAGCGCAACCATTTCTTACCACAATTATCTCTGTAGTCAGGACTATCAATGAATCTAACACAGCCTCAAGATTGTTTTACATTATCAGCTAGTGGGGGCATATGCTCCGTTGAAGCTACAGTCAACATTACTGATTGCTCCTTTCAGTGTTTTGCATTAACTTACTTTTCCCTTTAGGAGGTAGCTTTAAAATTTTTAAGTGTCTTGTTCAGCTATGAATGGCCTTTTAGCTCCTCAGATCCTTGCACCAACTTAAACTTTTCTCATAATTTTATTTTCCCTCTTTTGGGAGATAAAATTGGTTGTAGAGGCTAAGATGGCAGTCGTGG
Source organism: Oriolus oriolus (assembly GCA_013400235.1). NCBI lineage: Eukaryota > Metazoa > Chordata > Aves > Passeriformes > Corvidae > Oriolus > Oriolus oriolus. Next base: position 579,775 of record VXBT01005248.1, on the reverse strand, counting down.
AGCTGGTGAAAGTTCAGCAAAGTTGTGGTATTACAATTACCTCCAGGGATCTCTGAAAAGAAGGAGTAAGATTAATCCATGCAGGGCTCCATATAGGTAACCTATAGATTGACAACTATCCCACAATCAGCTGAGGTCTGCTTACAAATGGTTCTACACCACCTTGGATATTTCTTTACCCAGACACTGGAGGCCACCCATCACCAACACACAAACACTCTGCATTGTCCATTCCTGCATAAGTAGCCTGATTATGATGTCTCTAATATGTCGGTATAAGCCATATCTTTGCACCACCATGTTCTCATTGACCAGTCAAGAAAAGGATTTTAGAGAGTATTTGACAGCAGGTGAGATCATTTTGGTCAAGTGTTTAGTGTCCTGAAAGATCTATTGCACATTATGATGGTTGGGAGATTACTTTCTGTGAACCAGCATTTATGTTTCCGGTCATTAAAGTAGCCAGTTGCACTTTACTAGCTTTTACTAGCTATTAGGGTCAAGAATTTGCTTAATAAATCATAATAACATATGTGAAGACATTTTTCAAAGCTCTGAAAGTATACAGCACATTATTGGCCATGCCTATGAAGACTCCACCTTTTTTGTGTATTTTAATTGTGTTTATGCATTCTTCAAAATATAGTCCTGGGTACTCTATACATTAAGAAAGAGCCCTGAGTAGATTTTTTTCATTTTTATAAACTGAGGGAAGGTAAGAGACATTTTTCAGCTCTCTGAGCTTGCACAAAAAACAGATATTTGTTTTTGTTATTGAGACCCATGCATGTGCATAGTCGTGCACCAAGAGAAAGAAGAAGCAATTTATGCCTAGCTTTTCCAGCCTCATGAAGGAAGGAAGTCTTGAATTGGTTTTATTCCCCTTGGTCCAGTACATTTAGAAATGAAAGAATGTACTGGCCACAAGACAGTAAAGAATCTTCTATGATCATGTGGTGTTATGCTGTGGTTTCTTCACTATGAGAAAAAATTTCATGAAAGACACTGCATGACGGATTTGTCCATCTAAAATGGCATCAACATTTGGAACAGAGTCAAAAATCTCATCCTATAGAACATATGTATTGTTGTATATGATCATTATATGTGTAAACACTCTGTGTATGTGTGTGTTTGCACACCTTATTCCTCCTTTCTAGGCACAGCGACCATAATCAGCACGAAAAGGTTAAGGCACATGCTTCCTTTTGTCACTCCCTGTACATTTATTTTTACATGCACTTATTTAAGTTTTTACATACTGCAAAAGTGAAGAATTTTCATTAGTTGTCAGTAAAATGCTGTTCATCCGTCTCTGAAAAGGAGGACTACAAAGATCAACAGGAGTAGATGAACTTCATATTCCCTGTAGTTCTTTGTGCTGCTATCTGCTTTAAAAAACTTCATGAATTTTTAGGTTAAAAAACAATAGAAAGATCTCTGAAAGGTGGCATTTTTATGAAACACATATTGAGGAAGGGAACTTAAATTAATGGCTCTGGCTCTTCTCTGCCTCTGCTCCTAAATAATTAACATTTATTTGATAGAAGCAATATCTGATGTTATTTGATTGCTTCCCTTTAACAAGGTCTGCAGGAAATATGTGTATACAATATGTATATATGTATGTATATGTTTCAGTCTCTGGCATGGTCCTGCTTTTAATAATTTTCTTAACTCCAAAATTTAAAATATCAAAGTTTTGTAATTTCTGAGATGATATGCTGTAAATGCAGTGATGGGTTTAGTCTCTGTTAGTTGGGCTTTTTCCTTTTATATCCATATGATAATTTGATTGCTTGAGCTCTGACTTTGTTGTTCTGTTATATTTATTGCCACTCCAAAATTTCTTTTTCACCAGGACCACTGTGGAGAGCCTGGAGCTTGGGTATGCTGTTGATGCTTTATGCAGATATGAAAAGAAGTAAAAAACAGTCAGAGGAACTATTTCAGCCTGGAGATTTGAATATTAGTCTCAGAGAAGTCTGGTTTAGGGTGGTGGGTGAGTTGTTGGGTTTTTTTCTTTTATCTTCTTTTTTTAAAATTTTAATCAATACTTTACTGTATTTCCTCCTTTTTTTTTTTTTTTTTTTTTGATTCCCTCAGGGCTGGAACCTTGCATTCATACAGCACTTCACCCAGTGGGACCTTGATCCTGGCCAGGACCTCTGAGTGCTGCCATTATACAAATAATAATAAAATGAAGCAGAACAAAACAGGAGCCCTATGGGCTAGTTTTTAATGCTCCTATCTCTTCTTCATTAAAATTAAACCAATTGAAAGATAACACTGAGCAGGGGATTTTTTATTTTATTTTCTCTGATTGTACATTTTCATAACATGCACATCATGAAATGAGTGTATGACTCATTTTCAAAAAGAAATGATAACACTGGATTCACTGGGTTTTACTAGGCAGGCTGCTAAGCATACATTGTTTGGTGGCATCCTATTCTCCTGGAATAATAGTAATTTTTAAAGGGATTTAATGTTCTGATACAACACTTCTTTTTTAATCGTTATTATTGTATTATTTTAACAATTTTAGTCTGTTAAACAAATCCACAAAAAAATGCTTAATACCGCAGAAACAGATTGAGCTAAGTTTATGAAATTTACAGATTACCTAAAATGCTAGTAGTTAATTACAGTCTGCTTTCCCTGGCATGTCAGCTTGATTAAATTTGGAGTTCCAAGATGAATTGGCCCAAATTCATTAGTGTTCCCCGGGTGCATATGTTGGTCAAGGTCAAGCGAAGCACATTGACTGTAGTGTTAGTCAGGAGGGGGAAGGGTTTCTAAAGAAGGTGGACTCTTAAAAGGTCTGGGGTTGCAGCAAGAAACTTTGATACTTTTTAACTTAATAAATCTTGACAGCCTAATCATGGCTAAGCCTTTGCAGTGTTATTGGTACAGATGGCAAAGCTAGACATATTTAAAGAGATCTCAGCAGCTAGTGGCAGGAGAGCATTGAATCCAAATGCACTGTTGGGCTCTCAGAGAAAGTGCAAGAAGGGAGGATAAAAAGCTACACAGCATTTCCATCTCTTGACATCTCCAACAGCCTCAGATACAAAATATGATAAGGCTCCTGCTGAGCTAATAAGCCCAACAAATGTCTGTGTCCATGAAGTAGATGAAGTGGGATCAAGTAGTTGGGGGCTGCTGTATGAAAATAAGCCAGCACCCAGGGTATAATGGCACTGTAGAAAGCTGCAAGGTCAGGCTGATGACAGAAACACTGGATAACTAGAGACCCCATCAGTAAAACAGGTTTGCCTGCTGGATCTGAGCCACAAAACTATTAAAAAAAAAAAAAACAACCCCTATGTTTCAGAAAACTTGTCTTGTTTAGTAAATAGAAGGACAGTGTTTAGTTTGCTGTATGAAAAACTGTAATTGTTTCCTACTTATTGCCATACCGATTGTAGATTAACAGTTTCTCTGCAAAATACAACATCAAAACAGACCTGAAAAGAACATTTGACTGCAAACTAAAGGAGATTTTTAAAGAAAAAATAATACCATATGAACAGATTTGTTCAGTCTTACACTGTTTTTTCTTAATTTCATGTACCTCAAATATATCTCTATTCATCTCACTCTTAAATAAAGCTCTGTGAGTTCCAACAAAATAATTTAAGATGAAATCATGCTGGCTATACAAGAGTGATAAATGCAACTCCTTTGATTCACAAAAGGAAAAAAAAAAAATAAGAAATACCTATCTTGCTGAAATAGCATTAAAATAATAATTAGGCAGTGCTCTGGAACAGGTCAAGCTGTTGCATTAATTCTTAAAGCATCATATTCCCTTAGTGCTACTTGTAAAGGTGTGTTTGAAAAGTACAGAACCTTCTAAATACCATGTGCGTTTGTTTGTTATATTTTGGAGATAACGTAAAAAAACTGACAGCATGTCACGGAGGTCATACCTATAATTCCCTTTAACTATGTGATGTTTCAAATTTATGCAAACATAATTATTTCTAAATTCTGGTGTGCTGTACATGTGCTACTGAAGCCAAAACAAGGCAGATCTGGTCCTATGAGTAACAACAGTATTAGGAAAATAAATCAGTAGTGATAGATGATGAATATTTATGATTGTTTCTCTCCTACCATTTTAATCATTTACAGATATTTTCAGTTTTCATCCAGTAGAAGTACAACTGAACGCCGTGCCTCCCCTGGAGTCTTAAAGAGGATGCACAATAATGTGGCAAGCAGGCTCCTTCCCTCACTCAGGCTGGGTCCTATATCACAGCGGCGGGCGTGCATTGGGATGCAGAGCCGCGCCGCTCGGCAGCAGCTCCGGGAGGCACGGTGCCTCAGGCAGCCGCGGCGTCTCCTGGAGCTCTGTGCCGGCCTTGGAGGAGTGCATTGGCTGCTCCAGCCTTTGAGGCTGCAGCGTGTTGCTCCTTCCTACCCCCAGCCCGAGCCGCGGCGCTGGGCCGAGGGGACGGCGAGGTGACCCGCTCCCCTCCCGGGCCCGCTCCCGCTGAGGAGGGGCTCTGTGGCAGAGGCTCGTACAGCGTGAGCAAGGGCTGCTATTCTCTTTGATCCTTCTGAGGTGGTGCAAACTGGAGGGGTACGTCCCTCTGCTCTGAGGGGTTTTGTTTGGATTAGGTTTGTAGGTGACTGCCACTCACTTTAACAGCTCATGTCTCCCTCCCCTCCCTTCCCTTCCATCTTCAATGCACATGACAGTATTTTTTCAGCCCTGCCAAGCATCCCAGTCTATATATTCCCATTTATCACACAAACATCTCTGCACCTTTTTACTGTACAACTCCTTCCAATCAGCAAAAAGCCCAGGAGCAATAATATATTTAAAGTACCCTGCCAGAGCATTTTCATTGCCTGATGGCTGAGGAGAAGAGGAAGTCTGAGAGCTGGGGAACAGAGTAGGAAGAGACAGAGGGATCTCCTCTGTACTGCACCTAGGTCATGATGCGGTCCTGAGCACAAACAGGGCACTAGAAATGAAATAAAATATAAAACATAATGCCTAGCATCAGAAGACAGACTTAAAGCTCCACCCCAGATATTCAGGCTAAAAGAGCATTGTAAGCACCTAGTTCTGCCTTATAGGGGTCAGAAAACATACTGGCTTCATGTCCTCACTGCTCTCTCAGTGCACTGAAAGCTGTAAGAATTAGCCAGAAGTGAATGGGATGTAAAACTGTATGAAAACAAGTGGCACTACTAAGCACTGTGTTTGGAGTGGGACCTCATGCGATGCAAATGGTGAAGTGAGCCCAAACAGAAGACTGGGCTTTCGGGTTGAGTGCAGTATAGAAATTAATAAAAATAGCAGTTATCAAATACCAATTACCGAATTACTGAGCACTGCCAGTTTATGTTTACAGAAAAGCTCATTTCACCTTTCGAGCCAAACCAGACAGTGGAATGCAGTGGACAGCACCCTAAAACTAATGTGTGAGATGCAGGATTGCTGTTTAGATGCGTTGTGGGTTTTCTGGTCCATGGCAAAACTGTTCAAGTCACAGGTGAGTTGTAAAGAAGGAAGGGCCAGGTTCTATCTTAGCAGAAAATTCTGAAAAGGGCAAAGAACAAAACCAGAAAGACAAGGGCTAGTTTGTGAGACAATTGCTTTCCGTGGTTGAAAATGTTGTTGCTAGTGCAGCCCAGTTACTTAAACCTGCCTGGATTTTTGCTACTACCAGTGGCTGTTCCTGTAAGATGTAATGGATCTGTAGATCACATTGAAAAGCCATGGCTGCTTTTTTGGTCATGCTCGCCATACTTCCTTTTCCTGAAGCACGTATTCATTAAGATTTTCACCCACTCTTTGCAGCCATCGAATCTCAAGATAGGTAATTTCAGGTAGATGATCTCATTCCAGTCTCAGTGCATCTCTTAAAGATTCACAGGGCTGAACTATATCAATTCAGACAGCAGCACACAGGTTTATAGCAACTCAGAACCGATCCACTTCATCTCAGTGATACGTCACCTTTTTCTCAATAAAGGGGAGACGATCGCGTGGAACTGAAAACAAGGGGGAATGTGTTAGAAAAAGTTCCTAATTCATGACTTTTACACTAATTATGTTTCTAATGAGGGAGGGAAAGCTCCCTTCATTCCTGTATTTTATTAGTACTTGAAAAAAAAAAGTGAGGTAGTTGGCTTCAATATATACCCTGTAGCTGTGATTTCTCACCTGTGTCACAGTAGATTTTAACTGGAAAAAAGCTTGAGAAAGAATAATTTTAGGAATGATTTGTGGTCTGGTGTGACAGGGGATTATTCTACCCATGTAGCATGTACTTGTGGGACAAGGAGAACTGTATTTTCAAGAATGACCTGGAGATACTTAGTATTTAAAAAAGGAAAGCAGCTGACACTGACACCTAAGGAGTAAGATTTTAGGAAAATAATCAGGACAAAAGTCCCCTCATATTATAGAATTCTCCATAAAATTTGTTAAAACATAGATATAAGTGTTCCATTAATAAGATCACATCTTTACATAATTAGTATTATTTGGTATAGTTTCGTGTATATAATTTGGCACTTACCTTCCTTCATCTTTTAAGCAGCAGTTACACAAGTTGTAAAATAAAGTTACTAATTTATTTTTTGAGACTATTTCTGAATTATTTTAATACAATTATGAAGAGACTCCTAGAGTAATACTCACTGTAGTACTTTAGTTTGCCTAATGCTTTCATGATGCAGAGATTTAGGAAGACGAAAACAATCTCCATCTCTTGGGCTGAAAAATTAAGGGTCAGCAGATCTGAAATCCTAGGGGTGGGCAGCATCCTCAGTGCAACTGGTGGCCAAAGGTAGTCTCTGTTTATCAGTGTGCATCACTCAGCCAAATAAGTAAACCATATGTGGGAAGAAGGAGCATATGCAGTCATCTAGAAAGTGAAAAAGTCGGTTGAGGATTCCCAGGGTGCTATTCAATCCCATTGAAAATGCTCCAGGAAGATAAAACCCATTTTTGTCTCACATTCATACACTAATATACCTTATCTGCTTCAACTTAGGGCTGAGAAAGATCATGTCTGCATGTAAGTGACTCCCTTCCCTGCAGTGTGGCACCTGAGAATGGCATCACTGCGCAACAAGTGCAACAAAGAAGTGCAAACGACTGTCCCAAATGCTGGCAAATGCATTAGAAGAATAAAAATGCAGCCAGTGTTTTTCCCCAGTGCCAGTTCATTACAAAATTTTCAGTTAGGACAAAAACCTTTAAGTCAAATTTTCTAATTGAATGTCTCTTTTCAAGAATGTAGGTGCCTCTTGCATACATACAGTGTGATAAAACATTTTAAAAAAATTTGGCTGGTGCCAGAGAAAATCTGATTTTAAAAAATCAGTAATACATTAAAAACATAAGCAAAAGGGTCTGAAAAACAACTACTATACATTCAATTTAAGATGATTAATTTGAATAACTGTAGAAAGGGATGAATGTAAATGAAAACACAGGATTTTGCTATCGTCTCAATTCATTAAGTTATTATTTTAAAAATACATAATTTTTTTATGTTAGATTTTAAAATAACATAGAATAGATTATGTTACACAATTATTCTAACATAGTGGATAGCTTAAACACATAAAATATTAATTTCGTCAATATAATTCATATAGATGTATGTGTATCTATATAACTACAAATTTATACTGAACTCTCTAAAATATAAATTGCAGGGAGTATTTTGACTGGATCTTTAATTTTTTTTCCTACTCTATCACAGTAAATATTTCCAGTCTTTCCCTTTATTTTTTTTTCTTGTGGCAAGAAGTCTGTCTCTCACTGAACAAAGGAAATGATAGATGTGAGCCTCTATGATTGCTGAGAAGGCAGACACAGTAATGACACTCGGAAAATTCTCTTCAGTTCAGAAATCATATCTAGTACATTAGAAGCATTCAGATTTTCAGACCACTATGTGCAAAATTCTGGTTTTTCCTAGGATCTTGGTTTGTTGTTAAAGTAAATTAAGTAAAACACATCAAATGAGCACATGTAAAATGTATGCCATACAGGATAATTGAATTTCTATCTTTTTTCTTTAATTATTTCAAATTGTTTGTTTTGAGGCAGAAGAGACATACAGAGTATCAGAGAAAAATTGTATGTCTTTGTTACTAATGCAGTATGTAGGAGGCAATACCTACTAGCACCTGAATGCCTAAGAAATACAGGATTTGAAGGTTAATTGACTCACTGACACCAGAGATTGGATTTGTCCCAAACTTTTCATAAATACAGACTTTTGTACAGATACATTGTGAGTCTGTATGTCTGTGACTGAATTCTGACTTTCCTCCACCTGCAAGTCACAGGAAAGCCACTCTGAATGAGTTGTGACAAAAATATGTCAGGGGAGAGACCTGGCAGAGAAAAACAGAAATTTTTGAAAAGTGAGGTCCATTCTTTATTTTTTTGCTTAAGCTGTGCATAGAGATTTCTGATTCCAGACAAAATTTGAAATGGAGGTGAAAAATGTGACTTAAATCATCTCTCTTTACATTGCCAAGAAGTAAAGGGATTGTGTTTTTGTATACCAAAACCCACCAAAAATCCACTTATTTGTCCACTGAAATTCAAAACTTGCCAAAGACATGGAAAACATTTTAATCAGTCCTTGCTAGAAAAGTGAAATTTAAGTTTACAACACTGGGCCTGAGATCATCATGGTCATTGAATACTAATCAGCCTATACCAGGTAGCAGGAACCACATGTCCCAGGATCTTACTTCCCAAAACTCACTGTTCCAGCCAGTACACATTTTTCAGTTCAGTCACACCTTTTTCTTAAATGGCTTTGCTGGTTGTATTCATCTGCAGTGGGTAGAAACAATACTTTTAAAAGAATCTTACTAAACAGTGTAACCACATGTATTCCATGATTTCTTAAACAATGTCCAGAACTTAACTTACTTTATTAATTTATTTTTCTGTTAGCTTTGGTTTAGGGTTATGTTTTTTTGGTAATATTTACTAATGTGCTGTCAAGTATTTTGTGCTTCTATCTAAATCAATACAAAGGCCACACTGACTTCAGTAAAAACAATTTTGAATTTTGGAAAAAAATCTTTATCCTTTAGTTGATACTCATTACTTCACAGAATCACAGAATGGTTTGGGTTGGAACAGACCTTAGAGATCAACTTGTTCCAACTTCCCTGCCGTGGGCAGGGACTCCTTCCACTAAACCTGGTTGCTCAGAGCCCAGTCCAGCCTGGCTTTGAACACTTCCAGGGGTGGGCATCCACAACTTCTCTGAGCAACCTGTTACAATGCCCCACCACCCTCACAGTATAGAATTTCTATATGTAGTTAATATCTAATCTAAATTAAATTGTTGTTCCATGTCCTGACACTACATTCTCTTGCCAAAACTCCCTCTCTGGCTCTATTGTAGCCCTCTTTAGGTACTGAAAGATGCTATAAGGACTCCCTGGAGAGAGTCCCAACTCTCTTAGTGTGTCTTCATCTGAGAAGTGCTCCAGGCCTCTGGGCATTTTCACAGCCCTCCTCTGGGTTCACCCCAAAAAGTCCATGTGCTCTTGTGTTAAAGATCCCATAGCTGGATGCAGCACTCCTGGTGGAGTCTCATGAGAGCAGAGTAGAGGGGCAGAATTACTTCCCTCGACCTACTGGTCATGCTGCTTTTGATGAAGACCAAGGTATGGTTTCCTTTCTGGGCTGCAAGCACACACTACTGAACATTATTTGTTCCAATTCTTCATGTAATTTGGTCCTTTCATGAAAATAAAAATGCTATAGGCATTTGTTCCTGCTCTCAGACTTTTAGTTAGGCAGTATAACGCATTTTCTACGTATCATGGTTGGTCTATTCCCAGTAGTTTGAAAATGATTTTATTTCTGGTTTTCTGTCCTTATCAGAGGTTTTCTGTAAAGAAAAATATAGTAGAATAAAATACCGTATATTTAAACTTCTTTAAGTAAATCGAAGTATTAAATATTAGAATTTTCAGATGCTACTCTCTAGCCAGGCTAATTCAACCTATGAAAATTTTATTGACATATTTTTTCAATAGAGAAAAAAATCAGCCATACTAAGTGTTACATGTGAACTACTTGGATTGCTTCTGGCCTTTTTTATACCAGGTTATAATTGGTGATCAACAGTTTCCTCAACTATAATCATGAAAGATGGCTAAAATCTTGACAATACTCGTTGGGCTAACTGAAGTCTAGCACATCACCACTAGTTACAAATGGTTGCAACTAGATACTCTCTGCTATGACTCACCCTTTAATTAATGCTGCAGAGAAACCTTATTCTTTTCTTCATGTCAACATACTCACCAGAATTTTCATTTCAATTTTTATTGTTAGTTTAATTTTCGTGTTCATTTGAATTAAAGGGAAAACATTTGGTTTTCATAGCAGTGTATGCAAATGTTTTGAATCACTGGGATTTGACCTTCTGTAGTTTACAAGCTGTGTTGGCAAAGCCTGGCTGTTTTTCAGCTGCAACAACTGATATATTGCATTGTCTGTGGTTACTTGTTCCTGACTCTGAAGCCAATGAGGTTTTTTTTCGGAGCCTTTGTCCAAGCTGTTGTAAAGCTATTTTGAGGGTATAGCATCTCTCCCATCTGACAAGCTCAACTACTCCTTGCATTGAAGTTGTTAATGTCTTAAAAAAAAAAATCTTCCCTTGCTATTTGATGTATTTCTACACTCCTGAAACTGATGCCTGGAATAGCTTAATACATGTGCTAACAGCTACTCTAAATTAATTTCCAAATATACAACACTTGCTACATATTTAGATTGCCTATTATTAGTTAGCTTTGGATCTGTACCCATAGTGGCCTACTATTTACAGGGACAAGGAAAATTATCTACTGGCAACCTCGTGACTAGGCATTTCACGGCTAGAGCTAAGAGGTCTAGCTGGTATAAAAGCACTCTTCAGGGTAAAGTTGATGAATTGTAGTAATCCTGACTGGTGTCAGGACAAAGGATTCTCTCTAATTGAGCATGGCTGAAGAATCAGTAAGGGGCAGTATTAGTTAACTGGCCTAAAATGAAACTTTCAATAGGCCATCCCTCCCTCTCACACAGAAAATGAATTGGAGCATTAAAGCCACCCCCCTACATCATCTCTTATCAAAGACCTCCATCTCTTGCTCATATACAATATAGCCTGCTCCATAGGCTCTGGTGCCAACACTGCTGTTTTCTCCACCACATTGTGCTATGCAAAATTAACAGCTCTTGTAAACAGAACCAACTTCGATATAATGCATCTTTGCCTCTTTGAGCCGCTGGAGAATCATATCATCAATACTCATTGGTTGCTGAAGAGCATGAGACATGTGCATTATTTTTATGAGCACCAACTCTGGTATGAGTACCAAGCTTAATTCCATTGAGCTTATCCTGCCTGGCTGGGTAGTTCCAAGAAAAGTTTGGGGAATGTTTGAAGAAAGCAAACAATGCTGAAGAAAATAAATTATTAGACAGATTATGAAGAAGCCTCATTGAAAAAATAGAGAACCTGAAAACTCTGCCTGTATTCCCTATACCTGGCTATTAAGAGAAGTCAGACAAGCTTAGCAATGTTTTATCTTCCCAGCCCAAATCTGAGATCAAAGGGGACAGTAATCTATTAAAGACTCTAAAGGAAATGGTGGAAGTATCAGCAGCTGAAAAAAACACATGCATTTGGTTCCACAAAGGCTGGCAATAACCCTCACCTATGAATTAAGCGTGTCAGTTGAGTGGAACTTGTCAACAGTAAAATAAATATAGTTAAATAGTGAGAGCATATGGCTGTTCCTACTTCATCCACTTGCTATGCTTGTTATGCTGCTTTGAGCAAATAAATAATGCTTTGTTTTAAAGAAACTGTTATGGATCACTTAAGGCTAACTAGAAAAGTAACTTGAACACCAAAAAAATGTATTTTAGTTTGTCCTGCATGCAGAAGAATAAAATCTGTGGTTTCCTTCAGGAATATTACACCCACATTTTGAACTAGAAGTCCTGGCACTGTTTACTGTAGTTTGGATGTAAAATAATAGGCATGGCTCAAGTCCTGAGCAGGTGTATCTCCTAATTACATGGTGTTTGCTTGAAAACCAATTTCAGACAATGATTGTTCAGAGATGTGACAAATCATTTCATTCTGTTTAAGTCCATCTCCTGACATTCCTTTTCTTTATTATAAATATCAATATATGGAACTAAAATTTAAAAAGTTATCTTGTTGAAAATCTGTTCTTAATGGACAGGCATATAAAACCTGCTAACCTGAAGAAGAGGTCTATCTATATCAGCAAGTAAATTCATGGAAAAACAAGAATTTTGGTCCCTTTGACTTCCTGATAGGCTTTCTGCAGCCACAGCATGCCTGCTAACATCTGGTCAACAGAGATCTCTGGGAATATAACATAAAAATTAACTTACATTGTATGAGAAGCAATAGGAGGGAAATATTTCTTTTAAAGATTGGCTAAGGGTCTCCAGAACTAGATGCTTGAATTGTTATAAAGGACCAATAGGGTTAAATAGTCATAGCCCTTTTTAATAATTTCTCTGCTTACAAGTATAGACTTAACTGGTTGGGCAGAACATAGCACTGCATGCATGTAACACCTAAGTGCAGAGTTGTCAAAAAGCACTGGCAAGCTGGTAGCCGTATAGGTGGGCTTAGTCCATCACACCAGTATGATGCAGATAAATTTCTTTGTTCTCAGGAGAAGGAAACAATCCTGCAACTGCAAGTCTTGTCCATAAAAACACATTCTAAGTCAGCATCTCAATGTATACGCAGAAGGGAGGATTGTTTTCCGGTGCAGAAAGCAACTGGGGCTACTGTGGTGACATAGGACTCACAGGGACTGGCATCCAGAAAGACAGACTCTGAGATGCTAAAATTAGGATTTCTAATGGAAAATGTTGTACAAAAATTAAAGACTTATATATTTATGTTCACAGGAATACTCGCACCCCTTCTAAGTGGCCTAGGGGCAAAGACATAGAGTCTTGCTCCAGTTCTCCCTTCTTGTCTACCTGCAAATTTAAAATGGATTATACAGTGGGATGGCTATAGCAAAAAACCCCCAGTAACCATTATACTATTCAATCTTGAGAAGTGAAGCCTGTGTTCAAGCTCCTGCCTCAGATCAAACAGAAGGAAGATATAAGCCTGAAGCCCAGGTAAGTGACCATGCAGTATGTGGCTTACATGAATTATTCTTGATAAGCAGTAAACTGATGTAGCATTTAGCTTCAACTACAGCTGAACAATTACTCCATTTGCCTTGTTATTTTCCTACTAGTATAGCTAGTCCAGTTTGGTGTGGATTTTCCTTTGGGTTTTGGTTTTGAGGCTTTGTGTGTGTGTTGTTTAATTTTAAGCGAAAGATCTACCCCTATTCCACCTTGTGCTACAGCTATAGTACCGGAACTTGATTTGAACATGAAGGAAGCATGTTTCACCTTGAAGAGAAAGACTTTTGAATTCTAAACTTCTTCTCGTACAAGATCATCAAAGATGATATCAGTCTGGTTTTCTTCTCCATTTGTTGTTTCTTCATTTGTTGATTTTTTTCTTTGGTTTTATTTACAGTAAATTCAAGCAACTTACAGGTTCATCCAATCAAAATTTTGAAAATTTTCACTTTTGTTTTGTATTCAAAATTCAAATTAAACTTCTGGAACTCATTTTTTATTTGACTGGATCCTTTATTTGGCCCTTACCACAGCTAGCCATTATTACTGCCCTGATTATACGACACAAAATCATCACAGAAAAGAGGAAATCAAGGCTTTGCCTGTCTTACCCTTGGTGTTTCTCTGTTCTTTTTTTGGTAGCAAATCTTTCCTAAAATCAGCCCGTGTGGGACAAGCTAACTTAGGTGAAGCTGAGGTCATCAGGATCTGCTTGTTAAAGTTATAGTATCACAAAATGGTTGAAGCTGAAAGGGACCTCTGGAGGTCACTGATCCAATCCCTCTTCTCATGCAGGGCCACCTGGAGCTGGTTGCCAAGAACCATGTCCATACCACTTTTCAATATGTCCAATAATGAAGACTCCACCACCTTCCTGAGAACCTGTGCCAAGTGCTCAGTAACCCTCACTGTGAAAAAGTGTTTCCTGATGTCCAGAGGAAACGTCCTGTCTGTTCCCATTGCCTCTGGTCCTGTCACTGGGCACCACTGAGAAGAGGACACTGCCTGTTCTCTTTGACAATCCTTTCAGGTATTTATATACATTAATGGGATCCTTCAGAACTTTCTCTTCTTCAGACTGAACAGTAACAGCTCTCTCAGCCTTTCCTCATCAGAGAGATGCTTCACTCCCTTCATCATCTTTGTGGCCCTTTGCAGGACCACTGGGTAGCAGAGTGGGCAAGGCCCCTCAATAATCTTTGAATAATCATGACAATCAGGAGAAGTGTCCGAGGACTGGAGGAAAGGATGTGTCACTTCTGAATAAAAAGAAGGACCTAGGGAACTACAAGCCTGTGAACTTCACCTCAGTCCCTGGAAAGGTGATGGAGTAGCTGATTCAGGAAATCATTTCCAGGCACATGAAAAATAAGATAAAGCCTAGATCACTGGATTGGGTATCATTTGCACTTTGACAGGGCTGGATGGAGTTTTCTGTTTGCAAGGGAAAGCCTAATTTTAATAAGAGAAGGAAGATTAGAAATCTGGTGTGAAACAGGATCCAAGGTTTGGAGGCCTACAACAACATCTAGGCAACCACAGAGAGGCATTGCTTCCCTACTAGGTATACTTTTTTGAGACCATTTTCCTTAGGTTCTCCAAGCAGTATCTAGCCAAGAGGAGTGTGAAAGCCTTCTGCTTTGTTCCTGGTTCTTGAAACTCTTCATGTGGCAATCTTGAGAGTTGGTCATGTGAATTCAGCTCCTGCTCTTCAGTGCCCAGTTCAAAGGGAGATTTTTAGTGTTTATCCCTATGTAAGAATGATAATGACAGCTGTACTACTCCATAACTGACCAAAGAATCTGCTTCATACAGCACCTGAGCTGAAGGGATTAGTGCTGTGTCAGATGACTTTTGATTTCAAGAGATGGAGCCAAGAGTCCCTGAAAGGTACAGTTCTCCTCCGCAACATCTGGGTGTAGAGATTTGGATGAAACATACTCGAGAAGCTGAGTTGCAGGCCAGACTGGTGCTCTGGATGATGAAGTGAAGCACTGGCTGTGAAGAATTTTGTGACAAGGTTTTGTACTAGAAACGTACAGGCAAATGGTGTGTGCCAGATGCTCAGTTTTAGTGCCTTATGTCATTTAATTACAGCATGAGAATTTAGGCTCCAGAAAGACTAAGCTACTTATTACTTGGTAAACACTCAAATGATGTGGCTATTAGCCTCTTCTAGGGATTGAACCTACCACACTGAGTTTCAGTGTCAGAGAAATCAAAATTACTATGACTTTGGATTCTTGTACACATTCCATAGGCAGCATCGTATGGCATATAATTAAATTTAATTACTATATGAAAGTTTAAACAGCAAAGTAGGCATTTCTGGTTCTTCTATCCAAAAAGCATACTTAACTGCAAAAAAAGGACAGAGATGAACAATAAAAGTGATCAGAGGTAAGGAAAGGCTTCCATACATTGAAAATTATTCAATAGGTCAGGGCACTGCATAATGGGAAAGATAAATAAGTAGGAAAAGAAAAAGAAAAAGAAAAAGAAAAAGAAAAAGAAAAAGAAAAAGAAAAAGAAAAAGAAAAAGAAAAAGAAAAAGAAAAAGAAAAAGAAAAAGAAAAAGAAAAAGAAAAAGAAAAAGAAAAAAAAAAAGAAGGAAAGAAAGAAAAGGAAAAGAAAAGAAAAAAAAGAAAAGAAAAGAAAAGAAAAGAAAAGAAAAGAAAAGAAAAGAAAAGAAAAGAAAAGAAAAGAAAAGAAAAGAAAAGAAAAGAAAAGAAAAGAAAAGAAAAGAAAAAAGAAAGGATAGAAAAAAAAAAGAAAATAAAAAAAGAAGAAAAGAAAAAGAAGGAAAAATAAAATAATGAAATAATAAAATAAAAAAAAAGAGTTAAGGGAGCAACTGATGAGTGTCCATAAAATCTCTAACCATCCTGGAGAACGCACACAGGGAAGTATTGATCCCCTGCACATTCCTATACAAGCATATGAGCTACCAGATGAAAAAAGCAGCTGGAAAGTTCAAAATAAACAAGAGGTTTATGCAACATATATCTAAGCTGTGGAACTCATTGCTATATACTGTGGATGTTTAAAAATGTCATGTGTTCCAGTTTATTGAGAAAAAACATAAATACAAAAGAATCTCATTCAAGAAGTCTGAATTACAGCTAAAGGCCAGATGAATATGGGAAACAGTATTGCACACTTGCCTGGTTCTTATCCTCTCCCCCTGACATCTGGTACAGGACATTGTCAGAGACACAATGTGAGACTAGCTAGACCTTTGGTTTGAACCATTATGGCTGTTCTTATTTTCCTATGATTTTAAACTACATGTTATTCCAGAAATTCCCAGGCTGCAATAGTAACTGCAGCTCTGGTCTAAGTGATTACACAGGTGGTACTTCAGTAGACAGTAGTATGGGAACAATGGTATAGCAGTGTCAAATTTGGGCTGGGAACAACTGCACTGGGATCATCAAGCCCAGAAGTTTGTAATATACCACTAGGATTCGGTTGCCTGCTATGCGTTTAATCTCTGCTTTGGATTATAAATTAAACTGGAATTTAAATAAAAGTCGTGGCCAAAGGCCTTAAACCGGGCTGATAGATGTCACAAGGCTTTTTTTTTTTTTTTAAGCTATGAGGCACAGAGTAGAAGGGTTGTGTTATTTCTGATTGAACACAGAATTATTTTCAAACTCCCTCTCTAAAACTATTCAAGTTTCATTTGTGGCTTGGCTCTTCCATAAACTCTTTGTTCATTACATTTCTAGTTGCTTCTGTTGAAAACAGAGATGCTTTCAAGTGAAATGGTTTAAGGAGGGTTAGAAAATGTTCTGGAAATAATTTTAAAAGCAATGCATATTCCCTTGATTTATATCCTGTACCTTACATGTAAAAGTGAAAAAATAATACTTTTAATTGTATAATTTAAAAAACAACTTTTGTTTTTTTCTTATGTTCCTAACTTTACACTGTGGGGAGTGCTGACCTAATCTGATCTGGAAATTAGTGTCAATGTTCAACCTACATTAATTATTTACAAAAAATACTAACTGACATTTAAAAAAAGATAGATTAAATAGAATTCTTGTTAAGTATAGGAATAAGAAATGGAGCATAGGATGGTATATTAATTGTTATTAAATACAGAATAAAGAGAGTGTGATCAAATAAATCAAACCATGATTTAGATTTTCAAAATTTATTAGCTTTTTAAAACTGTCTTATCAATTAATAGAGTGTACTATTATGAGTTTAAATCAATGAGCACTTTTTTGAAAAATATACAGCAAATGGCTATGTTAATCAAAGGAAATCAAGCAATATTAATGCAGGTTCTTTTAACGGTGAAAGATTTATAAACACTTTTTTTCTTGGTACATGTTTAATTTCTCAGTACATGTTTAAATAGATTTTCTATTCTTTGGCTAGTAAAATGTTTAAGACTGACAAAATAGTCGTAGTCTACAACCTACATAGGAAAAGGCTTTGATTACAGTAAAATTACACAAAAATGTGTCATTAAAAGGCATTGGACAGACATAAAACCTAACCTTTTGAGCTGAAGAATACTTAATATTCTCTTCATGACCATGCAAGGAGAAATTCTTTGCTATGGAATAGCTATTTTCCTGTTAAGCAGGCTATTTCATCAATGATTTATTCCTGAGATGTAATAGGTCGTTTAAAATGGTGGTTTAAAAGTTAGGCCTTTTTTGTTTAATTTTCTCACAGGCAGTTGGTAATTATCATGGTCCTGCAGTTTCTCTGGAATGCTGTGGAGGGTCAAATGCCAATGGAACCCTGCTTTATAGGGTAATTAAGACAGTAGACATGGTTATTAAATACATCGTGCTAAACTAAACTGGAATGCTGTGAAATAAAATCCAAAATCATAAATAAAATGAGGGTATTCTAGCAAAAAGAAAAAAAAAAGAGGCGTTGTACAATCATATTTGCAGTAAACAGCTCTGACTCAATTGTGTCTGAAATTCTGCCATTTAAGTATTCTGAGACTTGTTAGATGTTTCAGGAATATTTTAAAACTAAAAAGAGAAGCAAATGTGCTTTAAGTGTGTTCTGTGTGCGGAAATCTAGTACAGTAATCAAAATTCAACCTCATAGTGCTCAGTGTATCTAAAGAATGTTAAAAAAACTCCACAATGAATAGAACCTTCTGTATTCATAATTACCATGCAGCATGTGCTGGAAAATATGTACTAAAGCAGGATGATGGATGTAAGTTTAATGTGAATAACAAAAGAAGTTTTGAGAGTCCTGCAGAAAATACCACGGGGTGATAGCCTCTTTTTAAGATATCACCAGGTGTAGTAGCGTAGCTGTTTTCTTCCTATCTGAACGGTTTGTGTTTGCAATATCCTTTAGGCCACAGACTCTATGCCTTATGTGCTGGAAAGGGGGGCAAAAATTAAAGGCTTGATCAATACAGGTAATACTAAGAGAATGAAAAGGGAAATACAGTAACTGTAAGATATTGTACTTCCCTCAGAATATAAACTTGTCTTTATGCTTCCACACTGAAAGGATAAGGTAATACAATTTCTTCCTAGAAAAACTGTGATGAGTATACAAAAGTGGTGTTAAATTCGCTTTGAAAAATGAGCCTAATATGAAACAAAGTCCTTAAAATACAGAATGAAATTTGTACAAGTGATTCAAAATTATATTGTCTTTGTTCAAAGCCTGGATGATTATAATGCAAGTTTATTGGTAAATTCATTGCATCACTAAAGAAGGAAAAAATAATTATATCTTTCCCTTCCTAAGAGAAAAAAAAATGAAAAAAGAAACTAAATATTTCCAATTCTAGCTGTAAAACTGGAAGCCAGAATGTGCAGTTGGCAGGCACAGAGCCAGCTGACTTTAAATCACTAGCCTTTCCATCAGATCAGTCTTCCTACTTCCACATGGAACACATTTTAAGTTAACAATGTGTAGTTTGGCAAAGGAATTGTTTTTCTTTGGCATAGAGTAGTTGTCTCATTTCTTTTAAAAAAAGTATTTTCTGCCTGCTTATATATACAGTGTGTGTGTCGACATTCTTTTGAACTTTAAAAACAGTTGTTACATCAAAAAAACTTTACTTAGACAATTACATTCCGACTATTTTGCTTTTTATATATATGCAGATATAAGCAACGTAAATTGATATTTAATTCATTTGTTCACAGGCGGGTGAAACTTACCCACTTTTCAGCTTTTACTTAAATATGTACGTAAATGCCTATAAAAATGTTGATTAAGCTGCTTTACCACAGACACTTAGAAAACAAGCCTCCTTCCTTAAGACAGTAATTTAAGTAGGTCTCAGTTGATATCAGAGTATTTACGGTGTGGGTATAGACTCTAAGACAAACTGAGATTAAATCTGATCATTTTGCTCTTACTCCAAAACCTGGCCATTTCAACCAGATGTATTTATAGCATGAAAAAGCAGTAGAATGGAATGCTACTCATTCAGACATTTGCAGTTGATTTATTCATTCCCAGTCGCTTCCACTGAAAACTCAGAAAAGCAGAAATGCAAATTTTCAGACATTGGTTCCACATGAAATGGGACAGACCACTGCACCAGCTACTGTTGTGAGACCAGATAGAGCTACTGCTGCCTACACATAAAGAGAGCCATTAAGGAGAAGTTGTTTATTTCTGCTTCTGCAGAAATCATAAACACCAGCCATGAGTCTGACAGCACAAGCTGTGCTGCAGTAAATTCTAGTACTTTGCTGGCCATTCTAAGCTGCCCAGTAAAAGTTACTGTAGCTAAATCCCATATACATTTCATGAAATAATCCTGCCCAGAAGATGGTATCATATTCATGCACAGCAGGGTGTGCAAATGCCTATAAATCATAACGTAGAATCTGAAATATCTATAAAAAAAAAATCTGTGCAAATTTAACCATGACCCTTTGCCAGACAATAGGCCTTCATATGCTTTGCAGCTTAGCAGACACCAAGGAATTTTGTTTGGAAGTGATAGCTACTGTCTATGTAATATTTAGGACCTATTCATGGAGCATCTGGCAGAAAATAAAAGGGTTTCCTCCTCTAACATATGCTAAAGAAGGATGTGGTCCTGTGCCTGCTCCTCCTCTTCTGACTTTTTGCAAATAGCACAACATAAGAGACAGTTGTTTCTGGCTGCCCTGCTGCCTGTCATGGCTGTCAAGTGAAATCCCATGAATTATTGCTCTTCCAGATGTAAGAGATTTCCAGGCTGCCTTAAACTGCCTGTGGTTTGTGGTACTGGAGAGGAGAGAAACGAGATTAAACTTCATCTCATCAGTGCAATCTGAAAAGATCACACAGAGGACTAATAATCACAGCTTTTTCATTCCAGAGCCGGACCCGAGAGCTCTTGTGTTTTTGTTTCAGGGCTATGTCATATTAAGCTTGTTGGAAGACATTGATTAAGGTCAAACAATGTTTGAAGATCAAAAATAAAATTTTTAACTCTGTGTTGCTGCATACATTTTGCATTCTTCAGAAAGTGTCATGCATTTCTTTAGCCAGCTGAAACAGAAGAGACTGTGAATGGAGTTCTCTAATTCTGAGATGTCAGCACTTCTTAGCATAAACTTATGAAAGATAAAAAAGAAAATGTTGACCTAAAATTATTAATCTAATGCCAAAGAGCATCCCCTACAAATTCAGGGGAAACCATAACAAAAAAAACCCCCAACTTTTCATTTTGGTTTCTCCATAAATGTCTGTCTTTGTGATTTTTCAAAATTTGGCATTTTGCCCTTTCCTTTTTTTTAACATTTTTATGATTTGTTTATGCCAGCCACATTGGCTTCTGAACATTTGAGGTTAGTCTGAATGTTTTCTATTAGCAAAGAATACTTATTCATACACTGACTAATTATACAGTTTTCAGAATGCCCAACTGTAATCTTGTGTAAGCTAAGAAATAACAACAGACTCAAAAGCATATGATTAAATATAGAAATTTAAATACAGGTTTTCATTATCATTTTGTCATTATATTCCAAAATTGTTCTGTTATTGTGTTGTCCACTCCAACCATTTACCTTTGATTTCCAAGTTTTTTCAGTGCTCTGAGATGTATACCTATGTATGTATGAATGCAGAGCACATAGCAATGTAATGCACAGTTATCTGCAAACTATACTTTAAATAATAGCTGTAAAACAAAATAGCACAATGCTTTAAAACCTAAGTATTGTCAAATGATTACTGTCATGACTACACTTTTTATGAAATCAAGACAAGCAGAGAGGCGCCCAACATTTCAATGCAGCACTATTAATAATCAAAATATTAATTACAGATAAGGAAAATATGTTGTCCCAAGAACACCTGGAAATAATTGACAAATGTATGTGACTTAGATCAGAACGTAATTGCCCTGATTCGACCTATGTAGCTTTTTTTAAAAACTGACGTAGCTTGTTTAATAATGGTGTTGGCTACCAGATGTAAAACCTCCCAGGCCAGCTTCCTTTTTCATTCAAGCTCAGGCGTATCACAAAGGCTCTCTAATATGAGGGAATACCAGTAAAACAGTGATGAAAACCATAGGTAAGAATATCTGCAAGTGGCTCACATGAAAGCATTTACTGCTTTTCATGCACATGTATTAAATCGTAGTGGAAAGGAGCCCTTCACTGAAAATGCATTAATTATTTGACACTGGTTTTCCTCAGATATTTTTTTGCTATGGGATGCAAGTGAAAGATTACAGCTGAAAAAATGATCATCATACTTGAGGTAGGCTCACAGAATCTTTTCTTATGTTCTGTGTGAAGTTGTCTTGAACCGAAACCTCTGCTCCTTAAGGATTAAGGGATTGAAAAGCAAAGACTGAAGCTGCTGTAATTTAAACCCAGCCATTCTCTAGCACAAAAGTGCAAAATGGACTGAGTCAATCTGCTTCTTTGCTAGTTCACCTAAGAAATAATTTTACCTTTTGAAAATTTTTTATTATTAACATTCCAAAGATGTCACTATCTTTACAGGAAATTTATTCTCTTGATTTTTAAACATGAGATCAGAGCCATGAGACATGGAATAGGAGAACATGGTTTCAAATTGCAATTTATAGCATTTCTGAAAAATTCCATTTATGTGATGTACAGATAAATCATAAAGATAAAATTAATCAATGAATGCCACTAAGGTGGGTTTTCTTTTTTATAAAAATATCTTGTCTCCCGAAATTCTTGCAGAGCAGTTTTCTACTGTTATTTTAAAAAACGGTTTTACATTACTAAAGAGTCATAAAAAGTATCAGATGAAACAAACTTAGTTCCAAGGACTGCAAGAGAAGAGGGAGCATTATGTTATATGGCAGATAATTAATACATTCACTAGACAGAAAAAATCCAGTTAATTACTGGGTGCATGTTAACTGATTGCAGGTTCTGAGTTTCAGTAACGAAATTAACTGAATTCACATTTCAGGTTGTTCGTTTCTTTTTAAAGTTTGTCACAAGGACTCAGTACATAATTCTAATCAAAACAAATCCAAACTTCTTTTTAAAAATCATTCCTAGTGGAAAAGCACCATATCCAGCAGAAAACAGAGACCCAGCACTGTGGTTTGGGCACCACTGTGCTGTGCAAGGGACCTGTCTTTGATTACTGGGTCTAATGCTCTGGTTGTCGATGAGCGCTCCCCACTGTGACACTCAGCTTGTGAGAAGAGAGCAGTTCTGCAGCTTTGGGGAGCGCAGCCCCTCCAAGCCCCTTGCTTGGAAGCTGCTCTAGCTCAGGCAGAAGTGGGCTCCCCCAACCCTCCCACCGGTGTATTGGCTCCTGTGGATGCTTATGTAGAGGGAAGTAGGGGAGTGACACTTCTTTGGAAGTTTGGAAAAGCTTCTTTCCCTGGGGGAAAACACATAAACATATTCTCCTGTGATATGTGTCAAAATTTACTGCCTATAGGAACAAGTGTAGTCCGTAGAATTACTTGTATCAACTTTGGACTACATTGCATAGTTTCCATATGGGTGAGGAAAAGTCACATAAGTGGTTATATATTTGTGTTTGTAAATCATCTCCTATCATTGATTTAAAATTGTGACCCACTCTTTATCCATACATTTGATGTGGAGCTAGCAACCGACAATAATACGAGCTTGCCAGCACTTCCCATTTATAACTTCAAAGCCTAACCTGGAGGACCACCCTCTCAAGAGACAGAAGCAATTCATTTTCCATACTCAATGTGCTTCTCTTGAGAGAAAAAAAACTGCCAGTCATGCCAAATTGTGTTGAATGATACAAGGGAAAGCTAGTTTTATCACATGGGCAGCTGACACAAAACTCTTCCACTTATCTTAGGTTGGATGGGGACTGAGTTCAGAGATGAAAGGTCAGTTCTTTATCCACTAAGCCCTCTAGATATTCCAAAATCCCCAGTACATTACAAATTTGAACAGTTTAAGCTCTCTTAAATAAAAGAATCTCTTCTCGACGTAAAGTATACAGTGTATATAGATACAGCGCAGGAGAAACATGTGAAAGGTCAGAGATGTGACCTTTTAACGTCAATAGTTTTATTTATTGACAAGAAGTCCAGTTTAAAGGGCTTAATGAAAAAGCAAGACAAGAATCGAGGAATCTGTTAAACTGCGTAAATTTGACTGCCTAAATAAATTGTACTGTGTGCCTCAGAAATTGCAACTGCCGTGAATGTTTTCTGGGGCTTATTCTTAGCAGAGGAAGCAGCTTCAGAAATGAAGCGCACACTGGTTACACTGACAACCCACAAGCTAGGTACTCGATTTTCCTAATATGGTGTAAGGCAATTGAAGCGGTATTTTTATTTTCTTTGATATTATCTTTCATGTCATTTAATTATTCTGTTATCCCAAGTAAGAAAAAAAAGTTGAATCAATACACACTTTGTATTTAGAAGTTGCTCTCACTGAAATCAGTAGAGGAAAACAAGACAGGATGGTATCAATAAAGCTTTTCTAATTATGTTGTATTTATTATTTTATTTTATTTTGTTTCATTTTATTGTATTTTATCTTATTGTACTACTCGTATTTGTTCAAGAACACACCAGAGAATTCTAGTTAGTGTATGCATTGTCAGAATAGTTGTACTTTTATACTGCCTCTGTAATAAATGATTTTCTGATACTACAATAATGCAGTCAGAAATACTCATGACTGTTTATGTAGATAATATAACTAATACATTCATGTCAATATGGATACTATTGAAAATGTTCATATGAATAGATTTTTCAGTGGTTCTGAGCGCCACCAGATTCTTTTGAAACTATTGGGTGTTGTAGCTCGGTTATTTGGAATATAAAGCCATTTAGATCTTAAAAATGTTTCTCCTCCTCATCAAGTGCAATCTAAGAGTTCTGAAATTAGAAATGGAGTTAAAAAATTTGTTTCCTGCAGTACTTTGGCCTTTTACAATGCTGTTTATAGCCTATAGCATTTTGTTTAGGTGAATCAATTATCTGCATCCTCTAGTGCAGGTTTTATGTTCATGGACTTTTGGATTTTGTCATTTCAGTAATAATGCCTGATATTCCAGTTCAATTTTACAGCTTCTCCTCTGAAAAGACAACTGCCATTTGTGATGTAATTTAGAGACTTCATTGCAAATGGGCATCAAGACACACAAATTGAGAACACAGGAAGGAGAAACAAAGCTGGATTAAAGGTTGCCTTGAACTGATATAGCTCTGTCCCAAGGACTCTGCATTCTTGTTTAAAATGCCTTGACGATAACACTGATCATTTCATCTCTAGTGCCTTTTATGGGGTTTTTTTCTGTAAAATGAGAACAAGATAAATTGGGAGAATCAATAATGAGAGACACTGGATAGGGCAACACAACAAAGTGTGTTAGTACTACTTCTGGTAATCTTTTCATGTTATTCCTGTTTCTTTTCTTACTAGTGTGCTAAAATGCCTTTGCAAATTGATATTGATAATTTTTCATATGAATACTAAATAATACCACACCTTTAAAATCGCTTTCCTTATGAAATTTTACAGCCTAATTAATTCAGCAAGATCTCTCGTCAATATTTCAGACTACCATCAGCATGACACCATCACTCCGTTTGATCTCTCATGCCACAAAATGTGCTATTTGTATTCATATCTTACAGGTATTTTACAGATCTCTGAGGTTAGACAAACTATTGATAAAAGATTTCTTGATCAAAACAGATACTTGGTTTTATCCTTAGATACTGTGCAAGCTTTACACTACCAGCTTACTCACCAGCTTCAGTCAGAAGGGTGCAGCTTGTTCATGACACAACCCGTAACAACTTCACATTTGCAGGGTTTTTTCCTGTATTTTAAACATCGGTGCTCAGCCTCATTATAAGTGAAGCAGATGAACACTGAATCATCAGTTCTTTCACACCTGTGACAAAACATTAACTAGACTCTCCTTTGAAGGATATATAGAATTGCTTGATAGATGTATCTCATTTCTTCATTGTTTAAATTATCTCATTGGAAAGAAATTTCATGCACAAAGAATATGTGCACATGCAACGAGCTAAATTATGGGCAAATTCTCTGGTGTCATTCTGGCTTATTTTTAAGAAGAGCTGGAATGTCCCTCAGTTAATCTGCATTATATTGTGCAGACTAGTTTTTATGTAGTCTCATCACTGTGGTGAAATGACTGTTTATCAAAGGTCAGTTACAATACTCAGAGCCTGACAATGGACTGAAAGGTAGGAGAAGATGAGTAATTTGGAACCTTAATAAAGAAATTTTGCTTTATTTGTGCCTAACCTTGAAAAACACTCACAGATTTCAACTATTATGCAGCATGCAGCAGTAAACTTCTCAAGGGCCTTTTGTCTGCATACCTCACTGCTGCCAGAGGCTCATTGTCTGCTCTTAGTAAGTGCAGTAATACAGGATGGGTGTTTATTGTATTTATTGACTAGTGCCTTTTGTTTTCCTTGCCTTTTTTTTTTCTCTCCCCGATCTTGATGAACATTCTAGCCTTCCTAGTTTCCTTGCTTTCATTTCATTTTAATAAGCATTTGGAGGCTGTTTCCAGAAATGCCAAAGAAAGGTAATTTTTTCTTCCTGAGCTTCTGGACAGATAATTTTTACCTACTATGTGCAACGTGAGTGTCTGAAGTACACATTGAAAGAATAAATGCCTCTACTCCAGTTCCACATATGGTAAATGTGTTCTCCTGATACTGCCTTACCCTGTCACATTAACGAATATATGTTTCTTGAAGTTTACAAATAGAACCTGGTAAAAGTTTGATAAAATGAGGAAAGGTTTACAGGTTTTGTTTCAGGGTCTTCTTTCTTTCAAATGTTGGAGAAGGTGTTTTGATATTATGGCATCAGGAAGAGTTGTATAAGGTTGTTATTAAGGGAGTTTTAACTTCAAGAACTAGAACTAAGTTTTTACGTTGTTGAGTACCCTGGCTGATTTCTGAAAAAAATGTGTCATCATTTCAGGGTGTTCTTTTTTTCTCTTTTCCAATCTCTAAATTGAGATAAATCCAGAGCTGACAAGTTTTCAGATAAATTTTGGAACAGACTGGATATCTTGGCCAAATAATAAAAAACAAACAAGCAAATAAACAAACAAAAACACAGATAAAAAATGTTATCTATTTAAATCCCATTGCACCTAATGGTAGTTCAATACCTAAACCTTTTCCTTGTGTTGGAAGGCTTCCCTATTTGACATGAACTCACAGATAGAATTTAGTTAAGTGTTGTAAGATGAATTCTGCTTTTAAGTAAAGCCCATGATTTGCTCATGCTTTTTCCTCGAACTATATATATTAAAATATCAGAAGTTCAAATCTATTTTACTTAAGCAAACTGTGTCCTGATATTCTGCATCATAATATAGAGGTGAACTGGAAAGAAGATGTGTACACTGCCATGGAAGTTGTGAGAACATGTTGTACTAGTACCTTAGCTGTCACTCCAGACAGTCAAATGAAGTAAGTCAATGGATCCATGGTACAGAGGTCAGAGTGGCAGTATTTCTGAAGAATTCAGAGAAGCTGTCTGGAGACTGCTAGTGTGTGAGATGGAGGAAGAAAGAGAAAGATGAGCAATGAATTCCCTAAAGCTATTCCCCTGAATGTGTTCCATAATAAATTTTAAATGTGTGTCATAGTGGGGTAGAGGGGCCAGAGTTACTAATAATTTGCATTAATATTTGTAATATCTATTTTTTATGAGCATGATTGCTTTTAAAGTTTTGCAAGTTTATATTCTTCCCCAATAAATTCAGATTTTTTACTGGCTATGTCATTCTCTGTTATTATATACTTTATCTGCATCTTTTATATATGAAATGAAGAGGCTGCTGTATCCTTCTTACTCTTTTCTTTGCCTGACTGCTTAACAGACAGAAACTGCTGTAATCTGTCACAGCATCAACCACTGAATGGGGGAGCGGATGTTTTCCCCACAGAACCTAGACAATAACTCTGGACAGGAGGAAAATGGACTAACACAAGGATCTGATGAGAGAGTGCCTTTCCTCCAATGACCCAGCTGGCTTGCTCATGACAAAGCTTTTACAGGACATAACATAAATGAAATAAGAAGAATGAAAGCATTAAACAATGTAGCCAAGGAGAGAGGAGAAAGAGGAACTTAAAGGAAGGCAGAGACTATCTCAGAAGCGGCAAAAGGCAATATTGCCTGTGTGATTGTTCCAGCCTTCACAAAGGGGATTGTTTGCCTAGCTGGGAGCCGCCGGAAAGGATTAGCAGTTTTTCAGGGCAGACGACACCCCCACAATCCCACCTCGGGGTATCTCAGGTGTGAAGTGGGGGCTTGGGGAGAGGGCAATGGTGCAGGCTCAATTGGCCAGTAGTGCCCTTGGCTGACATCGTAGTTTATTTGTGAGCTTATTAAGCCTGGCCAGTCCTTTGGGGGCACTCTTGGCAAAGGTCACAAAAGACAAGATTTTGCATAATGAATGCATTAAAATCTTTTTGTTAGTGCATGGGGAGCAAGAGGATAATGGCAATGAAGCTTTGGAATACAGGAAAGGAGGTAAAGGGAAATTAGTCCCTAAGGTAGCAAATATGATCACCATGTGGACTTGGGTTTCTATTTTAGCAAGTAAGCCTGAGAGAAAAAAAATGCTTGGAAACATGCTGCCTTTTATTTAGATCCATAGCTACTGCACTGAAGGAGTATGCCACAAAGGGCAAAAATGCCACTCCTCTCTATGATAAGTCATTTATATAGAAAGATCTCACACGGTGAATAGGAAAGAATGGAGAATGCTGAGCACATTTCGAAGATCTCAAAGAATGGTATAGGGAGGGAAGAAAAAGAAAAAAAAATAGATGCCATATCAGCATGTAGGCTATAAATTGTACTTAGTTATCATAAATTCATGGTGAAAATAAAGTTAACATTATCAGATTTTGACCATGAGTCTCCTATGGGATTGATGTCATAACACAGCAGATAGATGCACCTTTCCTGGCACTTTGTTAAAGACCCAAATTGGGTGGCAAGGATAAGCAAGTTTAGGTACACACGTGAAGATGGCAGGGTCTCACAACCCAATAACCTGGTGATTCAAAAGACTCAGGGCTGATAAAAGATAGAAACACCAGCTATCAGGGTAAGTTCAAGGGTGCAATAAAGAGAACCAAATCCCACTGAAAATAGATAAAGTATTATTCTAGTTGCTAAGGTACCTTAATCTGATGAAAGCTAAGTTGTGTGAATTTTTTTAAGGGTTTATCATTCTTTGCACTGATCCTACAGTACAAATATGCAATCTTAAGCAACAAGAAGAAAGTTAGAAGAGGATTTAGGAATGTAGTTGCTGGTCCATTTGAGCACATCAGTGCTGTCTTCAGGCAAGCTTGGGCTGGAGGAAAAAATCAGTGAATAACTACATCAATTTGCTAGGATGTCTTTCAATCAGTCTATCAAGTTCTCTAACGTTCCTGATAAGGGCATACTTTTGGCAAAGCCAAATATAGAAACTGCTGGGTTTTATTCATCAATAGATTGTTTAGAAAAGCAAGTTCACATCTATTTGCAATTCTCCAGATATATCTTTACAATGCACTCATTTTAAAGTCTGTGAACGCTTGCAAAGATCCACTAATAATAATTTTGTCTCCTCAGAACTTATTTACTCTAGCCTGTTTTGTAATTTTTGTTTCTCTAGAAAATATGAACGTTAAATGATGTATTTTATCTCACCTTGCCGCTGTTTGTGCCTCTGTTACTCACTGCTTTTATCTCAGCAGATGATGCCACCGGCAACCAGCTTCTACATTCTAACAGAAAGTTCATCAGCATAAATTGAAATACTGTGTTTCTTATTCCGGGTACTTTGCAGTGGTTGCAGGATCCAATATGGTTCTGGTAAGGTGACACAGTTGACTCTAAATGCCCAGTCTTTCAGCAATCTTTGTGGCATTTTGAAATCTTCTTTTATTAAGATGCCTCAAGGATCATTATGCTATTCCAAGCAAATTCTTTAGTGGTAGAGACTAGCAATTAAAACTATTAAGATTTGAAGCTTTTTTATTTGCCGGTAATAGGTGAAAGTCACATCTAATTTTAACTCTTAGAGTATGCCTAAATTAATCATATTAATCTAGTCCCATTTGTATTTGAAAACCCTTCTCTGGACCCAATATCCTAAAATGAATTAGTGTTCTTGTATAGTATCCACACATGCACCATTTGGAACAGAAGGAAAAGATGGCATGCTGTGCAATGTGTTGTGCATGAGTTTCCAAAGCATTGACTGAGACAACCCACACAGCTATTCTCCCTCTTCTGCTGCTGCTGCAAAAAAAAGTGGATTAGAAGCATAGAAAAGTGGTTTGAGAAGCAGTTTGCTTCATTTTGGGTTTTTTGGGGTTGCTTTTTCTTTTTTTATCCTTAATTTCTTGTTCAAAATTTCAATTTTTCTAAATTTATTTCATAAATGGAGAAATATATGGACTATCTTCACAGGTATGACAAGATATCATCTAAATTTCTGTTTGGATAAATATTGTAGAAATACTTAACACACTATAGAAAGAATTTCAGCTGACGGATGAAGGGAATACATTGCTTTACAACCTAGACAACTACCTGTGTTTTATTCTCTCCCAATGAGGGCTTAGAATTCCTGCCACTGTAACTAGAACATTTTTCACATCTGGTTTCAGATCACTGATAACACATTACAAGTTCATCAGAGCACAATGCAGATGAATGCAAAACTTATTAAATGAATGATCTCAAAAAAGATTTAGTCAGTGGTAAATCATCATCAAATGGAAGTAATCCTAGGAGGCTCCTCAGGGATCAACATTAGACTCAGCATTATTCAACATTTTCACCCATGAGTTAAAACATAAACATAAATCATTCTTAGAAAATTTGTGGGTGGCAGAAAGATTGGAGAATCAGTAAATAATAATGAGGACAACACAGCTGTAAACTGCATTCTGAATTACTGGTAAAATGAGATCATTCAAAAAATAATAAAAAAGCCAGCCCATGTTGCAAAAAGTCCGGACCAGCCCAGCAGGATGGGCATCTCTGTTCAGAAATACATCGACTGAGGAAGCTCTAAGTATCATAGTGAAGAAGTAACCACAGGCTGAAAAACAGCAACTATAGTGCTATAAATAACCAAGTGAGAAACAGGATCTAAAATGTGTATATCTTTATTTGGCGACAACCAGACAAAAAAGAAAATTCTTTTTCCCTTTCTGTTGTCCACAGTTTAAAGAGTTTTGGTTTGTTGGATTTTCTTTAAATATGGAGATGTTGTAGAAAAGAAAATTATTCAAGGTTGGATGAAATGCCCACAGGGAGAGTGTAAGAGCTTGAGTTATTTAGTCTATCAAAAAGAATAGTGAGCAGTGTCTTGACTGGGAGGTAACTGTGAAAGTGTAAATACTCTCACAATGTGAAAACACAGAGTACTAAATTTAAACAGGCCAAAGAAAGGGATAACAAGAACTAAAGGCTAGAAGCTGAGCTAAGCCACATGTTAGCCATGAGTGGTTAACCACTGGAACAAGTTATAAAACGGTATGATCACTTCCCTGTCTTTTAATGTCTGCAGATCAAGATAGGTTCTCTTGCTGGAAGCTGTGCCTTACCCAAACACAAGTTATTGGCCTCAGGACAGACCAATGAAGACTCTTGATGGAAAGACCATAGCACAATACAATGACCTCTCCTGGTGTTAACCTCTATGAAAAAAAATACACAAATAGTAACCTCATGGTACTTATCTCAAATGCCATTTATTGTGTTTAAGACTGATTCTTATACTGCTTCCGTCTGAGGTGGTCTAAATTTTCAAGTTTTAAATAACCACTGTAGAAAAATGTCTTTAAAAATGTGTTCTAGAGAAGATGCATTAGAGTGAAAGTAGGAATATTATGAAAATTATTATTAAAATTTAAATGGTGTTCATAGTTGTAGCAGTCTTGTCATAATGTGTGAACAGTTAAAGTGTCATTACTTAGTCCATTGTCTGAGCAAGTAGGTTCATATCAGAGCCAGTTTTGTTTAAACAAAATCTTAGCCTAGCTTTATATTTTCTAGTCATTTCTATCAGTAAATGGGTCACCTCCCTCTAACACAACTGTGACAGGCTCAATAGTGTGGTTTCAGGGTATCATCTTTTCAGATGACAGAGTAAACATACTCATTTGCTATTCCAGGATGAATGAAAAGGATTGTGGATCATCCTCCATAGATAATCAGAACTCTCTTTCTTTCTGGGATTGGAAAAAACATTAACTCCAAATCACAGAAATATAAAATGTCTTGATGCATGTGAAGAGAGCATCATCTAAATTTCAGTTTGAATGAATATTGCAGATATACTTGACATATTGTAGAAGGGCTTTCAGCTGATGGGTTAGGTGCATGTACTGCTTTACAACCGGGGCAACTGCTGATGCATAGTGGAGTTGCTGGATTGAAGGATTAGGCAAAAGAGTAGGGCAATTCTGCCAGATAAAAAGAAGCTTTAAGCCACTGGTAAATTAGCAGAAAAGGGGAAGGCAATAGCATCAGTATATGATTTGTGTTTTTTGCTAAGAAGAGATAACAGAAGAGAATAGAAGTAATCAGCTACAGACTTGTGATTATTCATAAATATTGTGAACAGCAAGAAAGGCATTTTTTTTTCCTTACAATGAATCAAACACAGGGCATGGCTTTCTGTCAGAAGCTGACCAAATTTGACAATATTGACTCAGAAGTTATCAGTGTTAGAGCCAACTTTCAATTAGTGAAATAGTTCAAAACTGTCCTAACTCCACCCACGATTTGTCTTAATTTTGTGGCTAATTGTAGTTTAAATTTAAAAGGTTTTTTGACGTATATAAATTTAAAAACAAATCATTCTAATGTGGTATAAAATTATATCTACCGAGGCTACAGAAGCAAGAACTTTTAAAATACTAAGCAAAAGAGGAGGAGATATGGAAGATATTTTGTTACATAAATCAAAATGTAGATACAATTATGTAGGACTGCATAGTCTGTTATAAAATATACTATTCAATGTGTTTAACTTGGCCCCAGGTGTTGATTCCATTCAGCTTCCAAGATAACTGCACTTGGGTAGAAACTACTAGGCTGAAACGTGGACCTAGATGTCTCTTCTCCTTGTTTTCTTTGGTCGGGAAATACCACTGTTGAGAGACCCTGAACACCAAGAGAAAATTCCTAACCTTTAAGCTATGGGCGAATGACATCCCCTGAGCTTCTCTAAGCTAAGATGTGCCTGTCTCTTTCTAACCAATGTGATGGAAAAATAAGAAACTATAAATAACCTGGTCTCTGCCTCATGGATTTTCTTTTAAAAAATGCGAAGAACATTCTTTGAAAACTTAAAGATTTTGCAGCACTCTCTTCTTCACTTAATCCTCCTCTCAGTGACTTGGATATCACAAACACATCAGCTGGGTGAGCTCATTCAGCATTGCACTCTCCTGTGAGTTTTTCATACCTGGGTCACTCCATTTTCCGGCAGACATGGGTTTTATGAACGTTCAGATTACCCACATTTAAGAAAGTGGTTCTAACCAATTATTTTTGGGGTGGTGGAAGGGGAAAGGACAACAAACCAGTGTCAACCACCCCCTGATCCAGGCCTGGGAGTCTACCTTCCTCATATAAAACTCACCCAACATCAGATGGGTGAAGACACCACTGCTTTTTGGGGCCATGGTCTTAGCCAAATCAGTGAAGTTATCTTAGTTATCAAAATTAACCAAAAAAATTGCTCATACATGAGAAGTAAAAGTCAGTGAAGGGACTCAATCTTTGTGAATGGTAGCCATCAATATTCAAATTCTTTGGGGCAACAAACATAACTTCTGATAATCTATTTTACTGCTAAAAAGCAAGGGAGCTGTTATTCTGCACAGTAGAGGAGTCTCAGTTGTTAAATACAGGTAGGGAATGAAGTTTACTTGTAAGATGACAGCAGATTCCACTTTCTTTGTGATAGAAACTTATTCTCAGATAGTGCTGTCAATTTAGTAGATGCTGAATTGGTGCCATGATCAAGATGAATGCATGTTTCTTAACAAAACCTTGTGGTGGGTAAGCAAAGCAGTGGCCTTTACCTCAGGCACTTCATTAATTGAACAACCAACTGATAATGAACCGTTACATCACTATTGCTTAAATAATGATGTTATATTGAGAGAATGTAAAGCAGCACTGTTTGGATGTAGGAATATACTTGGGCCCAGAAATATCTTAGTAGTTATTTGCTATGTGAAAAGGTCTTTTTATTTGAAAACAAATATTTTAAGGATATTTCTATTTTCAGATTTTACACTTCTCATTGGAGGTTTTTCAGTAGATTTAATAGTTATATAATCAGATTTTATCTTCTTCTTTCCAACAATCCAAAAATTTGGGTGATAGGCAGGCCTGGCTTGATTGAATTGCCTTCCCTAAGTCACACTTTCACACCTTGTTTAGAATTCTTCCTCTACCACTCTAATGTGAAACCACTCTAATCTGTGTTAAATTCAGTTAAATAGGGTAATTAGCACAAGAATTGCAACGTTGAAAAAATGGCTTAAACAAGAGGCCAATATGACTTCTGTTGAAAGGAAGTCTATCAATTTGTAGAATTGCTGGTGCAGTTCCTCAGGGAATTGTCTTAGGACAAGTATTTGATCTCTTCATTAGTGGCTTTGATACAAATCCTGGGAGTGTGCTAATGAAATTTTTCAGATGACAAAAACTTTGGCAGAGTTGCCCATACTGAGAAGAACTGGAATTTCATACAGGAAGAATTAGATGACCTTGACGACTGTAGCAATAGAAGCAAGATGAAATTTAATAGTACAAAGTGTAAGGTCATGCACTCAGGGACTAATAACGAGAATTTCTGCTATAAGCTGGGAGCTCATCAGTTGGAAATGGTACAGGAGGAGAAAGACTCACATTTAATCAGTCAATCACATGATGATTATCACTACCAGGGTGAAGCTGCCATGAAAAAGAAATGTGTAATCCTAGGACGTGCTGGGATGTTTTCTAGTACTGGTAGAGAGCACCACTTCCACAAGGTCTTGGCAAGACTGCCTCTGGAATAGGGCATACAATTCTGTTGCAAGACAGTTCATTCAAACCAGAAGTACTTCAGGGAAAGAGAAAAGAGATGTTGAGAACCTCAGGTGAGACCTGAAAAGCACCTTAACTTATTTTGCTGACAAATCCCATCATACTCCATCGAAGGCTTTCAGTGAAACTTTTTAAAACAGTAATTTAAACAGTAGTTCAGTGGGAGCTGTTCATGCTAACAGCCATGTTCAGATAGTGTCCTGCAGTGTACAACTGTTTTGAGCCAATGCAAAAGCACATCAGTACGAACATAAATAACAGTTTAGGATAACTTATTTTCACAGATATTGTGAAGAAGACATCGGTGATGGTAAAATATGAACTTCTTGGTAAAACCCCGCACCTTCAAGTAAATGCTTTCAATTAAAATTTCTTAGAAGTACTGAAGAAATCAAGTATGAGATAATAGGAAAATTCTCTGTTTTCATAGCTGTGTAAGTACAACTATTGATGAACCTATGCAAACCATAGCAACCACATAATGAAATTTTACACCAAGACTGTAATGAGAATATCCTACAACAACTCCCTGTCTTTCTAACTGTGCATGAATGAATGAAGCAGAGATTCCTTTGAAAATCCTTTGCCCAATGGACTCAGTTAGACTGACATTAAGAGGCAGGAAAACAGTGACGTAACTGTAGTATGGCTTTAGGCATGTTCAAACAATCCAATTTATTTAAATCAGACGTACTTCTTCAATTCTGTCTTTAAAAAACAACAGCCTGACAGTTTCATTTCTTGGATGCACAAAATATTTCATCACCACAGAAAAGATCAGGGTTTGGAAGTCACACAGAATTCTTGCTTCTGGAAAGGTTATGCCAAAAATTAACTATTCAAACTAGTGGAATTCAGGATTTTTCAATACAATTATATTAGTGTTTATGACTATACAAATAGGAAGGTTTGAAAAAGCAAGTAAGCCAACAAAAGGGAAAATAAATATAAAAGATGAAAACCGAAAGGGCCTGTTTTGAGGGGGAAAGAGTCCAGTTGAACATCCTTTGTTTGTAGATGGTAGATGAGAAGATCTGAAATACCATGCATGTAAAGAAACAGTTTCAGATCTGAGACACAATGTGTTTAAAGACACATTTTCAAACATACGCGTTTTTAAAAAATCTTCAACTGTTGGACTACAGATATAACTCCAGTGTAGAAAGATACCTTTGTACTAGATTTATGAGAAAATATAAAGTATGGAAAACATGCAGAAAAGGACATGGTATAACGATTTCAAAGAACCCATGGGAAACGTGCAGTGGTCCACTTAACACCATTTTGCTTTTGTTTCAAGTACAAACACAGCATGGACTTCCTAATGTTATTTTTAAGCAGTTGCTGTGTTTTTCTGATTAAAGATCACACACTTAGTCCTGAATTAATTAGGATATTTCTTTTTTTCCATGATATATGTTAACCCTTTTCTTTTATTTTTAGGGAAATATGCTTGTAAGATAATAGAATAATTTCATTCTCTGTCACCTCTCTTGTCTTGTATTTTCTGCTACTACTGCACTGTGTATTTTTAGACTGGGAGAAAGGAAATTATATATAGCAAGCAATTAAGACCTGGAATTTTCAGGCTGTCATGGTAGGTTATGGAAGAAATTGTATCTTACCAGTATATAATGTAATTTCTCTGTAGTCCCACTGCCTATAATCCACTGCAAAAAGTAAATAAAGTCCTGGAGCAATTCTTTCTCTCCTTTAGTTTGCCACTTCACTGTGACAGAATGCAGAGGCAGAATTATAGTAGCTGGTATAAAAATACGAGCGTCCATTCCTACATTTTACTTTTAACTTTTAGCAAGGGACAAATTATTGTTGTCTCTACATGAGGTAGGTTGCTGATAGCTTGTAGGGCTATGACAACCATCTCAGGCACTGCACATTTAAGAGTCACAATGTGACTTCTGGAAGAAGCAGGCAGTATTGTCTTTTGCAAAGATTTGGCTGCCTAGACATAAAAAAAGCTTGGAACATGACAAAATTAATATGATGGAGTTGTTATAAACTTCAGAACATAAACTTGTAGAGAACATGATGGATTACAGCTGCTACTGAATGCATGGGACAAAATAAAAGTGCCAGCATCCATGTGGCAGCAAGAACAGTGGGTACAGTGTTTCCAGAAGACATTAGGGCTCCTGTTCTTAACCATGGCAGGAAGAAAGCAGTATCATTCCAGGCAGTGGTTTGTATAGACCAAACTAGGTTAGTAAGCACTGCAAAGATGGACCAGCACGAGACAAAATAAATTGAGGAGGAAAAATGGGTTCTCAAAACAAGGTAGGCACCTAAACAGAGACTACATAGAGCAGATTGACTGTCAAGAGTTAAGGCAACTCTACAGATTAGTGTCTCTCATGTCGCAGCTGGGCAGAATAGTCATACACAGCAGAACAAGTGAAAATGGCACTGAAAGAAGAAAGCACATAAGGGAAAATGGATTGTTACTTTTGAAATGGACAAATAAAAACCGGAGCAATGACAAAAAATTCACCTGAGCTTTCTTAGTCAAACAGCCTCCCAGCCCTACGCCAAGAGTGAAACCAGTCAAACTGCCAGAAACTACAAAAACTTGCAGAAACTACAAGAAAGAGGGAGAGGAACTTCTTACCAGGACATGTACTGATAGGACAAGGCATAAAGGCTTTAAAATGAAAGAGAGCAGGTTTAGACAAGACACAGAGAAGAAATTCCTTACTGTGAGGGTGGTCAGATACTGGAACAGATTGCCCAGAGCAGCTGTGAACACCCCATCCCTGGAAGTGTTCAAGGTGAGGCTGAATGGGGCTTGGAGCAACCAGGGCTAGTGAAAGGTGTCCCTGCCCATGGCAGGGGTTAGAACTAGATGATCTTTAAGGTCCCTTCCAACCCATTCTATTATTCTGTGGTGAAATCAGCCAGGTGGGAGCCCTGTATGTCACCACTGACAAAAGCGACAACAGAAGTAGGCTTAAAAATTGCTGAGTTAGTTTATGCCAAAGCAAATGAAGCTCACAGCAGTGCTGGGAGAAGGGGAACAGACTGTCCACCAATATTTGCAACGAAGAAAAAGACTTTGTCAAAAAAAAAAAAAAGGACAGTGTACACAGAATAACTGCTGGCGAAAAGAGGCCTAGAAAAAACATCAGGAAAGAAAAGAATGAAGGAATCTTCTGAAGTGTAAAGTGGGACGTTCAGAGATTTTTTTCAGTGGTGTGAGTTGACAGAGCATAAACAAAAGAGAGCACTCAGAACACAGACTGGGGTGCAAAACAATAGAAAAAGAAGAAGATTTCAAGAAATTCTAAAGTTCAGAGAAGGGGGGAGGGCCATATATATATGAAAATATATATATGAGGGCCTTATATATGTATGAAAATATATACACAAAGATGCATATATAGATATAGATATAGATATAGATACAGATGTATAGATATAACTATCTATACATATATACATATATATATGTATAGATATTTGTATCAGTACCACCTAATTCTATGGACAGAGATGCCTATGTTCTAATTTGACAGACATTCAGTATGTTCACATCCTGGATGTTAACAGACATAATAACATCATCTTTAAAAGCAGTAGAAGTATTAGCGACTGTGACCAGAAGCTCTAATCTCACTGACTTTTCTAAGTTAAAGATGAAAGTCATGTGGTTTAGAATTTTTATTTAGTTGTAGTGATTGCTTTGAGAAGTTTGTAATATTTATTGAGATTTGATATCTCCCTGTGAAATCAATTGACATGTTACCAATAGTGTAAAAAAAATCAAAATTAATAATTCTTTTACACACTGTGTTGCTAAAGTGAAGTCACCAACTGAAAAAAAAACTTTATTTCTGTTACTTTTCAGTGGTTTACAGGGATTTTTCTAAGATAGTATGTTAATTTGTTGACATTATATGACAAACTCCGTTCTACAGCTTATCATAGTCTAAGAACATGCAACACTCAAGACCAGATCATACTGCATAACACTTACAAATGGCTTCTAGCAAAAGTGAAAAAGTTTTTATATTAATCCACTGGATTTGGTTTATGTGAAGATAGCTGTGATGCACTGGTTAGAATAGATTAGTAAATTTTAAAAAGCTTATTTTTTTCCTCATTCTATGTTATATGACTTCAACTAAGACATGTAAATATGCTTTTTTAAGTGATGTGGGATGCAATTCAGAATGCCTACTGGCAAATTTTCAGCAAGAAAAAAAGAGGCATCTGAAGTGTATCTTAAATATATCTTAGAAAAATCCATTAGTGACCCAGAATTGTTTTCATTTCCAAATAGGAATTATGATGCTTACTTTGTCTTTATAACTGTAGCTCTGGAGTGCTATAAATACAGACAACAATATGTAAGTTCTCAAAATTATTAATTTCCACCAAATTTTTTACTTGTTCAAGAACAAGTCCTAGGCATTAATTAGATGTATATTTTATAAATGCTTGTTAGAAGTTCCTATTTAGAAAATATTGTCTGTATACTAAGAGAATTCAGCAAAGTATGACCATGACTAACTTATTGGCAGCACTGGTTCACATTTAATCAAAGAGTACACTTGTCATCTGCAAAAGAAGAAATTTCAGTACAGCATTTAAAAACATATCTCAGTAGTTGAAATTACAGATCTTTTAAACCTATTAACATTTTACTAAGTCTGACCTTATAAAAGTAAAATTTAGGGTACATTTTAAGCATCCAGCTTTTTCTATATATGTTAACAAGCATTACTGAGTTTGCTGTGATAACTTGTCAGTTTTTCCTTAATGGTCATATAAAGCTTTCATTAATGGACAGCATGAATTAGACCTTCCCGTGGGCAACTTGAACTCAAGTAGAGATTTTTATTAAGGGTTTTTTAATTGAATGAACAATTTTAATTTTTAAAAGAAGAATAGTTGTTTTTCTTCACATTCTTTACCCCATTTAGCTTCTCTGATCCTGAGGTGTTACTTAAGGGCATAATTAGTAAACATTTGGGGCTAATGCCCAAATATTAGAGATTCAAAGCCATGATTATACCTTCCTTTTTAACTAAGCTGTAATTTTGCTCTCATGACCATGAAGACTGTAAGAGGCATTTCAATCTTGAAATTTTTCAGAAAGATGATGATTAAAAAGAAATAATATATTTTTGCACTAAAAATTCAAGGCATTTTATCACAAAACTCAAATTTTTTCTCTATGGTACATGAATAAGATTGTGTTTGACTTCCTAGTTTTGATGGTAGTGAATTTCTTTGAAAAGTGTCTCAAGCTGATGAGTAAATTCTCTGTTTCTGCTTTCAACAATAATACCTCATGCCAGTGTCCTTTCTGATCATTGCAAACCCCAATCTATGGGACAGGATCTGGGAATCAGTAGGAAGAAAAACCTGTCAGGAGAAATTATATCTAACAAATCAACCACCCAAACTATCTCCTTCATATTTCCAGATAATTTCAAGAATAGCAGAGTCAAGTCCATTCATCTATGTATTTGCATCTCAACGCAGAGAGCCCCCTCATTGAAATCAATAATAGCAATAACAGAAAATATTTCTGGTATGCTTCATAGTCAAAGTAATATGAAAACATCTTCTCAGCACTGCCAATAAACCAACATGCATGTGCTGTTTACAGTAATAATGAAACAAAGGTGAAGTGGAAATAGCCAATGCTATACCACATAGGAGTGATGGAGACAGTGGAAGCTCATACCAGTTGATCCCATATTCAGCACATTAAACTATGAAAGAGTCCAAAATTATTGCTAAATGTGATAAGAAGAGATATCTTTTCCTGAGTCAAAAATAAACAAACTAGTTTAGTTCAGCAAGGTCTTTATTTTTGATCTGTTAAATTAGAAAAAAAAAATTTCTTTTGGCTACTAAGAAAAAGCTGCTGTTTTAGGAAAGAGGTTTTATGGCCAGGACACATCTCTGCTCTGATTTAATGTAGATTGCATCTAATTGTGCAGAAGTTTCTGCTGAAGTTTCTGTTAAATACCATAGCATTCACTTCCTGCTAAAAAACCACAGAACACTGTTCTTTTGCACTACTGTGAGAGAGCTGGGACACTGTTGTTCTTTCTGCTATTCCACTTGCATCAAATGCAGAGAAAATTATTACAACAGAAGTCAAACAGTCCCTCTTTATCTACCTTCTTACCTGTTTTTGCCATGTGAGTGGACAGAATTTGTGTAGATAATACCTCTAAAGTCTTTTGAGTGACTTGAATAACAGCCTAGGAGAAAATATTCTTATTTTTATGTGGCTGTTATTGCCTGTAGGCACCATTTGTTACTCTTCTTATGAGGACAGTCCATGGCTTGGCACTGGTGGACCTTAATCCTTATCAGCTACTTTACATTCATTGACATGGTGTATGAGCAAAAAGGAAGTCACTAAATTTAAATTTCCCAAGCATCTGTACTCTGATTCTTATTCCTTACTAGGAAAAAATTTATTAACTTTTTCATCTTGTCTTGTAGCATGAATTTAAGAAGTATAAATCCTTACTTCTTCTGACTTATAAAAAGACAGTGCTCCTGAAGAGTATTCAACTGGAGGGCTTTCCTAGAGATCAGTGATACATAAGGAAATTCAGAATTTCACAAGAGTTAACTGTGAGTGGTGTGCAGAGGCAGAAGGCAACCTGGCATGAAGTGGAGAAGAAAAGAGAACCCAGAGGAAGAAGGGAAGGAATTGGGATGTTCTACAAATTCAGAGAGTATTTGGAAAATCCTGAGAGCCTCTGTGTGCCACTTAGACAATCAGAACATCCATTTATTTCACTATATTATCTGCACTTGTTCTCATGCTAACACAGCTTCCTATTAAGTCAGTGGACTTCTAAATACTGACATAAATATATATATATATATATATATATAATTCAAAGGTAAATGATAGCATTTGTTTTCAAATTGTTTGGGCATAACATCATAAATATAGCTTATAGCATTATTTTTTTGAAAGTTGTCCCGTCAGCTTCTGTCTAGTCTTACTGTAGCTTATTCATCCTTTCCTTGAAATCTCATTTTGAAATAATGTTTCTATTAATGATCTAGTAATAGGCTCTCATTTAAAATAAGTCTAAATTATTAAAAAGAAAGATGAAGCCCAAACCATTGTTTTGAAAAATGCTTTATTTATTGCATTCCTTGTGGCTATTTAAGTTAGAAATTATATAGTTACAGAGTAAATTGCAAGTACAGTAGTTTGTTTTATCATTCTTGTGAAAACCATACCAAAATTTGTAAATTAAACTTTTCCTGGGATTTTTGAGTTCTGATGCTAATGCCGCTTTAACAGATGTTTCTTTAAAAATCTATAATATACTGAATATACGAGATATTTGAGTAATATATCATCACTGCTCCTCCGTCATTTTGTTTAGGGACTTGGAAACTAGATGCAGACTCTTCAGTACACTAAGGAAACTGCTCGGTATCCAGAGGTTTGAGTCACATGATTCCCATTAATTTTAATGGGAGTTACATGGATAAATCTGTGCTGAAATCCATGGGAAGTTAATGTCAAAAGAATTTACTCTTCCCAACTTTGCTCTCTGAACTTTTTGTGTCCGGCTACCTGCACCTCTGTAAAGATCCTGGAGGGAGGAGAGGATGGAGCTGTATAAAGTGATTAAACCGAAAGCATTCAGAATTTAAGTGGTCTGTGGTGTGTGTTCCAAGGTAGGAAATAAGTAATCAATGTCAAATGGGAGCAAATCTAGTTTTGATCTGATAGTCTCCTAAAAATCTCCTTTGAAAGCATAATTGTATTTATTATAGTGTTGTGCACATTATAGATAATTTATTTTTTTAATTGTGTAAAAATATATATTCATATTGAAGCCTGACATTTCAGTGAAGTATATCAAATGGATTATTATTATTATTACAGTAAACAACAAAAAAGACTTAGAGGATGTGCTTAGAGTTTAGCTTAGATTGTAGTTAAAATACAGTTTAGCTTAGATTGTAGTTAAAATACAGCTGATGGATTTCTGAGAATTTCAAACTGAAATGAATTGAATCTGAACAGATTTGATACGCCTAAAAAGGGAAGGAAGGAAAAAAAAAGGACCAATGCTTAGGAACATAATTAGGACATATGAAAAAGTTAGGATATATGAAAAGTTAAGTGCTTAGTTTTGGATTCAGTTCCTGCCACCATTACATCTACAGAAATCAGTGGAACTAAACATGGTTCTGAATAAAAGTAGCATATAGTATGAATAAAGGATCAAAATAATTTTTTAATCCTACTTGGGTCTCAGCCTATTGACTTAGTGAACATTGAATGTGCTTTGAGAGTAGTTCAGCACTGCCAAATATGCCATCCAAGTGCAGTTTTTTGGCAGGATTGTATGCAGCTTGTGTTTATTAGATAGGCTGCTATTTGAGTTGATTAGCTACAAACATTTCATGAAAAAGAAATAATTGCTCATTCACTATAAATACATGTAGTTTCCTTCACCACTTGCTGACTCAGCTTCATTTGTGGTCTGAGGGATGAAGTCATATGGGTTTTTCATATTCTTGTTTTAATTTACAGCATTGGGAGGAGTAAGAGCAACAATCTGTTATAGCTTGCCCTTGCTCTGTTGCCCTGCTCCTGAGGACAGAGGCTAGAGGACCCCTCAGCTGTCTAGTCACCAACAGACTCTCTTTTGGAGAGTTAGGAAAGGAGGAGACAGCAATGATACCCAATACACTAAATACACACAGCTGGCAAACAACTTAGTGACTGGTGCCAAATCACATGAGTAAACCTGCACCCAGATCAGGACATTGCAGAGACTGGGGAGTGGGCTGGCCTCTTGACTCTCTCCCCTGAAGCAGCCCAGGAAATCTGAGCTCATCAGTGCCTTTTCCTGATTTTTTAGTTCAGCAGAACTGAATGTGAACTCTTTGAATGCTGGGCATCTCCAAGAAGCAGAAATTACAACTGACATAACTTTTTACTGGTGCAGTTAAAAGATCATGGTCCTGAGTTTCATACTAACATTGGGACCATAACTGTTTTACTGGTTTCTTTTTCAGCTTACTAATATTCCCAGGTAGTGTTCTGATCTGGAATACAGTTAGAACATGGTCATGGCCTGGAAGTAATGAGAAGGAAATAGAAAATGACTTGGCCCCCAGCACGTAGCTAATGAGTCCATCCTTCCAAAACTGTTTCTCTTTACAGGGGGAAATTTGGTTTTATTATTGCCCCTTTTGCTTCTTCAGGATGCATTGGAAAGGTTCCTATTTCAACTCTGGCTGGCCTCCATGCTTCTTAACAGTAGTAATTACAGACCTTTTTCTGAATACCACCTGGGTGTGAATAGCTTGAAATACACATTGTTTTCTTGAGATCCTATCTGATTTTTGACACAAAAGCTTAGCGTAACACTACTTCATGTGAAAGGTTATTGAAAACAAGTGACAGAGACCTGGGGAGACAAGAACTATGAACCTGGAGAAAATACTGGTTACATAGATTTAGAGGGATGGGCACTGTCACAGTACCAACCACAGTGAAAGAATTAATGAAATTCACATTTGAGGAAAGAACATACTCAGAAATACAATTACACATGTAATAGATTGCATCAGACATATAGGAGAAAACCAAACTTATCAAAGTCTAGAGCCCTTTAATGCCACGTGAAAAATGTGGTTTGGTATAAAGTTTGTCCTTATTTTGTGCCGAAAACCCACAGCTACTTAGAAATCTATCTTCATTTCTGTATTTTCAGAGAATTCCTTTCAGATAAATATTTAATAGAACAGACTTTGCTGTAATTAACAGATTAAAACGTGCAGAAT
The DNA here is from genome assembly GCA_013400235.1 of Oriolus oriolus. Lineage (NCBI taxonomy): Eukaryota > Metazoa > Chordata > Aves > Passeriformes > Corvidae > Oriolus > Oriolus oriolus. The sequence continues at coordinate 535,171 of VXBT01005248.1, read as the reverse complement.
TTGTTGAAGAGGATTTCACAGAATAAGATCAAATAATAGCTAATGTCAATGCATATCATCCATGTACATACTTAATTCAGGATCTGTTGAAGGAAAGGAATACGTAGGGAACAAAACAAGATACCCTTCATATTTAACAATACATTCGCTCTCAGAAGAGTGCTTGGAAGATAATAGAAGCAACCCTTAACAAAAGTAAATTTTTGCAAGTAGTAAGAGCTCTGAAAATGTGCATATATACATTCCATAGTAAAGTTTTGGAAGATGATACATAACTTGTAGAAAACATACAGGAGCAACCTAAATAGAAAAAGCATTAAAAGATACAAGCAGCTGAGTGCCAGCAAAAAGATACAGATTACAAAAATTAAAAAGAAGAGGATATTACAAGAGACAATGGGATTTAATCTTCTGTGATGTACCACAGAATAATCTGACCCGAAAAAACATGGTCAGATTTTTAACAGACTATTTTTTACAAGTTACTTCAAACAGCACTTCTAAAGTGAGGACATCTTAGCAGAAAGTTTATCTGCCAGTTACTCCTTTCACTTTCACTGCCTAGTGGAAACTGCTGCATCCTCCTCTCCAGTGACACACAGCAACAACTGGTGAATATTTATGCACAGGCAGTCAAATACCATAATTGGGATTGTTAAAATGGAAAAACTTAGCTTATATGGCAGTTGATATGGTATCCAGCTACTGCACAAGCAAGTCATTAGCACTGTGTTTTAACAAAATGAGATTGTAATTAGGTGCCTTTGATTCTAAAACAGAATGAGTTGCACATTTCTGGCTGCTTTTTCTAAAACACGACATCAGAGTAATCAGCCATAGACCATCATTCTTTGCTCACCCCATATTTTTGCTCCATTAGTAACTCACAACTAGTCCCTGAACAAGATGAGATTCTCAGTCATCAGTGAGCAATAAATACCTCTGCCAGAGCTGGTAAGATTTCTCGGACACATATAGTACTTTTTGTTTTGTTCCTGTTCTTCAATTTCACAAGCTGTCTCTGTGTTGAAGACAGATCTCGATCATTGTTGAATTGTGGCTGCTCTGCCTCAGCAGGAATTAAGAGTGTTCCTTTGTACTAGCTGTCTTGAATGGAATAGGACTGTCAGAATGGCTTTCTTTCTCTCCACAATGTGGTCAGACTGTCCAGAGTATCCCATCAACACCAATTCCCACCTGTTGCAGGGACCCTATGGGTCACTAATTGCAGACCAGTAAGGGAACCTCTTTCCTACCCTGGGCTGTGGCCACTGCAGCCTGGCTGAAGGACTGGGAAATCCTACAGTCCTGAACTTCAGTTTAGTTACCTGTACTCTTTCTCTTGGGATCTGAGCAGTCATGTTGGCCCATTGACTCACCAAGAACTCTGTGCTTAGAATAATTATAGAACTGGGTCCAGAATCTGGAACTAGACATCTCAAAATGGAGATTAATAACTACGTTAGCCAGCTATTCCCCAAAATATGTGGTATTACCAGAGGACGTCACAAATGATGTGTGAAATGAGACACCTTTGCAGATTGGCAGTGCACAAAGAGGATAAAGAGAATGACATGTAATTATTACTGTGCTATTAGCTGTGATATTCAACTTACACAAAGACAGAAAAGTCCAATAAATCCAAAAGCTTTAGATTTGCTTTAAAAAGAATAAACTGCTGGGAAATTTCTTTCTAATAAATTTCAACAGAATTTTCTTCCGGAAGGGAGAAGGATCCAAAGGAAGAAAGGCAGACATTTTAAATTAGTTGACTCATTTTAAAGTTCACTCCCTTCTTTTTCTTTACTTGAAAAAATGCAAACACCTTTCAGGCACATTAACCTTAAATACTGGGGAGTGAGATGGAAGAAAGCTGTGAAAATACTAAAGTTTTGGGAGGATTCTGGATGTACCTCTATCTGTCAGCATAACAGATACAGTGCTGTTGCTTTTACAGACATAAAAGGAAACAAGGTATGTCTGCCAAAAGGTGAATTAAGAATTTGCTAAGAATATTTCTTCAATTTTATTAATTTAGGTTTTGTGGCAAATTATAAGCATACATTATCCAATCTGAGAGAGAAACTGTTAACAAAACATCTTAAATACAACTGAAGAAAGTGTATACATCAGTATGTACACAGTTCTGTAGCTTCTCAGAGGTGGTTTCAATCAATCCAGAAAGCCCCTGCACATTTTGAGATTAATATGTCTCCTGTTCTGAAAGATGAACAGTATTATTTATATATTAAATGTTTTGAAAGGAAGTTACATGTGCAGAGAAAAATTGAAGAATATTAACCCTGAGTGTTTTGCCTGTTAGGTGGTCAACAGATTTTTTTTCACCTGTCCATGGGATGCTTTTCTTCTCTTTGTTTAATGGATAAATGCACAATAAAATTTTGTAAATGCTGCATGATAATTTTATCAAGAAAATAAAAGATCTGCTACACAGCATCAATGTACACAATTTCAATCAAGATCTGGTCAGCAGATCATCAAAAGACACATTAAAAAGAAAATTAATATTGAATTGTTTCTAATTGTATCCAGCAGGCATCTGTACTAGGCTCAGCGCTATTCAGTATTCCCAGCAGTGATCCAGAGGTGCAAATACAAATTACCATGCTACAGATCTGAGGATGACAGAAAGAGTACTCGGTGAGTACATAATTATGAAACCAAGGAAGAGGAGGTCTCTTTATCAGCTAGACCCACTGCAAGAAATCAGCATTTTAGGAGAGATAAATGCATAGTTAAACATAATACAAATGGATTTCACCCCCGAAAAGTGGGGTACAGTGACATGGAATGCCTCAACTCTACAAGGATTTATGGGCCACAGCAGACCAGCAACTCAGCATGAGCTCCCACCATGAAGCTGCATGAACACAGAATGTAATCCTTGAATCCTGACACAACTGTTGGAATAAATCCCACAGATCTGTTGTCCATATTTTGAACAGAATGGTGGAAATAAAATGGAAACTTCACAAAATTGCATTTAAAATTAATTTGAGAGCCAAAGAAAATTATTTGCTGTGAAAGCATAAACTCAGTGTCTTTGATTATCAAAAAGGAGGGTTGAGTATGACTTGATTAAAGTTTATAGATTATGGGAGAAAACCCTCACATGCAGATAATTTATCCTGAAGGGGAATGTAACAACACACCCAACTGCTCCCACCATCACCCCAAATAAATAAATAAATAAATAAATAAATAAATAAATAAATAAATAAATAAATAAGCAGAACACTGAAAATGACTTTTCATGAAGTCAGTTTCATGAAAATGAACATTAAATATATTGCCCAAAAATGATGAATCATGCCTATTGGCATATCTTCAAATCATGATAGAAGTTAAAATTTCATCATAAATTACCTGTTCCTTTGTTAAATAATAATTTTATTGGACTTGATACCAAATAAATGAAATGGATAAAATTTAAGGGTCCATGCCCACAAACTAGCTGAGGTTGGATTTCAGAAACACAAAACAGAATAGAAGAAGCAACAAATAATATAGAGATAAATCAGAATGAATTATTCAAAATTACATTGTCTGAAGATCTGTGGCCTGACTTGAGAGTTTTGTTATAACTCTAAGTGAGGATCTCTGACTTTAAACCATATGCTCTACTGTGGTATGTATTGCATAACTATGGAAAATGTCTTAATGTAGGTATTTTTCATTCACATAAAATTGTCTGTAAGAATTTATATCCCAGCTGGTATGATGTTATACAGAAACAATATCATGTGTTGTTCTGCAAGTTGTGCATATGTTTAGTTTCTGAGGCCAAAAATCAGGATGTGGTTTGAAGAAAAGTGGGAGGAGTCAACTAGTAAAAGTGTTATACCATATGACAACCTCAAAAAAAAAAGAAAAGAGCCTATCAGTTGGGAAAATATATAGCAGAAGCAGAGACTGCCTTTACTGCAATAACCAGTGATCTGCTGTGCACATGTGCACATTCTCGTACCACTGGAGTTTTAAAAGTATAGCATTGCAACCTGTTGTTTGCACAGTCTCTAACTATACAGCAAAATCACTTTTTTGTGATACAATCTGATATGTTGTGCCAGCATTCATAATTCTGAATTTCACTATATTATATATATACCAAATTATTAAGACTTTTTATTTATTAAATTAAATATTGGTAATTAATGAATTACATTGTCATTGATAGCAGTAGTGGTAGTAGTAGTAGTATTATACGGCTTTTATGTCTAAGACAGGGGACAGGGTGGTCAGCTAGATTTTCAGCTGGAGGGTAATGGTCTGCAAGTCAGCTTAGTGGGTTTTATGGATATCAGAATGATAGGACTCATGATTTGGAAAAGTGTCCAACCTGTAAATGATTTAACATACCTTGTCCTCAGGTGAGTCACACAGCTCCTTAAGTCTGAAAATGTTTTACTGCCAGACCTAATGTGACCAATTGGAAACAAGCTTTGATCCCTGAATTAGCGTACTAGGTCTCCTTGTGTATTTAACTTGGGTTAGAGATCCACAGTGAAGTGAAAGTTAACAGCTTCAATCTCAGTAGCACATATAATATATTAATTTTTTAAAAAATGAAGATATCTTCAAAAGCAGTTTATATACATCTACTCTTGATATATAAACCAGTTGAAATAGTAGGAAAAATAGGTTTTTCGAGGAAATCACAGCATTTGTAGCTTCCCAACTGTTTTCTCTATTCATTTTTTATTTTATTTTTATTCATGTTGAAATTTTCAGGTTCCATATGGACACATTACTGACCTAAATTTCTCTATTATGTTCATTCAAGTTTTCAGTAATTATTTTTTTAATTGTGTGTTTTCTGACTGCATGATTAATGAAAGTAAATAATCACCAGATGTAATGAAATTCTGATTCTTGAACTTATGCAAGTATTGTATATAAAGTAACTAGAAATAACAACATACACAAGGTAGTCATTTTCACAACTTAAACATAAGCCCCAAAGATGCTCCTATGTATTTAAATCACTCTGGGTTTAATTAAAGACAGACAACAAATTGTTATCAAAGGTTAAACTCTATTTGAGTCTTTAATTTACCAACAATTATAGCACATCCATTTTTATCATATAGTAATTATGTTTTCTTCTTTTATCATAGAGCCTGATACATTTGATGGCATCTTGTGAGTGTATCAGTTTTATATGACAAGCATTTCATACACCTGTGCTTCAGCTGTGAGCTGGCACCTACCACTGGCAAAACTGCAGGTAACAGACACTATTGTCCCTTCACTGATAACCTAAAGAGAAAAATGTTGCACTTTGGATATTATGTTAAAATATCTTAATTCTGTATCTGGTTTATTAATTGTCTTTCCTACCCTAAATGCTGAAAGTTTCAGACAGGAATCAAATTATGAGGTTTTTTTAATGTCTAGCCTTATAAACTTGGGCCATTGTTCCAGGCCAGAATGCATTTCAAGGCTGTTTGCAAGAGCACAGAGCTACACTCAGGGTCAAGGTATAGGATACACCCGAGAACAAATCTTCTTCACAGTCCCATTGCATAGCTCTGTGGTGGCAGCCAGCCACACTTGAGCAGAGTTAAAGGCTGACAACATGGGGTGGGGGTCAAGAGACACACCACCCTAAGCACACTCCTTGCCTGTTTTCAGAATAGACGTGATTAGTACTGCCAGAATAAACTATGGAGAGGCTGTTTGCTTGTTGTATTTTATATTTATATAGGTTTTCTACAGGTTCCACTAATTTCCTGTTAATTTCCTTTCCTGTATCATAAAATAAGCACGGCCATATAGCAACAATTCTGTTTCTGTCACCAAAATTCTCTACAGGAGATTCACAACACACGTCTTTTTTTTCTTTTTTTATTTTGTTCTGTCAAGAAATAATAATGAAACCAGCCTGCTTATCTAATGGGAAAGCCATGGCATTTAAGATGTTAGCCAGAAAAAATGTTGCTGAAAGTTTAGTAGCTGAAATAAAAGACATGGGCCATGCTACTTTCAAGTTTTTGTGAAGATGACAGAATTCTGATAATGATGGGATCTCCTAAAGAAGGCTTTTTATCCACAGCAACCCTCCTTTCTATCAGTCTCCAGAGACCTGAATTTTCCAGAGATGATACCAAAAATCAGTCCATTGAACAGTTAAAAAAAAAAGAAAAACAAAAAAAAAGAAAAGCAAAACCAAAACCAAAGCCATCCCACTTAAACTTTGCCTACACTGCCTTAGAGAACCATCTCTTTCAGGATGTGTAGTCCAAACTTTTATTTTAAAATCATGAGGTCCAACAGGCAATTTTAAATACACTATCGAACACTTTTCTCTTTCACTGTGAAACTTCTAGAGACTGTAAAAAACTAGACAAAAGTGGGCATTATCATCTTCTATTTGCAGATAGGGCAACTAAGATTAAATGCCCAACACACTTCTGAAGTAGCAGCAAAGAACAGGCCCTGGATGATTCTTTCAGGCTACCCTAAGCAATCTGTCAAACAAATCTTTTTTTCCCCTGCCTGAAGATTTTCTTCACTGTGAAATGCCTTTTTTTGTTTCCGATTATTTTTTTAAGAAAATTAGACAATTTCTCTAGTTTTTTGTTTTATATTATCTTTATTATTTCAGAGACCCTCTTGTCGTTTGGAAAAGTAATAACTTTCCAGGCTGCATATATTAATTTCTGTTGAATAACCTTGATGTCTTAGTGCTTCCTTTGTGAATGGAAAAAAAGTCATTACTCGTGCTTCCCCTTAACATCTACATTCCCACACTTGGTAGAGAAACTCTTACTGATGTGTCTGGAGATTGTACTAATTGTCACTAAATTCAAGGGCTTGATTCAGGGATACATGTCTAAAACAGGAAAGGAAAAAAAAAAGACAGTGCAACATTAAAACACATGGTTAAACATTTATGTAAATTTGTAACCAAAAAGATATATAAATACTGAGTTAGAAGGGCGATAAAACAGTTAAATTCATTGCATGAATCAATAATTTTCCCTAAAAAATAGTCTGAAGTCCTAATGAATTAAAAGATAATCTCCTTCAGATTAAAACAATTTTAAGAAGGGTCAAACATTTGTCCTGCAAGCTCTGACAGACACTTTAAGTAGTCATTCATTGTAAGCAATGACAGAAACATCCCATCTTCTATGTTCCTCTGGTAGCAAAAAAATCATATAATACAATGAAATAGAACTTAAACAAATTTAAAACAATAAGACTTTTCTGCCCCAGACTATGTCCTGTTTCTTTCAGAGCTTTCAGAAGCCTTAATGGTTTATAGCAGTGGGCAACAAAGAGTGACCTCTGAACAGCCGGTTCAGGGATTTAGACATGTAAATAATTTCTTCTCTTCAAACTTGAAAATGAAGGCTACAGTTTGCTCTGCCACCACTCATGGGGCTTTGTCTGATGACACAGATGTAGAAGCTTTGAGTAAAATGGAAATGTTAGTTGCCAGAAGCATAACCGTGAGCAAATCCTGGTAAGCGAGGTCTCTCATCCCGTTGCAGGTCACCATCTCCTTTCTGTCCCTTGCCTAGTGGCAGGGGCTGTTTCAGTGCTGCTGTGATGTGCCGTGCTGGATCTCGAGCTGGCAATGTGACTTGCAAGGTTTGTTCACATGATTGCAGGCAAGAGAAGCTTTAAAGTACACAGCCTGTTAAATTCCAGTAAATATGCCACTGCATATTTTAGAAGGAGCTCCTTACCACATGGTTCACAATTAGTGTGTCCATTTCAGTACTAAAAAGATACCTAGGAAAAGAAAATGTGTGTGTAAGTACAAAAAAAGTATCAGAATAGAGCACTTAGACTGAATAATTGATACCATTTTATGTTTTGCAACCATATATTTTAATCATCAAAGATGACTAAGGCTACAAATTCGTGTTTATTGACAAGGATACATTTCTTAAGTCACCATTTAAAATGGATTTTTATGGCTGGTCTTAATAACCAAGAGGAAAAACTGTGTTGCACTACATGAACATACTGAAGACATGAGTTAAATGGGCAAAATGATTCTCTAACTCACTAGGCAAAAAGGCAATAGAACAGTTATTGAGGCAAAACAATGAAAGAATTGTCCTATTCTCCCTGTATCTATCATTTTATTTATGAGTAAAATCACCAGTAGTCTAAAAAAACAAAGTTAACAAATTTTCCAGGCTTGCAACACACTACAAGTTTGCATTATGAGTTTACATAACTAATGATCATCCTAGGTCTGCTTCATAACTCTGATTTCAGCAAAAATACTACCAGGAAACATGTTTTATACCAAAATATAACATTTTCTCACCTCATTTTTACCAGTGAGGACGCTTCCTTCTGCTTCACATGGTTCTACTTCCTCTCACATTCCTTCATGTTCTTACATAATTATCAGACTACTAAAAAATATTTTAATCCAAATAATCCAGTTTCCTTTTGAGAACTTTTCCAGTAGTGTGCTTAATAGTTTAAGCAGAAATATAGTTGAAAACATTTTGCTCTCCTGGGGCTTATAATAGTTACACACAAAAAATAGCTTCCTATAGCTTCCTATGCTACCACAGTTGCACCATGAAGCTTATACAACATTTAAAAAAGAAAAAGTTGTTTCATGATTCTGCAGTATCTTGTGTTTCTGCATTGGTATGAGTTAGTACTTTGTGTAAGTATAGCCTGACTATGCTTTCTAACCATAACAGTGCCAGCTACCGAAGGAAGCTGTTTTAGTCTGTTCTAGCTAAATGTCACACCCCAGATGGAGGTTACTGCTCCTTCAGAGCTGTCAGTGAAGCTGCTTGAAAGAGCCACTTCCTTACTCAACTCAGCCAGGGTGTACCCAACTAATTAAAATACATAACTCAGCAAAGAGGGTAGGGATTGCTCCGGGAATGTAAATTTTGGTACTGAGAAAAGTGATCAGAAGCTTAGGGCAAGATAAAAATTGTAGTTATAGCTACTAACGATACAGTTAGAAGAAAATGTATTATCAAGAACCAAGTTAAATCTAGTTATGTTTTACTATCATAGGACTGTTTCACCAATAGATGATTTCATATTTGAAAAGTGACTAATATCACTAAGGTAATTCCCAGCTAATAGTAGGAACTTTACAGGGTGACTTAATACAGTGTAAAGTGACTTAAGATCCAAATATGCCTCAGGATGATTTCCACAGTGTCTATTTGAAAAGAATATCCCAAAGAAATCTACCGAAAAGTCCATTCTTTAAACATTCCCCAAAGAATTTCTGTCAGCAAAACACAGAAAATGTTAAGCAACAATAACTAAACTTCTGTAAAACAAAAAAGAAACTCTTATCCTACGGTTTTCTTACCTGAGCTGGAAAGACAGCAATTCATAATCAAAAGATTTATTCAGAACTGAATATGGAAAACTCTTAAGAACAGTGTTAAAATACTTACAGGCCTCAACTCTCACCTTCTTTTGCTTTCATCACTCACTGGAAAAATACTCCATATTGTTTATTCCCTAATGTACTGACTAGGAAGAAATAAGTTCACAGCTAATCCCTTCAGTTGGCTTTTTTTGTTGTTTTGGTTTGGTTTTTTGTTTTTGGGGGGTTTTTGCATGTTTTGTTGTTTGGTTGGTTGGGTTTGGTTTTTTGGGGGGAGTTTTTGTGATTGGTTGGGGTTTTTGGGTTGGGTTGGGTTGGTTTTTTTGTTTTCCCTTAAGTTGTGCTGCATATTGCTGCCTATTTGGACCAGGCATACTTTTATTTAGTACTCTCTATACCTTATTCACATCTGTCAACAAAAAATGCACATCGCAGTCACACACCAAGGCACAAGTCACAAAACTCACAGAAAAAGTAAAAGAAATGATATTTATATGTCATTTTGATAGTCAAGGGAGAAATGTCCCAGTCCCTCTTTCTAAAAATAATGCTTCATACAGGTGTCATCTCTGTATTTCACTGGAGTTATCAAAAGAAAAAAAGTTGTCATTTATGGAAGTTGCTTCCTGCTATTGAAATAAAATGATGTGCTTTAAATCACAGTTCAGTTCTTCCATACCTTTCTTCCAAGAAAATCACTCTTACATGTAGGGAAATGGGAAAAAACAGTTTTATTAACCCACCGTCAACCTCTCTCTTCTACACAAATAGCACACATAAACTCTTTCTGGTCATCTATTCCCATCAAAAAATGGATTTAAAGTATTTTCTATGTCTTAAAAAAACCAACCAAACAAACAAAAAGAGTAAAAAAGAACAAAACCAGTTACTCCTGCCACCCATAGCAATGATGAGCTGATAAATAACCTCACCATATTGTCTCGTCAGGCATACCTAATAGAGATGAAGAAGTCTCTAATTAGGGCATTAATTCTACACTGCAGTGCAGTTGCAATACAACCCCCCCATTCACTGACAGGTGCAATATGTGGGTGCAAATTTCTTGGCATCAGCAATCTACTCTTCTACATTTACATTGCTAAGAAACATCATTGCATTGATTGACTTATGTACAGTTCTACACTTTCACCTCTTAGGTACAGAAAGAAAAGATTGATTCCAGTTTCAGTGCCACTGTTTTAAACAGATGCAGCTCCAATGAGTTAGGTGCACTTACTCTTAATTTACAGTCATGGAAGAAAAATAATTTTCTTGATTACCCCACTGTTTAGAAAGCTCTAACTCTTTTGGATAGAATAAAGTTACACTGGTCTAAAACTCACATGACAGTCAGGGGCATAGTTACATGTATTTTTCCACAAGAAGATGGCAGCTGTCCTCAAAGTGTAATGCGAGTTAACTAGGAAAAGGTGATTGACTGATGCTGAGGTTAATTGCTTGTTGGCATGCTAGAAAGCCTATGCTAACAAGTGCTGCTTATAACTAACAAGTACCAATTATTTCCTTATATTCCAGTACATACTATATTATGCTAGGAGCTATCCAAACATCCAGAAAGATCCAGACATCCCTACCCAGATCTGATAAGTTAATGATTTAAGAAAACTATGAAAGTTACTTATGAAAATGGGTCAGTGCATGTTGCTTATCACAAATGGACAGCTTTTCGTATAATGCTATGACACAGAAAAATTTTGTTAAAGCTATCAATGCACTGAACATATATTCATAATCAAAGTATAAATAGTTGTCTGATCATAAACTTTGTTTACTCTGTTGCTGATCAAAAGCTTACACTAACAGATAGTGCTTATTATGTCATTATTAGAAGCCTGTGAAATCTTTAAAATATTTTAATCCTGTTTCCATGTCTTTGGGGAAAAAAACTTTATATATATAATTGGGGACCAACTGCACACCCAAGCCTGACAAAACTTCCCATTTAATAGGTAGATTTTTATTTATTTACATATATTATTATGTAAAATATTGCCTAATATTTGTATAATGCATTCACCTGACTTGAAAAAATGCTGACAAAACTAGAATGCATAGCATCATCCATTGTTAAATTGATATTAAATTCATAATTTTGTTGCTAAAGCATCGGTAAATACCAATTTTAATTGCATTAATAAAATATGAATTGTGAAAATAGGATTGTAGTGACTAATACAGATTTTCCCTATGATAATAATGATTTAAAACAAGATTTAAAAGTAACATGTCCTCAAGAAAGAGGAAGTTAATGTACCAAAAATTATAGTGCAAAGACAACCTGCCCCTCACCTCCTCCTAGACAAGTCATCTACCTTGTATCAGTCAGAATGAAAAAAGGAAATTTGATCTGAGTAGAAAACTTACCAGTCTTTCAGAGTTTCTTTGCAAGAAATATTACAGTGCTTGGTAAAACTGCATGCTTTGTTATTCCTTGTCTAATTTCAAACTAAACATATGTAATGGCATCACAATGTGGTCGCAAACTTGAAAGCCTTTGGAAGTGCATTAATTGTGAACGTTGGGGATTTTAACACCTTTTTCTAACTGTTAAGATGCAGAAAATGTCAAATATGTTGGTAAGCTGTTGAAAAAGGTAAAAAGGGCCTAAGCTGTGGTTTGATCTCTCCTAGTCCTGCAGTGCAGAGAACATTTCAGCAGAATGCTATCCCAAGAATTCAAAATAATGCAACAAAACTCTAACCATATGGCTTGTTAGGTAGGCACAGGAGCTCAGCACAGGGCTGGGTGAGGTGACCATAAAAATTAAAATATTTAAGAAAATCTAAGGAAATTTAAATTGTATTTGCAAATATTGTGTTGGTATTCCTAGACTGTTATAAAATAGATATGTACCTCTCTGTACCCATCAAACACTTAATAAAAGATAACTCCTCTAGGCAATTTGCAAACTATAGTTTCATCTAGATATATGTCAGTGTAAATCAGGAACCTTCAGTTCTCAGTTTTTCTAAACAAGTATGCCATAATCTTTTCTAGCCCTGTTTCTGTCAGACCCTCATAAATCTACCACATTGCTCTGTCTCCTCAGAATGCAGTCAAATTCACAAATATTTTAAAGGTATAGTGAAATACACATATAGCAAGTCCATCATCCTAGAAGGAGTTAGTAATTTCCTTCACCTGCAGTATATATTTCATTTTAACACATCTTTAATAGACACCAACTAATCATGTTTAAAGGCTACCTCTTTATTATTGCCCTTTATCCATAAACTGCTCTTTTCACTGACCTTAATATATAAGGTGAAGATAGGCAATCATTTGATCTAAATGCTTACATATATGATTTTGATTTCAGTATATGTAAGATAGAACTAGTTGGGCTGGACACAATTTTCTTAATTTACAAGTTCCATTGTAGAATATATATTTTTTTTTCTAAGTCACCTAATACCCTCAGAAATAATGATGACCTTAAAATTCAATGCCTTCCCTTTTTTTTTCTATATCCTGTATTTTGTAAAAGAATAAAAACATAATGACATTTGTAATTTCAGGTCTTTTAAGAACAAAGTACTATGCGAAATTTATAATATAAAAATTCTCTTTTCCTGGAATTACAGTTTTGTATTTATTGAATGCGTTCACAGGCTCCCTTAGGATGTGAAATGTATGGAAATATATGTGCATTACTAAGGAAAGAACTAAATTTATTCTTTCCCCACATCATGCTCTTCTTTGCAGTAGAGGTTTTTAATTCAACACAGAGCTAGAATGAGATGGAGCCAATTTCCTGGTCTATATGTGTGACAAATGCTAAAAGTGGCACAAGATTAACAAATTAGTTGATGTATATATCTTTAAAGATTTTTGACTACGTCCCAAATCAAAATGCATGCTTATTTGAAATGAAGATTTCTTTAGATTTAAGTATTAGACAGCAACCTTATGGATCCTTGTAATTTCAGGATGGAATGATGCCACGTCTGACAACCAAAGAATAGCAACCTGAAAAAAAAGTCTAAGAAGCTTTTTATGGCACATCACTCTAATAATAACAACTTTTATTGCATTAAATTGTATATTTGGTTATAAAATCTGATCTTTTAATAAGAAATTGGCTTTGAAAAAATTAATTATTTCAGTACACAGGTATTTCTCTTAAGCATGAATATTGATGCTTTTTGAACTATCAAAGTATGAAATTCTCTCACGTTATGCAATATGTCTGATAGAGGCTTTTAAAAAAATGAGTAGAGAGAGAGATCTACAGTATAGACAAGTGTGTCATTATAAAAAGGTTTCTTTATGATGGCTTGAAATAAAAAGTATGGAACTTGACCTTTTTAGCTGACATAGTAATCACCTACTTGATGTAATCCAGATATCTAACACCAAACAATAAAAACATCTGTGACAACAAACCATGTAAAGCTTGGGGAATTATTTAATTTTTTTTTTAAGGAAAGATAGCAATATTTAATAATCAGATAAGCCTGGATTGCTTCTTCTTACACAAAAACTTTTGTGTTTTGCAAATGCTAGTTTTAAAGGGCTGTAACTTAGAAGTGAAAGTTTTTTCAGCTCGCATGCATATGTTTCAGAGTTACCTCATTCATTCTGCTTTTAGGACCTTGTCACAGTCCACCTGTTTTGCTTTTGCTTAAATTACATCAAAATAATAGCTTTCTTTAGAGGGGAAAAAAAAAAATCATACGTTTCTACTGACTGTATCCAAACATGATAATACACTTAAAATTGAAGAGGAGCCATATTCAGGTTGCATGTCTCAGTCACCCAATCTCCCTTTCACGTATCTGTTCATGTTGACAGACTATGTCATAATACATCAACAGAGAGATCAGCATAGAGGAACAAAAATTCATCGCCTGACAGCAAGAGGAAAACTGATTTCTACTATTAAATTAGCAAAAATATACCAATACTTCACTACCAATAAAGACACCGTGGCTAAAAACATTCACCATATTATAAATTTGAATGAGCAATGGGAATTTTTTGTTTCAATAATCCTTAAACACAAAAAAAAAGGGAGGGGGAAGAGGGTGGACTCAAGGATGTCAACATCTTTACAAGTAAAGAACTGATTTCTGGTAAACTATGCCATTATATTTTGGTTTTGTTACTCTTTTAAATATTAGTTCTAAATATTCATTTACTTAGAGAGCACTGAGCACTGTTTTTGCAGGATTCTTTTCTGACAGAGGCTCTTCTTTATGAGGTCAAGGAGATGTGTGGAAAATGCTCTGTATCAACAGAGTGCATCAGCTCCTTTATATCTGAGAATTTTGACTCATGTAAAAGGTATTCTAGCTCTCTCATTGCTAGATATAATTTTAATATACTATATTGAGCAGTGGTGTATCGCTAGGAGTTTAACAATACCTGGAATAAATAATGTCTTTTTGCAGCCTGGGGCAACATCTGCCACTTATGCATTAATTCTGCCCCTGTTTGAACACTCTACAACATATGCACTTCTCTTTTGTCTGTTATCCTAGAGTTGTGTTATTCCCAAATATTGACATCATCTACTTTTATCAGCACTAACTGCTCTGAAGCTTCCTAGTCTCATGCTCAGCTCTATTTCTTTCTATTGATTATCTTCCTCACTCCAGCAGGTAGCTAGCCAGCGAGGCTGTCCTGAGAAATAGCTTCCAATGACTTTATACGCACAATTTACACGGAATTGTTTAAAGAAGATATTAGCCTCAATACAAATCAGTGAACCTCATTTAGTCAATACTGCACAATTCAGCTGTTGGCACCCTGTCACATGTTAGTCTTTAAAGTCAACTACCATACCCAATCTGCACATTAGCCATAGTATTTAGTTTCATATTAAAATGAGGCTAGTTTTTCACTTTTCTTTTTGAAATCTATTCAATATATTTTCTACATCACCTCATTGAACCATATGATAGTAATATAATTTTAAGTATAAAAACCTGAGATTAAATGCTTGATTTTTGACAGTGTTCTTAAATATAATAAATTCAAAGGGAAATACTGTTAAGTTAAAATGGAGTGTTTTTCATTAAGTCCAATCAAATGGTAGACAACAAAGGATCTTTTATTTGAGAATATGAAGTGAAAATGAAAACCAGAAAACCTTTACTAAGAAAAGGTCTAGCTAAATTATGTTGGAAGGAGGTCTCCAGATTGAACCTGGGTGTTTCTTTTGCTAAGAATGAATTAAACTAAGATGCACTATGGGAGAACAGCCTACAAAAAAGGAAAAGCTAGTGCTTTACAAAAATGAAAACAGGGCCTAAATACAGCTACAAAGAAAGATCAAATATTAAAAAAAAAAATTAAATGGCTACTGTAGCACCTAAAGTATTCAAAGAAACTTGGAGGATTTTTTAACCCCTTTTGCATTCCACAGCAGGGTTCCAAAATCCTAGTTGGACATTTATACAAAAATAATCTTTTCCTTTTAGCCTACCAGACTATGATCTAAACTATGATTTAGACCACAGATAAAAGAGAGAAGAAAAATAAAGTATATGTGCTTATCCCTAAATCTGTTACTTGAGAAATAAGATAGCTCTTCTCTCATTTTCAATCTGTATTAGACACACTTGTTTTACTGTATTTAATAGATAATTAGCATATCCATGATGTTTATATTAAAGTCTCTATGTGCATCCTTCAGCAGCAGGATGAAAATAGGTATTGTTTCTAATTGTTGGAAGAAAAATACTTGCTTTTGGCATATTTAGCAAAGAAATATTTACATCTTTCCTATGAAGTGTTGCTCTTATAAAGCATAAATCCAAAGACAACCTGCAACGATTTGTGGCTATTTTGCAAGAGGCAGAAAATAAAAGAGGTCCAGGAGTATAAAGAAAAAAAAAAAAAAGACCAATAAAAAGACAACAAAACGGAAATCCCCACTTCATAATATGTGGTCAATATTTTAGAAAACACAGAGGAAAAATGCAGAATCCTTTTTAAGTCCTGATGAGCAGTCATCTGGACTTACTGATACACAGAGGTACCGATACCGATACCTTTTGAGAGAAGGTAAAAATTATCTGCCTAGTGAGCAACTGGGAATATTTGTATCAGACAATATCTTTATTCTAAATACTGGTAATTTGAATACACAAATAGAAATGTTTTGCATGGCCTCTGCTCCCTGCTCTTTTCCCTTTAAAGCTCTGTGAGTGGTAGCTGAGGTTCTGAACCCCAGGTAGGAGACAGATGCTGAGAGATGACCAGTCTGGCCTTCCTGATACATCTTTGTATGCACACACACTCTCTCTCTCACATACACACATTTATTGCAACCTGATGCTCATAGAAAAGCTTTTTCCTCCTTCTAAGTTTCTACAAGGAACATTCAGAAACCAAAGGAAAAAAAAATTTAAAAAGCAGCAGGGACAGAAATAGCTGCATATTCAGGCAGCAAAAAGGCAGGCGTGGTATGAGAATTCCTATTGTTCTTGTCTGCAGTGCTCTGCTTTGCTGTTAGAGGATTTGAGGGGTACTTTTCATGGATCTATGTATGTTTATGATAAGTGCACTTGGAAAGAGAAACCTTCCAGGTACTGTTTGGCCTATTTACCTGGGTAGATCTGCCTATTTAAGACATAAGTTATGCTGTACTTCAGCTGTTGTCTTCCGTGCATGTGCCTACCCACTAAGTATTTTTTCCCACCAGTTACATTACTAATCACTAAAGTAGATGCAAATTCTTTTACGTATTTATTATATGAATTGCATCTTGGTAAATCTTAAAAAATATTTATATGCATTCAGTATTTAAACATGTTATAACAGTTTTACTGTAACATTTCCTCAATAGTATGTTAGTACTTACTTCAGTCACATCTTATAAGGATTGATTGATAGAACTGTAGTTGGAAAAATAGTTAATTCAAAGATCATTTCTGAAAATCCAACCCTTTTAAAGTTAACTCTGTGCTGTATACTAATATGTTGTAAATATTCTGGATAAGCAAGTGTAGTGACAGGAAATAAGCACAAAATGAACAATACATCCTGGGGAAGATGCAGTATGCAGACTAAAACAACATACGCAGCCTGAAAGTTTACAGAGTCAGGTTGATGTAGCTATTTTCTAAAGGTAATACAAATATTTTAATTATTACCTGTGCCTCCTTTCATCGTGACAGGAAAAAACCCACAAAATTTCTTACCATTCCTCATTTTTTATGCTCATTTTTAGAGATGCATGGATTTACTATGTGCTTAAGTTAAGCTATAGTGATCACCTTTTCCATACTGTCTTAAAATGGTAACTGGTTAAAAAACAAACCTAGGAAGTAGATTAGTATTATTTAACATTTAGGAGAAAGAACAACTTTTCTACCTGAATCTAGAAAGCATTTGTAGCCCAAACAAATGTATTATTTTCTTCTTAATGCAGATAGTTATACTTGCAGATCTCAGGATTTCTTTAAAATATGTTCTTACTCCACATAAAACTGCACAGGAATAATTTACAGTCAACTTAGTTTAGCCATTTATGTCTATAATATGCTACTTAAAATATCTAATGGGGAAAAAATATTAATTGTCTTCCCCCTAAAAGCATAATTATTAAAATATGATTATATTATTTATCAGTAGACATTTCTAGTTTCATTGCTTGATTAGCTTTTGATTAATGCTCA
Source organism: Oriolus oriolus (assembly GCA_013400235.1). NCBI lineage: Eukaryota > Metazoa > Chordata > Aves > Passeriformes > Corvidae > Oriolus > Oriolus oriolus. The sequence continues at coordinate 517,165 of VXBT01005248.1, read as the reverse complement.
GAAATTTAAATTCAGACATACTTAGCCTCTGATTTTTAGACAGATGTCAGTCAGCGTTAGTGTATCAATTTTTCATCAGAAAATAGAGATGAATGTTAAAACCACTTTAACAAACACGGAGTCTCTACATGGGACCATATTATCAATGCTAATTATCCCAAAGATAAGCATTAACTGGGGGAAAGAGGGGAATCAAACTGTTTACAGAGCATGTGAATCTCAACTGGACAAACTCAACTTTGCTTCCTGCTTTCCTTCTTCAGTCTCACAGTTGCTTATTTAGTACATGGAAATATTACAAAACTATTAAAGACACTTTAAATAAAGATATTCTCCTGACATGATTAACTTGGTGTTCATGTTTCAGCGTAACTACCCAGGAAGCAGTGATTGTGTGCCAGTGTTAAAAACATGTATGTAGCATGTCCTTTGTGTGTGTTTGCATGCTTGTGTATGCAAACATTTCATCGCAACCGAGTGTGTGACTCTGTGTGTGTGTTTATAGCCTAGTGCTAAAAGCGAGAGTGAGGTCTGAGGGTGGACATGAAGAGCATTTCCCTTCAGAAGAGCCCTGCTTGACCAAAGTCCTGCCCTCCAGTTTGAGAGAGGAGGATGGGAAGGGGCGCTGCAGGAAGGGTCTGATACTGCAGTCCACTGAAGTCACTTGTAGTTACCAAATGTGTTTTAAAGGAAAGTTTTAGATATACAGAGCTTAGAGTCCTATGAGCTGTATTAAAGGATCACAGCTACACAATTCCGGCTTACTGTTCAGACTACCTTTTGGGGGTTAAAGTTAAGTGGCAAACCAGATGCACCGTTTCACTGCAATTCTAAAGATAATTCTAAAATGATGCTCAGCTGGTGCAATATGTTATTTTGTGTTCACAAGATGAAGTGGAATTTAAATTTTAAAAACCGGTAAAGATTTTGAAGAGTTTTGAGGGAGGCCAATTTAGCTTCCACCTAATTTAAAAATTAGTCTTGGCTGTCTTCTCACTCCATCAGTCCTTGAATAAAAATTACAAATCAGAATCTATTATTTTCTTACACATGTTAAGCAGCATTAAGTAGAGGGAAAGGATTTTATTTACATTAAGGAACCAATCCTACAGTTTTCACACAGGAAAAGCACCCTTTAGAGGCAATAGCAATTTATGCAATTTATATATCTAAAAAAAACAAAAACCAACCAAACAAAAAAACCTCCAAACAAACCAGCTTTCATTTTTCAGCATTACTTAATACCTTTACTTACATTAGATTTCACTGCATTCTGGAAACACACGAGAACAGAGCACAACATGCAGTATCATTGTTCCTTCTCTCCCTTTCTCTCCCTCTCTCTCTTGCCTACACCATTTTGATTTTAAATTTGCTGGAGCCCATTCAATTTATAAATAACCTTAAACCATTGAACTGTTCACTAGTTTATTTGAACAGGAGACAATGTTATTGAAACAAATCTAGTTAACAAGGTAATTAGCTTTTGCAATATTCCTCAGAAGGCTGGAAACCAACAGTTCATCACAGCACTGTACAAATAGCAGTGTGCAACATTAAGCCTCTGCTTAAGAGTGTTTCTATCAAAACTCATTGGTCACATTACCAACAAAGGTATTGTTTCCAGAAAGTATCCAAGGCCCACCAAAACTGATTTATTCACTTGAAGGGGATGAAAATATTTTCCAATAGTAACCCACTGTAAAAATGTAGGCTACTGCTGGTGTTGAAAAGATGGGGCTAGAACCACAAAAATCCTTTTTCTTGCTTCCACAAAAGGCTTTGGGCCTAATTATTTTTAAGTATAATCCAGCCAACATCTTCTCATGCTTAGCTGCACTGAGTGACACTATTTGTGATGCCCAGTCTGCTGAAACTGAGCAGGTTGCTGTCAGTTTAAAAATGACTATAATAAAAGTGACCATGAAGATGGATCTTGTGATTTTGCGTTTCTAATCAGTCATCTGTGAAGAACACTTTTGCTTTGATTCAGCAGACTGGTGACAGCCATGATTGATAGTGCATGAGGATGAAAAAAGGTTATTAACTGTCTTCCTATTAAACTCAATGTATTACCCCTCTAGGTGCATCTCATACTTTAACTTAAAGTACTTACTCAGGTAAGGTCAAAAATGAACTCTATAAACACAGTATCCATCCTGTTGTAGATGAACCAGGAGCTGTAATGCTAAATTTTGAATGTTCAGCATTAAAGCATATCTGAATCCTGACACCTTAATTACTGTGCCAAAACCAAAAACTGAGCAGACCTTCGTATGCTTCTAAATGTATAACCATACACAAGTATTTTTCTGTGAAAAAGGGACAGATCAGTTGCTTCTGTGTGTTGGTGCATACAAACACACAGACACATATGTTTTACTTATTATAATACTCTCAAAATAAAAGTTTGAATAATGTTATGTTAACAAGAAAAAGCGTAGAAGAGAGATATGAAGTGTGTGGGGGGCTCAAGTATAAATCTTACAAAGAAAACAGCATTTTACCTGTTGGTAGTTAAATCCATTATTAACTTGATCAAGTGTGATTTAATAATTTATGAAGGCTTCCTATTAAAAGAAAATATAAATGTTTTAGCGTAAATACAGAAACATCTGTTGCCTTACAACACGTTTCAGTTTTAGTTTTTATTTCCTTTTTACTGATGACAGTACTCACAACTATGTACCGAAAAAACAAAGGAAAGTGGCACATATATTCATTTTCGAAATAATTATTTGGTGCAAATACTGATTCCTAGGGTACTTCAAATTGCTAAGGATGTTTCTGTGAAGAGATAATTTCAAAGGAGCTTAAGGAGAGAAAGAGTGAAATACTTCTTCTGTGCTCATTTTTATTCCTTCTGATATCAGAAATTAATTGAAAGGGGAAAGTTGTCCACATTGTGTATGCAGGTTAGCGTCTTTTTAGATTCATAAGTTTATTTTTGGAATAAGGTGCTTTACAAACACTTCTTCATAATGAGCAGCATTTAAGATTTTAAAATTTACTTTATCTTTATGAATAAATTTCAGATGTTGTTTGAATTTGTTCATGCATCTCTTATATTGGAAACATTTTGTGGTAAAGATAAGTAGACCAATAGATCAAAAATCCTATTACTCTAACTACAGTGTGCACAGTTTTATCTGAAGGAATGTACAGACACACTTGTTTAAAATAAGCTCTTTCCACGTGGTATATAAGATCTCCCCACAAAATATATCTAATCTGTATTTGTTTTCCAGAGTATTAAAACATACTTTTAAATTTAGTTTTATAATAATCCTTCGTTTCCTCTTCTAAATTACATCAAGAATATTTTTTGCACTCATTAACATCATTTCAGACGGAAGCAAGAATATTATACCAAGCTAGATCATTTTGGGGAAAGAAGGAAAAAGTATCTCCTTATCTTGACTACTCTGTAATGTAGTGTCATGCACAAAGTCTGCAGCCTAAGTAAATATTTTAATCTTTTCAGGTGGTATTGAATTTCTGTTGCCCTTGCTATTTTTAAACAATTTTTAAAAAAACATTCACAGTTGGTTAAAAAGAATCCAGAAAAAATACAACCTACCCAATATTATGATGTTATCTCACAAAAAAAATTATTAAACAACTCTCTGTAACATCTTTATTTCTGGAAAGTGTGTTCCTTTCAGGTGTGGACTTGGGACTAGGCACCAATTTTGCCTTCAGTAACATTTCTGCTTCATAATAAATTGCAATCCTGTTGTAGCCCCGTGTGGATTTACAACTGGCAGGCTTTCTCTCTGACAATTTGGGGTCACTGTGGATATAGGTGAGCAATAATTTCAGAGGTGATGGAGATATTGACAGAATTCAAGAGTCCAAGTTCTCAGGCAAATATTTGTAAAATACACACTCCTACACTGGGTTTTAATTAATAAGACTTCTGGATTATATTGTTTGCCTTGTTTGTTCATTGTATTTTCTCTGAAACTATAAAAAATATTAATTTCCATTTGTGCCTCTGTCAGTAGTATGAAACATTTCATGTAAAAGCTGTCATTCTTCCCTCAAGAAGATTTAAGCAAAGAAGAAAGTTACAGTTATTAGAGGCTTAGCTAAAAAAACACATAGCATGCTTTTAGAAAATCAGAATTACATGACAACATTTGTTTTGGGTAGCCTTATGGCAGCCTGGAACAGGTAAAACCATTTTATCAGACTTCACACTGAATAGAGGCCCTGACGGTAGTGAGAATGTCTAACAACGGGACAGACTTACGTTTACTCACTCGAGAAGGGACTGGCAGGATCAAGCCCCCTCTGTTCACTTCATGTGTGTAACCTAAAGACAAGTAAGTCTAAACATAACTCCAGCCATGTGTAAAACAGAGAAAGCTTTTCAGTCAGTATGGAAGAAATTAATGAATTAGATTTATTCCTCCAGTTTCTTTAAAAGAATTGTCACAAGAACCAAACAGAAGATCCCAATTAATGAAACAAAGGAAAGTTTAGGGCCATTTAACCTGGAACAATCGTTTCCTCTGGTTAAGGTTTATTTAAAACCCAGAGCAGGCCTGAAATGTCAACTCTAGTGGTACCCTTTGAAATCCTGCTTTATTCCAGCACTCACTACACACACGAAAGCAAATCCTTAAACTGCAGGCTAAGTGCATGTGGCCCAACCAGAACCATACAAAGGCGACACACGTAGCATGTGTCACAGCCAGCAGCACATGAGTGACTTCGCCAGGGGGGATCCCTCATCTAGATCCCACTCCAGACGATCAGGACACAGCAAGGGAAAAAA
>VXBT01005248.1:486715-501402 GCA_013400235.1 Oriolus oriolus | reverse complement strand
GGTGGTGGAGTGTTTAAAAAGATCATATGTAGCATTATATTTTTAGTTTGGTGGTGGATGGATGGAAGAGGTAGTGAGAAGCCTTTGCAGCCCTGCCTGTTGTTGGTTAGATTGAGGCAGAGACTTGGCTGCGATTGGGACGCGACTGTGACATGGGCATCGATCGCTTCCATTGAGAGCAATGCAAAAACACAGCCTGGGTATGTAACACTCTCAGTGCCATCAACACTTGTTTTACTTTATATTTACTGGCAAAAGTGACAGAACGATCCGGAGTGCTTTTCTTTGAAATAAGGAATACAAACATTTGGATGGGAAGGTGCACAAAGAAGATCGTGGAAATAAACGGGGGGTTGAAGGTTGGGGGATGTGGGGGGGAAGAGCCTTAATCATCATTGCTCCACTTCCTATTCAACTGCCTGTATTTAAGGAGTTTCTGTCTTTTCTCGACTGGGGGATCCTACTAAACTGGTTGAAATGAAAAAAATCAGACTATCAACCTTGAGGGAATATCTGCTAGTTTTCAGGGTTTGCGGTTTCAGCCGGTAGGAAGGCACACAAAATAAAAGATGGCTAGCCAGCTGTTTTAACCTCTTGCACCTGGCTCCAGAGCTGAGGCTCACCAGGATTATTCAGTTATTCGTGTTATCTGTGCTTGAATATTTATAGTGTACGACCTAGAGATCCACACAGTGCATTGTAGCATCTCTTTATCCTTTAGTCGTGGGCTTTTTGGACTTTGCCAACATAAACATGTATTCAATAGTTTTCATTTTTATGATAATGAACATAGAGGGTCAATGAAATATAGAGGGAAAAGTCGTAAATCTGCAAAAGTGAAACCTACCCAAGGAACAAAGAAAGGTCAGGTAAACCATCTGTGTAAGTCAGAGTAATAGTACCTGCTGTTTGGTTTATGCAGTGATACTGCTTTATTATTCTCTAAAATGGAACTTATCCGCTAGATCAAGTTAAAACTAAAGGAAAGCTGTGGAGATGGCAAATGACATTGCATGCATCTTTCAGAGTAGGGCGACAGATGTGTTCCTTGATTTTTGAATAGTTTAGGTTTATTTGTGGAGATAGTGCACCATCAAAGAACATATAAAGGGGGCTGAGAAAAATCACTGTTTAATATTGCAGAATTTACTGCTTCCATCCTGACCATGAGCCTAAATTTACACAATGAAATTTGATTATCTCTAATAACAATATTAGATCCTGCACTGGATGGATGAGAATTGAGGTGGTTTTGTTGATTGCAAGGGTTTAATGTTGCATTTCAGAATCTGATGTGGTTTAGCCTCCCTTCCATTAACTGGAAAACCCCTGAGGTTTTACAATTATTTCTTAAAGATAATACATTTAAGATTGCATTGGTAGGCTGAAGAAAAGTCATAAAGGCAAGAAGGGAAGCCCTTAATAACTCTTGAGATTCAGACATGTTCAGCAGTTAGATTGGCTCTGACTTCACCAAGGGTCGACAATGTGTCATTTCCATGAAGCCAAATTGCCCTCTGCCTATATGATATTAATGTGCAAATCAATATTTCAGGGATTAAATTTCCCTTCTTCATTTTTTATGGTTTCTACCTCAATAAGTCTCAAGTCTATTAGAAGAGGCTGGATGATTTAAAATCTTTCACTGCAGAATGGCTTGTCGTAGCCTTGTTTCACAGACCGTTTTTTGGATTTTCGTTATAAAAGACTAAAGGCATTCCAGAGAAGTTGATAGTCAATATAGGGACATGCTCACTGTTGTAAAGCCCTTGTTCGATTAAGAGCTAAAAAGGTATTGAAAATATAATATATATGCTTATATAATATATATACATTCTACTGCTTTAAAAATATTGTGTTAATCACCTATTGATTTATTTCAAAATCAATTGAAGCTCCTTTCTTATTAGTGATTTGTTCAGCATTCTTCAGCCTTGGTGTTAATTTTCTTAAGCAGCATGCATGAATTAATCTGCTGGTAGAATGTGTTATGGTGTTTTTTCGAAGCATATTTAAAACCAGGCATTTTTACCTATTTAAGCTAAGTGGTGTGAACAGTTTAGTATCGTGGGGGAACCAGGACACTTCGAATTCAGCATTGTTTTAATGAAGCTAAGGGGCGTTTTGTAAATATTTTATGATTTCTGCTCATATGCTTATCAGTAATGTTTATTGAGAGTTTCCATTGAATATTCAGGGTCAGTTAAAAATTAAAATGGAGCTATCTTATCTGGAAGGAAACAATACATGACAGAAAACTTAAGTCAAAATATGAGGTTGTGACTTTATCACATAATCTTGGGAAGGCCCTACTGTCTATCATTTAGTGTTGTTTTATAGTCTTAGACCATCTGGACTAGGTTCCGCACAGCTGCATGAATTTCATATGTGATAGAACATTTTTTCCATTCAGTGTGAAATGTTCCTTCCTAAAAACGTACACCAGACTCGCTTAATTTAGTCTGCTAAAAGAAATGCACATGAAAAAGGACAAAAGGCTCTTTAATCTCTGCAAGCTGTTTGTTTTTCTTCAAGATTCCTGTCTGTTTGGGTTTGAAAAGTCATGTTTATTGAGCAGATGATTCTGAGGTGTGACATTAAGATAATATATGATTTTTGTGCTAGTTTCTGCTCTCCTAGTTAATTTGCAGATCTACTTTTTATGCCTGTCAAAACACAGTTAATCTATTCTTATTTACAATTAATCTCAATAAAATTAATCTTAACTATGCCTTAGTCAGTAGCTTAAAATATCTAATTATATTCAATTAACTGCTGTCATAGTAATTAACACTGCTTAATTGCCTCTGCATATATTTATGTAAAGCTCATTAGTTACTGCTTGCTCTTTTTTCCTTTTCTCATTCCCATTTTTGTGGATCTGAGAGCACTGACGTAAAACCCAGTCTAGTTTTTGATAATTCAGGTCTTGAAGACCTGTGACAATGGCAATACATGTGTTTGTGACCTGTTAGGTGGGTAAATATTTGTGTTTTCATATGCAAAAAGGGCACCAGAGCTGGGTGTCTAAAGAATTTCCAGTCCAGCTCCCTCCACCCCTCGGCCTTTCTCCTACCCCACCACATACAAAAATGTTTTCTAGCCTGTTGATAGAAATATGAGAAGCCAGGTTAAGCTTTGTGTTTATAAATGAAGAGCTTTTCTGCATCTGCCTTGGGGCTGTACCCAGAAGGCAGAGCTTTGCTGCTCCAAATTCATTCAAAGGGTTAAAGACTTGGCCAAGGTTCAAACTGAGAAGCGCCCAGGGAAAGTGCATGTGAATATGTACAAGTTTCATGTAATTAGTGCTTAATTATATTAACATATGCAAATTGTCAATTTAGGAGCTTGTTGAGCTGGCAAAGATCAGCCAGGCACAATTGCTGTATTGTTCTGAAACAATAATGGATTTCAAGTTGGATTGTGAAAACACATAACTAGCTATCTAATTTAACTCATACCATGGTGAAATTTCATTAGTCTCCATGGAGACTGGTTTAATTGTGCTGACTAATGTTCTGGGCTGCAGAGTGTCCTAAAAAGAAAGCGTTGTTTGCCTAATCCACCTTACAATGACACTTGTTTGTACATGTTTCCCTTGTGTGAGAATTTGCATATGCAAATAAATAGTTTCTCTGCCCCATTTGTCATGGCTGTTCATTACCCATGAAGAGGACATTGTTACTAGGCTGTTACTGAGTCTCCCAAGACAGGATAGTGTCAACCAGTCCAGCCACATTCTTTCATAATTTGTTTCTGATTAATAGACCAGAGTGAGGCTCATTCTATTCAGGCCTCTGCAAAGGGAAGGTCAGTTCTGTCACTGAAAAGAGTTTCCGCAGCAACTGAAGTTTTTTTCTCCCCCTCCCCCTCCCCCCTCTTGCTTTGGCTAAAATAATCATATTTAAAATAATGTATTCTTGCTCTAAGGAATACCGCCACTAATAATCTCTAGTTTCCTAAAGCAAAAGATAGGAAAATAAAGGAGATTCTGGTATTGGAATATTAATCCTGTTTTTGACAGAAAGGTAAACTGATATAATTGCTTTTCAGTCGAAGGAATGGGGGTTTATACAAGTGTGAAAGCATCGGAAAAGGATTAGCATTTTTTTGCATAATGAAAAGCTCTGTTGAATAGGGCACTGAATGGTTGACTGAATGACTGAGATGAAAGGAAGATGAAAATGCAGGCTCCTCTTTCTTTATGCCTATGTTCAGCTCTCCCTAAAGTTATGTTTGTCCAAGACTTGAGAAAACAAGCAGAAGCTCAGGTTTTAGCAAATTGCTAAGATGCCCCGAATTTACATCATCATGCGAAGTAACGTGTACGAGAGTAGTGCAGCGAAAGGATGAGAAACACAGGTTTGTATGGAGGGGAGCTCCAGGAACATGACAGGCAAACCAAATATTGACTATTGGGTATCAAGGATTCCCAGCACTTTGCCTGGGGGAGAGAAACAGGGAGGACAGGGGCCAGCAGGGAGGGAAGGAGCTGCTTTAAAAGTTGCCAATGGAAATTATGCATCAACACATAATAATCTAATAAAAGTTTGGTATTCAAGGAAGCAGGGTTTAGTCAATATCTGTTTTAATTATTAAACTTTCTCCTTTGGAAAAAGTTATGAATTCTGACTCAGTGCTAAGTGTTTAAGTGGTACAGCAGCCTTGCTGGGGAAAAAATTACTCTCTTTGCTCGCCTTTGAAAACAGAGAAAGCTTACCGAAATAGCAATTGATACATGCACGTAAGGAGCCGGGTGTTCGGCGTGACTGTGTCAGCATACGCAGGTTGTTTAAAACACTTGGATTCCCGTAGATTCAGGTGGCAAGAAGGGCCCTGGCCTCCTCCTGCAATCAGTGCTGGCCCCCTTCGTCTCCAGCCAGCGCAGGATCAGGCCCCCAGCCAGGGCTGCAACTGGTTAGCTGTTGACAATGTGATCAGTGCTTCTAATTATGTTCTCTCAACAGTAATTAGGGCAGTTAAAATACCATAAGTGTTGAGCCACTTTTGAAAGTGGGAAGTGGTTCTTTTGTACGTATGTAAATCAAATGCAGTGTGAATAATTATTTGTATGTGTGCATATTAAATAGGCTCTCTTTTTTATCAGGTCAACATAATTACCGATTTAGAGCTACTGTGGAAAACTCTTGGTAGTCAGACTAAATATTAACTTGTTTTGGGGATTTTTTCCAGTTTGCAGAACATTTATTGTAAATGCTTGTTAGTTCAGTATTGGCCTTGATCTGATAATATTTAAACACTGGAGATGCCTCTAAGAAATTAGGATTGCTTATGGATAAATGAACCAAAAGTGTAAATGCAGAAAGTGCTTGGGAAGAATAGTCACAAAAATCCTCTTTTTTCAAACAAAGATAAAGACCTTCTAGGGGTTTTAGAATGTTTTACTGCTTACTTTATGAAATTCCTTAAAACTTCTTTGAAAGGCATATGCTTAGGGTATATCTTTCATTCTGGGAAGAGCTTATTAGTGTATTTCCATGAGAAAAATGTGTTAATTAAAAATATAAATTAATTTATATTTTAAAATATTGTTAACCAAGCACCATGTGTTGTCTCTGGCAAAGTTCCAGCCACTGTAGAACTGGATAACACATGGGTTAATAATAACTTATGTGATGTCTGCATTCTTACTGAATGGGCAGAAGCCCAGCACACTGAGATTCTGGGATTCAAGATTTTAAAGGATAAGATGTAACACAAAATATATTTATGTGAACAGATGCACAGATAGGAGAAACTAAGACGTGTATGAGTTGCTTTTACCGAATAGGTATAACAAACCTACTAGGTTTTGTTTGGTAGTTGTTGAGATTTGTTGTTGTTTTTGAAAGGGTTAATAAACACATTTATTGATAGCAGGATTTTGCAGACCTGTAGAGATAAACTTGTTTTGCATAAATAAAAGCAGGAAGTTTAATCTATAATACATGTTGCTCTATTCCTTTTTAATAGTCACTCTATAGCAGTTTTATACCGGTATTTTCATTATTATTGCAACTTTTGCCATGTTCCAAACTAACCAGAAAAGTTTGCGCCAGACTGAAATATGGCAGACTTGTTGAGGAAGTACATTTTCTGCCTAAAAAAAATATTCCGAGGAATGGTTTAACTAAGTTATAATGTCAAAATAAAAGTTTGCTGTATCAAGAGACACTGTTTTATGTTCACGTTACTCAGAATCGGCTTTCAATTAAAAGAAAGAAAAAAGAGAGAGAGGTATATATTTAGATTGTAATTTGTCTGAATTATATTTTATTTGCTTTTTCTATTTTTGAGAAAAATTTTAAAGAAACATGCAAACTGGGATCTCTTCACAGACAAATCTAGCAGACTTTTAGTACTCACAGTGATCTGATCTGTTATCCCAGCTCCTAAGGAGGTGTTATAGTCCTTCAGGTCAATAGTTCACAAACTAAAGGGTGTATGTACACGAAAGACCACGGTGACTCTGAAAACAAACATTTGCCATATAGGCTGGAGCAGTGTCTGCAGAACAAGCGATGTGCACACTAGATATGCATTTAAAACTGTTTTTAAATAGACAAACGTTCTGTTTCTGCAACAAAGAAATCCATACAAAAGGCCTGTCTTGATGTGTGCCTGTGACACGTAAAACCAAAAAAACCAGATTCTTCCCATTCACCCCAAACTAAATTAACAATTATTGCCCTGAAATTAGAGGAATAACATGGGTGTAAAACTGGCAAGACAGATAGTTTTGATATTAGGGGAAAAATAATCAGGCCTGTAGTTACCACTTGACAATAATCCCATAAAATCAAATTCAAAAGGTTTTATCTCCTCCTTTTGTACTACCATTTCCTTTTTTAAGGAAGGCACCAGAGGGTCTGTAAGTAAAGAGTTTTTCCAGAGAAGCTGAGGAGGTCAATTCTCTTCTTTTTACCAGGCAACAGCAGAGCTGAGGGTCTGTGAGAGGCTGCTGCTGAAGGCTTGCTCCTCCCTGTTTTGACACTGAGGCTGCCTTATAAATTCACCTAATCTGAGATGACAAGGCACCTGTCACTGGTAGTGCTCCAGTGTTTGGGGCACTGATGGAAACCTGGAGTAATCCCAGTTGTTTCCACACTTGTTCCAGAAGATGGTAGTGTAACAGATTAGAATAATCTCTTTTTCATGGCAAAAACATTACTTATGTCTATCTGTTGGGGATGGTCCTTTGATTTTTGGTATTCAGAGGACCAGACCTTTCATAACAAAAGAGGGGAAAAAAATATCCTTGGATTTTCCAGGTGTTACATGACATTTTCAGATGCAGGTGGTTTGCCTGTTTGAGAAACCATGGCCATCCACCTTTAATTAAGATTCTCCTTGTTTACCACCTAACTCTTCCCATGCCTTCCCTACTCCAGAAAATACGGTTCTGAGTGAAAAGTAGCTCCTTAAACAGGGAATTTATTCCTGTGGGTTTCACTCAGGTCCTTTTCTGTTTTATTTTTATTTTAATTGAAGTATGGTTATTGATTTTGTTTACAGCACCAAGGGTTTAAATTAAAGAAAATGTACCATTTCTAAAATAAATTACTTAGTTATATATGTCACCCCTCAATCTCTCAGTTCCTTTGAGTTTTCACGAACTGTTCACAAAAAAAATAATTTTTTTTGCCATTGCAGTGCAGTCATCTCTGGGGTGGGAAGTGCCACCCCATGCACACAAAACCAGAAGCCACTCTGCTAAAACAAAGCAGTGTGCTTTGGGACTTTTTCCAGCAGGAGCAACTGATTTTTGTAGGGAAGAAAAATATGATTTCTCACCGAGTGATCTGCCAGTGCACTGGGACAGACATTTCAGTTCCAGTGAAAAGCATCACTGGAGTTTTAAGTCGTAACTGGTCTGGCCCGTGGATTTCTCCCTCGCTTGACGGGTGGTTTCCCCAGTATTTTTGCAGTTTCCAATTTTGACTGAGGGCCTGTTCCAAAGTCCAGCGCCGCCTCATCGATTTCCCCAGGTTTGGATCAGGCCCTTGCGAAGAAGAACGTCATCTGCTGAGGCACCCGCCGCAATTCCAGCAGCGGCAGGTCAGCGCTGCCAGGCAGCCGCCCCCTGGCCCCGAGGGGAGCGCTCACTGAAATCACAGCGTTTTCCCGAGTGGGTGGAAAGGCAACAAGAAACAGCAGAGTAAAAAAATGTTAGTATTTAAATATAGCAGAAACTGGGAGCCTGACAATAACTCAGCTACTACAGAGTCAATTCAGCCATCTGGAGATGGTGACATGTCAAAAAGGAGGGGCGGGGGGAAGAAGAGGCGTTGTGAGGGAAAGAGAGTCCTTAAAAAAGAAGGATTTCATTCCATGTTGAAATCTATTCTCCATGCAGGATACAGCTTTAATGTTGAACAGCATAGGTCTCTTTTGTGCATCAAAGACATACAAACTGAAACACCTAGTATCATGCCACAGCTGGATTCTAATGTTCTGGACCGGATTTGTTTGGCCCAGCACAGAGTTTACTGTTGAAATCAGTTTGATTTTCAGTGTTAGTATTATTTAAAAATAGATTTTGAGGCTGTTTGGATTTTTAAAACACAGTCAGTGGTAATGATTTATAAACATTCCTGATTTCAGCTGTAGCTGTACAGAAGGGTTGAATCTGCTCTCAGCATATTTTTTACATTATTTTAATAATTGGAGGCAAATATACTGCATATCTTTTAGGTTCATTTAAAAATCTATGCAATTTAAACAAACGCTGAATTGTGTAATGGTTTGTCTGGGAATTACTTAGGCTGCACAGCATAATAATATTTTATTAGCTGTCATTTGTTTTCAAGGAAGAAAATGGTGATTTTTATGTTGTGTGTTATGTGAAAACTTGGCACTGAAACAGGACAGTCCCCAAATGTGAATTTCTTAAAAAGGTGGGACAGTAGTTGCCCAAAAGGTGAAGACTTGAGAAAAATTGGGGTAGGTCATTTCTTTCCTGAAATGAAGCAGGGTACAGATTAGGAGCCATTAAGGTTTGCCAGGAGTTGCTGGTCATAGAAGCCTGTTTAAGTGCTCACTGTCAACAAGGAAATCATGGGCAGCACTTAAAGTGGCTCACCTCTGATTTATTCATAAACCTCACACGAGCACTTGGCTTTGTTCTTGCTCTGGTAAGGGGGAACTGATGCCAATAAGAACAGGAATAAAGAGCTTCTTGCATGGTCCAAAAGTGAATAGCACTTTATCTCAAAGCATGACCTCCATTCCCAAGATCTGTTGTGTTACAGTTGACTCCGCTAGATGTGTATTCTCAGATGAATTGCTAGAATACATTACAACAAATATATACTTTGTAAACCCTCTAGATGTAACAAGAACCGTGTAACTGGAACTTAGGTTCTAACTTGACAGAAAGGTTGTGGTATTCATAGGGAGCTGAGCGAATTCCATTTCAGACAGTGCTTTATGTTGGTGTTTTTAATGTGAGTCAGAAAACAGTGTGTGATTATGTGGCTGTGAGTCAAATGAAAATTTTATATTCTTTAAGGGATTTATTTGAGAAACATATTTTGATAAGAGCAGACGCACAGAATGTGAAGTGATTCAGAGACTAAAAAGGAAAAAAAAGTTGACTTTGTTTTTAGACATATTTGATGGCTGCTGCTATATTTTTGTTTCTCTAAAAAAGGCAAAGTAGTGCTCACAGTCCGCAATGGGGGAAGGGACCTTTCGAAGACGGTCAACTGCCATGTTTGCACTGGGGCAGAGGTTGAGTACAGTTACTTAAATCCCCAGAGAAACATTTAGTTAACGCTAGACTCTTTCTGATCCCGTCCGAGTCTGGTTTTCTTTCCTGCTTTTTAATGAAGTTTGTTTGTTGCTATGTTTAGGTTATGTTTTTAAACTGACTTGTATTTTCACAACAGATCTGACCAAAAGAGTCATAATGGAAGACAGTGATGAGAGTTAATGATACGTCTTTGATAAAGCAGTCCTCGTGTGCAATCTGATCACAGCCATCAGCTCATTTGTCATGGCTGAAGTGAAAATGTCAGGACCAATGAGTGTATCAGTGCTGAAGGGGGCGAAAGGGCTTTTGGAGATACTTTTGTGCTGGGAGTGGGCCATAGCTTAGATGCAGCTGTAGGGAAATACTGGGATTAGCCAACTCTATGCACAAATCCCTAGCATAACAGAATTAGTTGGGAAAATGAGGTTTGTTAGGGAAAAAAAAAATCTATAGAACTGCTCTAGGCTTCAGCCCAGGAACTATGAAAAGCAGTAAAGCATTTTATTAAAATAATTTTAGCAATGTAAACGTGTGCACATTCCAGTGAAAGTCACAACTGGTAGCCAACATACTAACAAAACCCATCTTAATGCATTTTGCATATGTACGTGGGTTTCCTTCTAAAATTAAAAAAAAAGTGCATTAAAAAATATGGTGTTCACAATCTTAAAAGTTGTTTTACTGAATTTGACACACTGGAAATTATTGCCACATTTAAATATGAACTGATGCTGATGATCTTTTTGCATGGCTTAGTTCAAATAAAATATAAGGATAGTCTCCCTGCTGTAGACACTTTTTTACTCAGGGGGTAATTCATAATATAAAAACATACTGATTGCCAAACTGGGATTCCGTGGTGGCCACCCTTTTCTCTCTTTGACTAGTCTGTGCAAAGTGCTTCTAAAGAATATCACAGTAGGCAGATGTGGATAACCTATTGTATATGCCTGCCTTTGCAAGATTGCAAATGCAAATTTTTTAGACCTCTTAAAAACAAGATTTAATATCCCTTAAAATTTACGTTTTTGTTTTTGTTTTGCTCACATTCATTACAATAACTCTGGATAATTTTGGCAGCCAGTTTCCATTCTTTTTTTTAAACTTTGGGAGATTCATGATTTCAGCGGTATCCTTCAGCAATGAATCCCACTGTCTAACCCCTTTGCTCCTCTCATCATCAGGTTTTAATTTGTCACAGCTTAGCCTTCTTGGAAACCTGCTACTTGTCTTCTGGAAAGCTTTGTCTTGCTTCCTGTTACATACCTAGGAAGAGTAGGGTGCTTTTCCCACTGTGTTGTCCATAAAAATGGTGAAGAGATCTTGATTTCTTTGAGATGGGGATCCTAGTTGCCAGACCTATTCAGCTGATGTGAAACAGTGTAGGTGCTTGCAGGTAATCCCAACTAGCTGCACTATGCCAGCCCAGGAGGAGTGAGTGGGAGTGAGTTATTCCATCTCCAGTGCGTGGAGCAGTTACTAAGAATTGTCCCGATACTGAATGTGTGTAGCTAATTGTCTGTCAGGCTACACCAGTAAATAATGGCTATTTACCTGCTTTGCTGTACGTCCTGTGTGTTTGATACTGCAGAACTGGGGATGTTTTAAGTTCCCAGGTCCATGCTGAGGCCGTTCAGCAGGCTGTCAGCACTGGACTGAGAGCAGTTTTTGCTTTGTTTGGTGTTGCTGTTAAAGGTGCTGCTGCAAGTTTATCATCTTTCCTTTGGTTTTAATGGGAGACTGGGAAGAAAATTGTTACCGCCTCCGTTGTACCACTGATCTGGTAGCTGCCACCATTCCACAAGGCCTTCGAACGGGAGCAGCGCGTAGCGGTGGCAGCACCGGCCCTCGCTGTGCTTTGGATTATTCACGCGTCTGTGTTGCTGCTGTGCGATGCAACTGTGCGATGCACAGCGTTTGTCCATGGTGGAAATCTCTCGCTTCCTTTTCCTTTCCCAAAACTTGGGCGTAAGTTTGGGAGCAGGCACAACTGGCTCACATGCTGATTGGAGGGGATGGAGAGGAGGGGATGTGTGGCAGAGCCTTAGGCTGTGGCTCAGGTACCAGGCAATTGCCTCTGGTAAGCCCAGGCTTCCTCGCAGCAGGCTTGCAGCTAGCTCGTGAAACCGGCTCTTGTGGTCGTGGGCTTCGGGCCCGGGGTCCTTCTGGGCCTTCTCATGCTGTGAATGTGACCACAGGGACTAAAGATACCATGTAACCTTGAGTCTGGCATAAAAATGTGTAGTAAAGCTGCAGCCACCAGTCTTTAAACCCCAAACACTTCCCTGTTTATGCGTGTCAGTGTGAGTGGCAGCAGTAAAGTAATTTATTTAATCTAACTAGTACTTATCTTTGTTGGGAGTCGCCTGCAGATTTCTTCCATTTCACATACAGTGGGTTGTCCTTTTTCAGATAATGTGCTTGTACAACCTTTTTTTTGTTTAATTCTATTGATTTACAATATTGAAGTGATATATCTGATACCTGTTTCCTGCACTTTGACTGTACATAGTCAAAGAAGCTGATGGGATTCTTCCCTCCCTTCCACAAGCCTTTAGCTGTTTTAAATGTATAATTATAATTGCATGTCATTTGATAGCTGCACTAATTGCTGCCAACCATTGTCTGTTTGCACTTAATGCTGAAACCTGATCAACATCCTGCTTTGGTTGATGTTTGGTGGTAAACTTTAATTAACTCTTATTGCATTGAAGAAGAGCTCAGTCTCTGTGCTAACTAATCATTTACCTTCATTATGTCCTGACAGCTCCACTTGTTCCTGGTACTAATAGATACACCAGTCAGTAAATAAACCTGCAAACCTTCATGCCTTGAAGTTGTTCCTCATTGATATTTTGTTGCTTAAAGTATAATGGCGTAAAGATAATTATTTCAGTTAGTTTTGTATCTCTGCTTTTCCAGACACTGATCTCAAATTGCCTTTTTCATGCCAGACAATATAATTTTAATAGTAACTGTAGATTTAAGATAACATTATTCCTCCAGCATGGTTCCTATATACATGCATCTTTTGAATCAATACAATTAAGCTTGTCTCCTGTTGGAATTCTTGTAATTATTTTTCTTGAAATACTTTTCCTGTAATGATATTGAAGTTAAAGTAATCAGGTTACTGGCAGATCATGTAAAATTCAACTCAAAATTGCTGGCTGCTTGATTTTAATTTGTCTGACATCAAGTTTGTTTGAAAAGGGATAATATGTGGTTAAACCAAGGAGCTTATAATTATGGTTGACATTTGTTTGTTTATAATGAAATCTAATTAAAGTTCATACATTTTAAAACACCAAAGTTAATTACTGAATTGCTCACTTCACTTATGCACAGCAGTCAAATTAACTTGCAGAACAAAAAAATGACAAAAGACTATGCATAATAAAAACAAAATGCCCAGCTGATCTTGGCAATACAAAACAAATTTTCCATGATAATATTTTAGAAAAAAAGTGCTTTATTAATAACTAAACTGTTTAAAAAGCATCCTGTATTTTCACTGACTAGGCTGACTTTAATACAGAGTAATATTTAAATGTTTAACATGATTTACAATACCACAGCTTTTTTTTTTTTTTCATTTCAGATGCATAATTAGAAGAGTCTTGCAGTCTTGTAAATCTGCTCAAAAGCAGGATTCTTTGTATTTTGTTTTAATCAATACTCTTTCTGAACTTATCTGGAGTTGTAGTATCTCCCCGAAACCTGGAGTGTTTGCTTGACTACCTGCCTCGTGGTAACTTTTAGGAAGATAATTGCAGCATTTTTAGCATGCAAGCAAAAAAGTACTGTAATGTTTATTTCACAGTTTGTTTTGAGACGAAGAGGTTAGGTGAATACTATAGAGCTGCTCTGACTCCCTAGTCATTATATGTTACTTTTGCAATCCATTCTTACCTTCTGAATATGCTGACAGAGGGCACATCCAGACTTCAGTAAAATCACAAAGCTTGTGATAATTCACACTTTAGAAGATTATACTGCTCTATTTCATATCATTAAAGTATTTTTAGTGTACTTACTTATGTTAATATTACATTTTTGTTAAATCAGACCTAAGTTTAATGAAGCAAAAATCTACATTTCTGTAATTTTTTTGTAAGAGTTGTGAATGCAAATGATCTCTTTCATAGTATATGAGAACAGGTGATGGATCCAGGCAGCATTATTTTTCATGAAGATAATTAGGATTAATTTTCTAGCTTCTTTTATTTAATTTAGTTCCATGTGAGTTTAAAACAATATCTAATGTAAACTAACTTTGGTCAGAGTTAAAGAGATTAAATGGTGAAAGCCTTACAGATTGGGAGTATTGACATATGAATAAACACAGTAAATATGATTTATTAATTCCTAAAATGATTGATGCAGTGAAGTTCTTTAAAGGAAAAAGGAATATGGATTCAATAGCTAAGCTTTATATTTAGTGGGATTATTAACTTGAACTTCCAAATTTAATAGGGGTTTGGGGAGTGAAAAGGGAAAGCGTGGGGGCTCTTTCCATTAATGGCATGCTTGTAAAATTGAGTGTAATTTACGTAACCTTTCGTAGTGTATATTGTGTGTGTTATAATACAGGATCTGATTGATTTGTAGATTAATATTTATTTAGTAAAAGAAAATCAAAGGGATTAAGCAGTCATCATTTTAACTCTAATCCTACTTTGCATAGATGAGACAAAGGGAGGTGATTAATGCTCTAATGTTCAATGGGTCACTATCATTCAGATGCACCTTTCTCCATAAAGAAAGAAAGGCAAAAAGTTGGTGCTTTCTCCTAGTATTGGCAAACAAGAGTTTTCTAGCAACACTTTACCTGATTAGGCCATTCTTCATCACTAATGAAGTAATCACTACAGAACCTGTGTCAGGTGGAGTAGTAGAAATATGGTATGAAAGCGAGAATTAGAAGGATAAT
>VXBT01005248.1:481715-484215 GCA_013400235.1 Oriolus oriolus | reverse complement strand
GCAAATCTGGCTGTAGGTGGGTTTTTGTAATTTAGCTGAGCAGAGTTTAGAGCACAGTTTCTCCAGGAGGAAAGCAGAGGTTAGCAATTTAAGGTTTTCTGTATACTGGCCATTAGTTCCAAGAAAAGAATTTATATGATCAAAGTTGGTGGCCTTGTGAATTACTGAGAGAACTTTAAACACTAAGCAGAGCGGCAGGTATGTATTTCTGTGAACTCAGCTGATAGCATTGGCAGAGATTTGATTTTTTCTTGATGTCTTAAGGCTATACAGATATGTGCTTAATATATATCCATTTTGGGGTTTTTTCTTTATACTGTGTGGTTTGCATTGTGATTGCTTTTGTAAAGAGGATTGAAATCTGTTGTAGAGACTTTGCAAAATGTTTGTTCTGAGGCAGTCCTTGTAAATTTTTTTTATCTATGACTTTGTGAAACTTTGTTGTAACTCTCATAGAAGGTCCCTGGGGAGGAGATGTTTTTTTTATTTTTCAATATTGAAGATGCTGTAGCCTCTAATGGATGCATGCTTCATCATATGTTATGTACAATCAGTAAGTTACACCAGTAATTTTTAATTCCTCATCAAGGTATAATGATTTCATCCACCTTATCTGATAGCAAACATGGCCACAAAGACTGTAAACAGCTCAAGTATGGAAATATACATTACGGTTTCTCTGTGAGCTGCTCGTCAGTTCAAAGATTTAGTATTTGTTTTAATTGGAATGAAATATACTCTTGTTTATACAATTGTGATCAGAGGGCTGATGTCATTGTTTAGTACTGATTAATACTGAAGTTATATAAGGAGACAACTATAAATGTGCAGCTTATTTAAAAATGTTGATTGAGTAACAGAAAAGATGTTATGACACTTGTTACTGTGCTGATTTTGTTTTTCACTTTGACTATGTGATGGAAAGTTTAAAAATATAGTTTACTTCTGCTAAATCTTTTAAGAGAAAATTGCAACAGCACGACTGTTCAGCACAGGGCTGTGGGAAGAAGGGGAAGGGTGAGATGCTACGCTGCAGAACCCATTTTGTATCTGCCTAAAATTACTTACTGCTCATAAATGCCATCTGGCCCCAGTATAGTGTGCATACCCACGACTGTAACTGGCAACTGTTTGTGTGTGCTGGACCCTCTGATGCTGTGGGATACCATAATACGCTGCAGTATGGGTTAAGCCTGCTTCAAGCAGCAAACGTTAAATGGAAAGCCTCAGATACGGCTAGAATAGTTTTAGGGAGTTGCATCTGGTTCCATTTGCTGTATTAACTCCTTCTTTATCAGTTGGTTCTACCTACTAAAAAGGTTTCAACCTGACTGATCCTTTCATGGTAGTGGGTAGGACAGAGTTACTGCACATACATCCCTGTATCATTCCTGGGAAACAAAACAGAAGTACTACTGCCTCTTTTTCTGTTCAATGACCCAAAAGACTTCTTGTATGCATCTTGTGTGCCAGCTGGGTGCATGTTTTCATGCTTGCATGTGTGTTTACATGTGACTGAAATAGCCTCACAAGTGCAGTTGCTGAGTGGATACATGTAAAAATACTTTGTACCAGCATTGTTTATTCTTCTGTGTCAGAGTTGAGAGATACTAGTATGAAGACATTTATACCAGTCCTCTACAGATAGAACGGGCTGGGAGTTGCTTTCTGGTGCAACTCTCCTTGTGCAGCTTTTTATCTGTAGATAAGGCCTTCGGAGGAAAATGCAGGCTTTCTTCGGGATGCATATGCTGTTTGTGCAGATTTGCGAAATGGGAAGGTAAACATGCTTGTCTCTGGACTAATTAGAGAATTATTAAGTTTTCATGCTCATTGTGATCAGATTATTTCAAAAGGTTTTTAAATTGCGTGTGTGCCATGAGCAAACTTAACCTGGTTCTCATCAGTGATTAAAATTACACACCAAGCTTTGTGACGTTTGATTCAGGAGCAATTAGGCTGTCATTTTAGCCATCTCAGATACCAAAACTAATTTTGATTCATTTTCATTCTATGCAAATCTTCTGATGTATCTTAAACTGATCACTTCCTCTCTCTGATGTAGCTGACAAGATTAGATTTGATTACACTTAAAAAAAATTAAGCAGCTATCCTTCATACTTAATATCTCAGTGACCTTCACTGAAGCCTTTCTAGGGAAGGATTTTTTTTAATCCCAAAATCACACTGAGTGATTTTATGCAGGGATATAGCACCTGTCTATTATGTATATAAACTTATATTGTCCAGCTATGCAAAATTTTTAAATTAGATTTTCATTTCTTGTAAATGAGAAGATGTAGAAAACATTAGTGCTTCAGATATTTAAAACAATACTTTATAGGATGTAATCAAACTTTTGTACTTAATTGAAAACTTATCTGATAAATTGGTTACTGCTTTAGTCTAAAATTAATGAGATCTATCGTGCTGACTTATGACTGGAATGAAGATTGCTTACCTCCTGCATAAAAGCAAGGCAGGGTCTATATCATAGGCT
>VXBT01005248.1:431715-476715 GCA_013400235.1 Oriolus oriolus | reverse complement strand
GTCACCTTATATCAGTGACCCAGCGCTGAAGCTATTCCAGTGTGCTGTTTGCAACAAATTCACCTCTGACAGCCTGGAGGCCCTAAGTGTGCATGTGAGCAGTGAGCGCTCACTCCCCGAAGAGGAGTGGAGGGCTGTAATTGGAGACATCTACCAGTGCAAGCTCTGTAACTACAACACTCAGCTCAAAGCGAACTTCCAGCTCCACTGCAAGACTGACAAACATATGCAGAAATATCAGCTGGTGGCTCACATTAAAGAAGGCGGCAAAACTAATGAGTGGAGGCTGAAGTGTATTGCCATTGGCAACCCAGTTCACCTAAAATGTAACGCCTGTGACTATTACACCAACAGCGTGGATAAATTGCGCTTACATACTACCAATCACAGGCATGAGGCAGCCCTGAAACTCTACAAGGTAAGTCTGTGACAGCAGCTCCAGCCAGCACCAAGTAGGCTGGGAAATTAACCCTTTCAGTGCTCATCAAACAGGACTTCGGTTAATTGTAGAGTAAATGTTATGTTTATTGAACATGCATATAGTCAAACAAAAACTTCAGGTTAGTCAGGGAGGAGTGCTACAGATGAGTGCTGTTGAGTCACCTGGCGGCCGTCTAGGATGCACTTTCTGCAAACACAGGGTCCATAAGTTGATTTTTTTTTTAAAAGTTCTCTCATAATAAACGACTAGAGGTGTTTTACATCTCTCATAACCTTTTCAGACTTTGTCCATTACATTTTGATCAGAAGCTTGACAGAGATTTTGGAAAATGACGATTTTTCCATACCGTGCAGAGAGAAAGGAGATCACTTTCTGGCATATGTATCTGTTTGCAACCATAATGTATCACAGCCAGGTTATTTTACATTGGTATTTTCAGTAAGCACAAGCAATATGCCACATTATTACAAAGTATATTCAAAAGTAAGCACTGTCATCCTTTTGTCTGCCCTTCTTTTCCAAACCAGTAATGATTTTTCACAAACATGAAAGGGTGTGGTGTAGATAAATATGTTAGTAGAATGGCAACTATATTTTTATCTTTACTGGAAAAAACTATGTGGATATAATGAATATGTGGGAGTGATGAATACCATTTATTACACAACTTGTCATGACTTTTTCCAAACCCTAATTATGGGGTAACTTATTTTCTGCAGTGTGTTTACTGGATTGGCTTGATTGTCTTGGTTCATGTACAAAATATAACACATTCATTTCCAAGATGAATAACTTTGTAACTTATTAAAAACTTCTTTTGTCTAGGGGATATAAAAATTCAGGAAATATTGCACACCATTAGTCACTGTAACAAGCTCTAAATATGATTAGAAAATCCATTTTGCAAGTGTTATCTATTGATTTATACTAGAAATCTGTGATAACTAAACTATCAAGAGTCATCTGCTGATTACAGCAACTATGCTGGTTTTCTAATCATGTTGAAAACCTGTACATCCAGAACAAATACAAAAAAGTCTCAGAAGACCTCTAGTTTAAGCAAGAAATAACATTTTTCTGGTATTCAACTATGTTCAAATGGTTGGTCTGAGCTAACACATCCTGCACAGGCAGTAACATAGATTTTCATTTTCTAACCTGATAGTTGTAACCTTGGTGTATCTGCTGTGAGCAAAAATGGCAGTAACACAAGTTTTGGTCTATTATACTGTCCCACAGTACTGGCTGCTCTGCTAATTTCATTATGCATTTTATTTAAATTACATTTTTCTTTCATTCTAGAGAGCGGGTTTTTTTTTTTAAGATCCAACATCCTGTTATGAAAAGTGCAAAAAGAGCTGAGATTCTACTGACGCAGTTAGCCTGCTTCAGACTACCTTTAGAAGTTCCGGCTCCCTGTCATCCGTGAAGCCATTCTTTGCTCCCTCCATTTACACTGTGCAGCCACACTCTAAGTCAGGGGGTTTTTTTTAAAAAAAAAAAAAAATTGGTCCCCATCTGTTTTTTGGAGTGTTAACCTGCGTTATTTCAATTATTTGTTTTATAATGCTACCACTCAAAGAAATGCTACTGCAAATGGTGCCACAGTTAGGAATGATAGAGTAGGAGAAGGGAAGGCTGAAGGCTTTTCTCAGAGGGCTTTTCTTCACTGCCAAAGCTTCTGAGACTGTTGAAAATAAGATGCCAGCTGCTAATTTTTAACAAAAAACTGTAGTCCTGAGGTGCACGAACTATCTACTCAAAACACTACTGTCTCTTCACTCACTCAACCCGATCCCTTAGAGAAACCTTCATCAAATATGTTTGGGTTTGCAGCATGTCCTGCAAAATATTTGATGTGGGATGCTGAGGGACAGAATATTAGCTCTTGGCCTTCATCACTAAAAATGTCCTGCTGCTGAATCTGCTTCTTTGCCAGATCGTGGTTTGTTAGATGGAGCAGTTCAGTAGCACCTATGTAGTGCAGCTATCATACCCAATGAGGGACCATCAACAGCCTTTGGAGCTCAGTCTTCAAACCAGTTGAGGACATCCCAGTGGAAACAGAGCCCATAAATTCCCAGATACCCTCTAGGCTTCATGGCCTAAGTAGGACAATTGAAAGTGTCTGGCTGTTAACCATAGGCTTCCAACTCTCCTGATGCATGTATTTTTAAATACATGCCTTGTGCCTAGGATTGCTAGTGAGTATCTCAGCTTTTTCAAAGGTGTCTGTCCCTTATGACTTCTTAGAGGAGCTTGGAAATTTGAACCCCACTAGGTTTAATGACTCTCGGAAAGCAGATAGCATATACACATGCATACACTATTTTTATATAATTTCATTTTAAAGTTAATTTGAAGGAAAGTGATGTCACATTTAAAATATCAATTGGAGCATTATTTTTTAAGATTTGGGATTGACATGAAGGGCTACAATGTGTCCCAAATGACCAAAATGTTCTAGATGTGCGTGCTCTGTAGCAGAATGTAATGCCTCTGTACATCACCCAGAAAACTTTACTCTTAATTTTAAGTGTACGTTCAGGCCTCAAGGTGGAAATAAATATAGTTTTGAAAGTCTGTTAAGTTATCTGCTAGCAGACTTGATAGTTTTGGCAGGTCTTGGTGAAGCTGTTGACACCAAGAAAGTTGTAAACTTTTTTTCTCTCGATACATCAGATAAACTTTTAGAGCACCTAAGGAAAAAAAGAACATTAATTTGTATGAATAATAGATATATGCCTTGGGACCGATATCGAATATTCATGAATTGTGTTTGTATTCAAGCAGCTTCTCTTAATTCTTTTAAAATTAAGGTGCTGTGAATATGGTTTGGCAGTAAAAAGTTTAATACTAAAACCGTCTGAAAGCACAGAAAAAGAATCTGTGACTTTGTTCCTTTGCTTTGTCAAGTACCTCAAAGTTTTTTTTTTAGTCATTTATATTTATTTAGATGTTATTGTTTTGTGAATTTTCTCTTTATAAATGTTGCCGTAACAGCTTGATTTTTCTCCCTGTGTTTAACCATTGATGGAATAAAAGGATGTCTTTTCATAGTCGTAGCTTTTAAAGCGACCATGAACATCAGAGCTTTTCTTCTGAAGCTGTATAATTTTAGGCAGTACGGAAATGTCACTTTTAGAGTTAGATTCTAAATGTGGCAAAGTGGAACCTTTAGCTGTTTTCTAAGTTATTTAAAGAAGAAATGGCCTGGTTGTTCCGTACAGAAGTACAGTATTCAAATGGTGTTGGTAATGTGGCTGCTAGGAACCAGAACAAAGACGGCCTTACCCTGAGTGAACTCAGCTTGGCCTCAGTGAATTTCCCAAAGACTTACTTTTGGAATTGTGGGGCTTGATATTAGCAAATTAAACCACAGAAGAGTTGCAAGTTCTTGGCAGCATCCATCAAGAAGCATTCAGTGACTCCACAAGTAAACAGAGAAAGCTTCTATAGCAACAGAGTGCATTTCCATTCTGCAAGGGGAAGCATTCAGCTTCTGCAGATTTGGGAAGCTGACGCAGGACGGTGATCTGTCTCTGTGGATGTAAAATACATATAGCTGGAACTGTTCTTAAGGCAGCCATTTTGTAGCTTAGTCAAATAGCTTTTGATTCACGGAACCTCATATATCATGTCCTGTGCTCATAAAATAGTTCCCAAATATTTTTATTAATAAATAAATAAAGCGAAGTAAACTGGGATGGCTGAAAAGAAAATTTACTTAACCAAGTAACTGAATGACATGATCAATTTCTAATCACAAATATATATTTGAAGTTAATATATCAAAAATATTATTCAATTAACTGATAATACCTTCAATCGTAATTGCTTTTATGCTGTATATTTACTGCAGTTTGCATTGTGTATGCAACTATTTAGGAGCTCAGAGAAAGTAACAGGCAGCAGTTAGCAGACTAAATCTCAGCTGTGCGAGAACTACCTTGGTTTTCCCTTTATTGACAAAATATTGATCAACAACACTATTAATGCTATGATTTTTAAATTTTGGTAGATCACTTTACCTCCCATGTTCTCAAGCGGCAGAGATATTACCCAAAAGGAGTGACCTGATTTCAGTTTAAGAAGGTTAAAGGTTAAAGGTTAGCTCAAAAGCATCATCTGCCTAGCTGCTTAACTTTAAACTGATCAATTTAATGAAAATCTGTTTTGCAGATGGTGTTGTAATGTCTTTGGCAGGATTTAGGCAGCTTTAACATTAGACGTATGCTAGTAAAAATTATTTCTTTATTTGACCAGAACAACACCTTTTCTTTTATGTTTTAAGGTAAAAGGCATGTGGGATATGGTATTTTGGCAAAGGACCCAGAAGCAGAAAGTGTTGATGGTCTTTCCATATGGGCTCAAAACCAGAATACCCTTATGCCTATTGCTAACGATGACTGAAGAAACAAACAAAGCTGTATTCATTTTTTTACCATAATGTTTTACTTTGAACCCATAAAAAAGCATTTCAGTCAGACCTGTCCTTTAAAAAGGCTTGTCTTCTTTGCCTAGGGTGGAATGCAACAGCATTAACTTTTTTAACCTGGCAGAGCATGCCGATTGTCTCTTTCAGACCTTATATTTATAGATCAGAAGTATTCTTTTCCCTACTCACAAACCAAGCAGTAATTGTGTTACTTAGCTGTAGATACTATAAATAAGAAGGCAAATTAGTCAATCCAAATGGTAAGTTTTATCTGATGGAGGTTGTCTGAATAAACAAAGAATTAGATCCTTGGGAGTGTAAAGCAGAGCTTTGTGTTTATGTCTTCTGAGAATCAAGCCCTCACAGTTTTTGCCAAGATAATTAAGTTTCAGCACAAGCATGTCTTTCTATTTTCAGATGTATGCAATTCAATAGGAATTTCTTGGGCTGCTAATGCAATACTATTATATGTTAGCTTTGTAATTAGCTAGGATTCTATCCCTTTGCTGAAATGCATTGTAATATTACACACACAAGCATAGTTTGCATGTAAGCAGTTATGAAAGTGGTGCCCTTTGTTTCATATTGACCTTCCAACTTATTTAAAAGAGAGTTTACAATGAGCCTTTGTTTTGTCCACAAATGATCATAAACAGCTTTCTAAAGAGCCCAATAAAATGAGATAATCACAAATGTATAACATCACATATTGAAGGGTGGAAGAACAAACAGGGCTTTTACTATATTTTATAGGATAGATTTATAATCTGTTCTTGGGTCACTTAGAGCAAAGAATTTTCATGGTCAGCTGCTTGGTCGTGCTAGCTAGCATCCTCTGCAGGAAAGGCAAATACCGTGCAGCACCTGCTCTTCAGCTGCGGTTCTGCATTGCTTTTTTAAAGTGAGGTGTCCACTTCTCTGCTGGTTCAAAGTCAAAAGCTTAATCAGACTAGCTTTTTTTCTGCATCTGTCATCAGTGAAGCAGAATAGTCTGTCTGGATTCCATGATGCTGTTTGCATATTTGGGTTTTAAATCAGACAGGAATATTGAATGCTTTGCTCATCTTTATCATGTGCAGGAGGCACAAGTGGGATTTAGTCCTTAGGTAACTTTTAGTGTAGCAGTTCCCCAAGGAACACTGCTTGGTTTTTTCTCATTATCCTTGTTCTGGATGAAAGCATTGTTGTTAGGAATTAACAACTGAGGGGGGGTGTGAAGTATATGCATATGGGAACAAATGGACTAACAGCCCAAATCACTTTGTTTGCTTTACTCTGTTTGGCATGAAATGTTGGTACTTGATCAGCCTGGAATTAACAGAAAGTCACATTCTTTTCATTTCAATTGTCCTGCACTAACTTCTTAATATAAAATCAAATACGCTACATGTATGCCAGTCCAATTATTTAACTGTCATTGTCCCAGTATGATGGTAAAAGAGGTCAGGAGATTGTGCAGCATTGATTTGCATAAAAATCATTGTGGAAAGGAAATTGGAATATGTCTGCACACCTGAGGAGCCAAACCAAGCTTTGCTTGATGTTATTCTTGCTGTTTGTTTAGAAGAAAAATATTTTCAGTGATAAACAAAAGTTATTCTAATTTGTTCCTCAACACAAGCCTCATATAGAGGATAGAAGGTATTTCAATTTTAACAGTCCTTTGAGATTTATGTTCACTTAAGGTTAAATGTTTTATGAAATTTAATTTCCACTGCAAGTTTTAGTTACTGTAATTCAGATTACGCTGTTTTGCTTACTTGTATAAAGAGAAGCCAGTGTTCAAAGAATGCGCTGTCTAGTCACAGCTGTACATACATTGTGTAGTCCTAACTATAAATAATGAATATGCTTGTTTGTACTTGTACACTATAGACAGGAACATTTATTAAAAAAATCCCAAAAAACCCCAAACTAACAAAAAAAATTGTTGGCTGGTAAAATAGCAATTTCAAAACTGTCCTTTTTTTATGATAAGTTTAAAATAAAACAGTAGAGATAGCATTCTCACATTATATTTTATGTACATTTAATTTGATATTCAGATGTCTGTCTCTCAGATTGTACTACATAATGATCCTTGTTAAAAAATATCATATTTCGTATTCAGCTTATGGTACACTGCTGAAACAGGGAGGTGTTCTTAAATCATAGTTTAAAGAATCCTCATGTTCTTCCATTGAAATGCTGTCCAGAATCCCAGTCTGTGTGCTGTCCGGGGGAAGGGTGTGTGAGGCTGCTCTTGGAAAGGAGGCTGTACCAGACTACTTGCAGTGTGCAGACTGCCCAGTGGAGCCCAAGCTAGTAGGTTCTCTTGCAGAGCAGGAAAAGTGAGCAAGGAGGAGAGCCAAAGCAGCAGAAAGAGCATCAGCCTCATTTATTCAGTATGCTCAACACACAAAATGGCTGTATAACAGCTATTTTTCGTGCCTGGAGTTCTTTCATTCTGACATTAAGAGAAATATGTAATTATTTCTGACTGAGATTCAAAGTAGAGATGCAGTGTATAGTGTATGTAAGAGTATTGTGTCAATGTGAGTGCGTATGTATGTGTGCATTAATAGACTGCAGCTATGGATTTAGCAGCCACTCCCTCCCGGCCTTGCAACATAGATTTTCTTGTTACCCTTAGGAGATTTTAGCTGATATTATGCAACTCACTACAGGTGTCTTTTCTAAAATTGTAATTAGTTTGCCAGACTCTCCCAGGTGAGATTTTTCTGCACGCTCTCTTCCACATATTTAAGAATGAGCAGTAAAAAAAAAGAAGAATGAGACATGACAGGAAAGTTATATTGAGACATGGATATGTGTAATTCAGCTTTACTGTTGTTTTCCCTAAGTTATTTAGAAGAAACTTTCCCTTGGTCTATGTGTTTATTAGTCTATCCAGACAAAATGCCACAACTGTGATTTTATAAGAGAGTTAATGGGAATAAGACTTGATATGTATAGGACTGAGATTTGAGCTGTGTGCTACACAGATCTTGAGGCTGTGTTTGCTCTCTATATATCTGTATTGCTAGGTAGCCAAATTAATTTTCTGCATTTCTTGTTTTTGTCTCTTTTGGGGTGCTAGTGGAGCAGAAAAGAACAAGAAAGGATAGTGAGGATGCTGGTGTGAAATGCTAAGTAATGCAATTTCTGTTGGTTTCAGCAAGAATCGGGCACAATGCAGAAGGCATATTTTCTTGGACAAACTTCCATGTGTATGTTTGTGGGCAAAATATAATACAGTACAATAGGAAATAGATATTAATTACCTTAAATGTGAGTAGGGGCTTTATGTTGATAAAACATCAATGACAAGTAGTGGCTTGTAATATTTTTTGATCCTGATGGTCTGCCTGTTAGATGATGTATTTAATACAGGCGGATAGTGCAGACTGATGAGCGTACAACTTCATGCTGATGTACAAAAAAAGTGAAGCTTTGCTAAGAACTTCAAGACCTTTGCTTTGTGGACAGTCATGAAGGAGGATGTCATAGAAATGACTCCCTTGGTCTTCAGTAGAAGGTGCCAACCCCTCAGTACTGCAGCAGACAGATACACAGCATATTGTGCACCATAGCCTCGGGGGAAACTGTATATTCTACTCTCCCGGTGGGAAGGAAGGCATAAGAATAATCCTTAGCTTTTAAAGGCAGGGGGTATTGAAGAAAACAAAAATTGAGCAAAGGTAGTCTTTGAATGATGAAGTGTGCAGATTCCCATGCCTTGGGCATCCTACTGCAGTAGCAGTTACAATAACAGAAAAAAATGGTTTTGTCATATACAAGGAGTATGAGCAATACTCCTTGGTTATATGCATGAGCAGGAAACATTGCTAATGGGAGCTATGCATGGTAACATACTAGCCTCATTCCAAAAGTGGATGTTTGACCACCAGGGTTGCCTAATAAAAAATGTGATTTTTTTCTATTTAAAACTGTTATCCTAGAGTATTAATCAAACCATGCTGTTCACATGATTCACATGTGTAAAATACATGACTGTATAACTGCTGGTTTAATGCTGGATTGTGTGCAGGAAGCCTAGCATATAGGGACAGTATTCCGGGTTCTGCCCAAAGAGGGTCTTTATTTGTAGTCTCTGTTCTCCCTTGTAAACTCTCTCAAAGATGAAGAACATGCATTACTTCCTTGCACTGCTCCTGGAGAAAAGAGCCATAGAGCCACCTTTACTCATAAAGACAGCCCAGAATCTGCTGTTCTGGGATAGTTTGTACCCCAGCCTTTAACAGAAAACTAGATTACTCTTAATCAGAGAAAGTTCAGGATGACCCTTTTAAAACAAAGGCCAACAGTGGAAACTCTTCTTACCAGAACTTTATCAAGCAATTCCAAAGGTCTATACCTCTTCATTTTAAAGTTGTTTGGCACATATGCAATTTTTCCATTGGCATCCTAAGCTTATGTTTGGACCTATAGCAGTCCTTGGGTGAGGGAGGTCAGTTATCTCTAAACAATTTTATTAAAATGGAAGATGTTTTCCAAGGAAAATCCTAAAATGTTGCAAGAGGCTCAAGTATCATAACAGCTATGACTGATATTATCCTCATCCTAAATTCAAAACTCTGGGTCCTAATGGTAAAGGAGCAGGAAGGGCACTTCTTATTCACAGAATCATAGAATCAGAATGTCTGGTGTTGGAAGGGACTCATAAGGATTATTGAGTCAAACTTCCTGCTCCTCGGAAGACTACCTAAAACTAAACTATATGACTAAGGGTGTCGTCCAGATGCACCTTGAACTCTGACAGGATTGGTGCTGTGACCACTTCCCTGGGAAGCTTGTTCCAGTGACCAACCACTCTCTCAGCAAAGCACCTTTTTGTACTGTCCAATCTGAAGTCCCCCTGACGCAGCTTCATACCAGTCAGACAACAATGTTCCTATTTTCTACATAACCTAGACAAAAACTTGTTCTATGGGAAATAGATTGAGGAAAAAAATAGTGAAGTTCTTTAACTGAATAAACACTTAGTGAATGACCAGAAACTTGATATTTTTGCAACTAGAACAATGAAACAAAGTCTAAGGGGGATCTTGGTATTCTTGTTCTTTGTGTGTTAATGATGAGAGCATGGAAAAAGACTTGCTTTACTACTGAAATGAGACAGCTTTAATATCTAGATGTTACTATTTTGGAAACGCCCTTTGGCATTTGCAGACAAGTAAGCAGCTAATGAATGACTGGAAATTAGGAAGAATGAAGCTGGTGGAAAAAAATGAGTCCAAACTGCAAGTGTTTCTGAAAACCTTATGTCCTTATTTGTTCAGGAACTTCTGTGACTCAAAATCTTGACCCAGGAGGAAGCTGGAATCCTGCTGGGACATATCAGGACAGTATCTTCTGAAGTCAGCTCTCAGATGACAAAGATCACAGGCCACAGAAAATAGTTTAGGACTAATTTTACCAAATTTCTGACCTAGAGTTTGGGCAGATTTGAAAGCACTGCTGTATTGTTAGTCCCCTGGGTCTCACCCTGTTGCAGATGCATCTCAGTAATAGGTGTTGTACCTAGGCTGTGGATATCCTTTGTCACTTTTCGATTTGCTGAGGTAGTCTCATAGGTCATGATGAATTGGATATGCTGTCAATGTGCTCTGTCTCTCTGTTCCTACCTCCACTGGTGTGTTTTGTAGTGTGTCAGGCTTCAACAATATCTTCACAACACTCGAATTTCTGTGACTTACAGAACTCAAGGAATGAAATTCTTTGTAGCTAGTCATTAGGACTGCTTACAGGTATTTTTGAGAAAGAGCAAATCCTTTCTCAGACGCTCTGTAGTCACTTCGAATTTTTTTTTTGCCTTTTTTGGCTGTCTTTTTTATCTTGAAAACAAAAATAGGTTTGTGGGATCATTTCTGGCTCTACATGTTACATGTAGGACCTGGATCCAAGAAGTCTTGCTAGGGTATTTCTTTTCTTTTCTTTCATGAGTTTTCATTGAGCAGCTCAAATTCTGTGGCCTCAGCTACCTCAAAAGCATCAAACAGATGATAAGGTTTACCCAAAGCATTTTGGGGCATACAGAGTACAAGAGCTATGCTGGTTTTGAAGAGTTCTGTGTAAGTAATAATTTTTATGATAAGGAAGAATTGAGCTGGTAATCAATAAAAGGAAACTCTGAAATCTCATGCTACGGAGTTCAAGCCTGTATCCCAGTTCACTCAGCTTTCATGCTCTCCAGATACAAAAGGTTTTATGCCTCATGTGTCCATAACAGGAACTAAACAAATGTCTCTCTGTGACTTCTAGTAGTTGTTTGTCCTAATAGATTTAGAAGGTAAGGACAAGGAAGGTCTGGACTAGGAAACAGAGCATGGCTTTGGGAAAAAAAGCAATGTGTCTCTAACCAAGCAGAGTTGAGTGAGAGGCTGGCCTGTAGTACATTTGACAGTCTAAATGGACCTCACAAGAATTAAGCCTAGCAAGTTCTTCATGTATGTCTGTCTTTCTGTCTGCATATATTTATCTTTACATGTACTTAACAGAGTGTTTGTAGTTGGGAAGGATGAATTTGAGTATTGGGAAGAGTTAGAGATGGAGTCTGAAGTTGTTCATGCTCACAAGAGCTCAGAGAGACAGTTATCCAACAGTTGTGTTAGGAGGGAAGTCACAGTTGTTTGAGGCTGGGTTTCTTGCACAGGGGGTGCAGTGGATGGTAACAAAAGCACAGATGTGTGTGCTTACGAAAGTGTGCACTTCCCAGGAGCATAAACAGAATTTAAAACTATGTGTGTCCATACATACCTCAGGCTGCTACTGTCATCTTCTATAATGCTATACAAAGGTCTATATATGTTAGTGTCTGCTGTTGTAAAGGTTGGATTTCCATTTTTCTTCTTATTTCCTTGTCCCAGTTACTTATAATTTTCTTATAGACACTTTTAGGGCTGAAATTATCAGGATTTGGTCTGGCTGTAAAGAATATTTCTTTCTTCTTTGGAGCTCTTTCTGAGTCACTTAATCATGAGATATCTTTCCAACCTGTCCTAATGAAAAATACTCCATTGTAAATAAAGTTAGTTAAGTACATTTCTTGCAGTGGCTGTCCGTAACAGAAGAGAATGTTATTTTAAAAGCAACAACACATTAATAGGCCAAATATGCAATCATTGTCCTATCACAGCAAATTATACCATTAGTCCACCTTATCTAATCTCTTTGCTACAGACTGCCTAACAACAATTGCTTCTCAGAGCAAAGCAGACCAAAAAAAAAAACAAAATTCATGGGCGAATATAGAGTAATGTTGCTTACACAGGAAGGTTCTTGTTCTTTTCATATGTCCTCTGTATTTCACAATGAATTAACATCATATAAATTCAAATATATCTTTTTTTTCCCAAAAAAATTGTCATTGGGTGGCCTTATAGGTATACAGACATCAAATCAGTTTATAAAGTGAAGTTTTGGCTCAATCACATGCAGTGGGGTTCCACAGGTTAATTTAACCTGCATATAAATATTTTTTTGGGGTTTTAAAATTTTCTGTCATTAATTTATTAAGTTTTGTTTGTTTTTATTCATCTGGTTAATAGAATGAAAAAGATCATGTGTTCTTACTTGCTTTATGATGTTTTACATAATCTTTATAACTTCACAATAATCTTTATGATTACTTTATGGTCTTTTTATCATGCCTCTCTTTTATTTACACAAAAAATCTCAATCCATTCAGTGTTGCTTTTAGTGGAAGTTTTTCCACATTTCTGCTAATCCCATCACTGATCTCTGAACTCCTTCTACCGCTGTTAAATTTTTCTGGAGATACACAGATATTTCTGAACTGAACACACTGTTCTCAGTGGAACTGTGTGATCTTACTGTCCCATGCCTGGTGCATCCAAAAATATAATCTGCTTTAAACAAATCCTATTGCGTTCTGTGCTGGAAATATGTTGCTTTTCATTACATGCTTCTTCGCACTCCCCCCCTTCAAACTGATGCCGAAGTGTCCTAGAGTGGTTACATTTAACTTAGACACCAGTAACACGTTTGATTGGTTCAAAGTATTCCTTCTAATACACTTTTTCTTGCATTTATCCATCAGTACTGAGTTTCTGCTGCATGCTCAGCCAACTTTAAAACTGTCTGGCATTTCTCACAGTTCTTTGGCTGGTCTTGACTGTCATGAATTCATTTATGACTTCTGTAAGATCAGTCCTAGTTTGCTGTTAGAAGACTCAGAGGTAACTTTTGTTCTGTTAAATGCCCTATTAGTTCTTGTAGCTTGTCTTCTGTCTCAGTCAGTTTTTAATCCATGGGTTTTTTGCCCCTCTGTTAAGTGCCTACATTAAGTGGTTAGGCTGCTTCTGCATAGGCAGCTGAGTGGAAAATCTCCAGCTCTGAATTACCCCATGGAGTAATTAATTTGCCCCTAATATTAGGAGAGTGGGAGAAAGATGCATCTCCTTGCACCCATGTCACATTGCCTGTCTCGTCAGACAGCTGCTTCTGGTTGCTTTCCCACATGCATTGCTATACCTAGTGGCTTGGGGTGCAAATGTCTATAGGCAGTTAACTATTCACTGAGCCTGAAGGACAGAAATAGCTAATTAAGCATCTATCTGCAAATATTTACCCCAGATATTTATTTACCGATGCAAAATAGAAGATGCTGTTTCTGCATGTGGACTACAAGGGTGAGGCATAACTGCGACTGACTCTTGGTAGTGTGCTCTTTCCATATTGTTCAGTGCTAACTTTAATGTATTATTGATTGTTATTAAGGTATACCATGAAGTACAGATGGGATGTCTGTTGTGGTTGAACTCATACTGTGGGAGCTGTGTTGACTTTCAGATTGTTCTGGCCTTCATGCCGCTTGACGTTAAAACCTTTCACATTAGGGTTTAGAAGAGAAAGAAATACATAGTAACTATGTTACCCTGTATGTAGTGTGAAGTAATGTGAAAATATGATGCCAAATTCCCTCCCCACCAAGTCAGCACAAAATTTGAAATGAAATACTAATTTCAGAGCAAGCCAGGAAGTTCACATTCCCTGTGTGAGTATATACAAACACAAGTTTAGGACACTCACTACCTGAATTTAAATTAGCTGTGCTACCTGCCAGTAGAAAGCGCTAAAAGTGGAGGGATTAGGGGTCTGATTTTCCAGAGTTCTGAGTCCTAGTGGCTCCTCTTGGCAGCATGTGTTTAGCATCTCAGGATCCAAGGTCACGCTCATGAGTGACCATTGCCTCTGCACTGACTGCCAGCCTCCAACATTGCACAGCCTTCTTGGCTGGATGTATTGGCTAGTTTGAAATACACAAAAATTGCATCAGAGGATCAATTACTGCTGAAATGTCACTACTGAACCCTGTAATAGTGCTAATTAGTTAAAGCAAAAGAGGCACTTAACTTGGCAGCAGATCACTGAATATTTTTTTCACAAAATTAGGTTTGAAATGCTTTACATTCTACCCCGTCCCTTTTTTTGGAAAAGTTAAAGTATGTAAACGTTGACCGTTTTTTTCCTTTTTTATTTCCTATGCCCCCATAAAAAGGAATACTTCTAAATGTTTCTCACTATGTCTAGCAATTTCCATCTTAGAATAGCTTACTTTTGTTTGAAACTCTTAAAGAGGCTATTAGTCATTGGAGAAAACTTGAAACAAGGAAACGTATGACAAACACACAGTCACAGGACAGCCCTCTCTAATTTTGGCTCAGCTCCCTTTCTGCCATTAATGGGGCATAAAAACCCTGGAGATCTGATGCAGGTTCCTTTCGGTGGGGGAGGGCAGAGTTATTCTGCCTGTGTCGGGGAGTCCCTGGCTGGCAGGGAGCCAGCTGTGTGTGCACTGTCCTTCCCACCGCACGCCACGCAGGAGATGTGTCAGGAGAAGGACCGGGAAGGGCAATAGCTAGAGAACATGTAAGAGTGTCTGTGATGAGAGTGAAATGCCTGCTGCACAGGGAGACATGGGGAGCTCCCAGGCAGAGCCGTCTCAGGGGGATGCTGGTGACTGCGGAAACCTTTTTATCTGCTACAGAAAGGCAGTGGCTGCTGTCACAAGCTGTAGGGTCTGACTGCAGTCCTGTGTTTTGATCCCCTGCTCAGGTAGGTTTCATTTTTCTTGTGCTCACCTTGCAGGGAGCCTTCCTGGGCTGTGTCACCGTGTTCTGGGCTTGATGAACTACCACAGTTCCTTCCAAGCACCAGTTGTTCTTTTTCAGTTCTAAAACATACACGAGGCTCTCATTCACACATCCCATCCCCCAGCTTTTCATCCAGCATTTAGTTTTTGGTGAGGATTATTTCCTCACTGTGCCACAAAGATAAGATTCTCAGCTGCCAGTGGCATGAGCAGAGTCTATGAAGTTTCTTTAGTATGAGATAGGTCATGCTATTAAACAAAAGTCTAAATATTTGCAAAGATTCAGGAAAAATGCAGGGGTGTTGCTGGTTTTTATCCTCTGTAGAATTTGTTTGAAGCTTTAAAAACATTGTTTGTTTCCTATTAAAATGGTGATGAGAGGAAAGAGATGGGAAGAATGTAGGCCAAATCCATCTTTGTTTTAGCACTGCTGATCTCAGTAGTATTACTCCAAGGATAGAGTTTTCCAAAACGACAGTGTTTCTTAACTCTGTCAATTGACTGGGACATGGCTCTCCTGTGGTTTGACTACTGTGGTTTGTCACTACTGTGAGAAATTATCCAGTTCAAAAAGTCCTGTTATTTGGGTAATTTATTGCTGAAATTGATGGTTACTGTTTCTGTTTTTCTCCCAAAGTTTTTTTCTAGGGCTTTTCCATTTGTTTCTGGTGCTCTAGATAAAAGGCTAGTCACAAAGGCAGAGTCAGAGAGACTGCTCTGCAATGAGGATGTGTAAAAGAAGAGTGGGTTTGAATTTGAGAGGGTTTTCCTTCTCATGGAAGCAGTCTCCCTCTTTGATACAGAGTGTGAGTTGATCTAATAAAATCCACCTCCTAAATATCTTTTACAGATCAAACCAGGTTACTGGGTATTGATAACCATAACATACTTTGTGGGTGAGCATACACACTAGGATACCTCATTTATAGCCCATTTCTCCTCCTAAATTATTCCACATTTGTGAGCATTTTTTAAGCAGCTACTATTTAAAACCAGAAAGCCTCCACCCTAAAAGGCCCCAACCTGTCAGAAACATTTCCTCTCTTGCCTGAAGCTTGGAATTTCACTCCAAAATGCCAGCTCCCTCAGGAGTGTGCATAGTGTCATCCTTGCCTTGTGGTTTACTCTTTGCAACCTCAGTTGCACACACAGCCACCTCAGCACATTCTTCTTCTTCCTGCTCTACCAACATCTCTACGTGTCTATTTTTCACAGTGCCACTTGCACCTGGATTTCTGAAGCACTAAGCCCAATTTCACTCTTGCCAAGCCCTGGACCCCTTTATATTTTTCTTCTTTTCTGCCAATAACCTTCTTTTCCACTTTCTCTTGTGTATGAATGTGAGTATTTATGTACATTGTCAGATACGCATTTCTAAGTATCTGGGATGAGTGGGATAGAAGTTTTATTGTCTTAAGCTTGAGTTGCCTGTGTTGTTTTAAGTAATAAAGAGAGAAAAAAGGTATGCTGACTATCTCACAGGAAACTGTCATGTATTTTGAACCTCCTGCATATTTTGCATTAGGAAAAATAGGCTAGAAATTTGTA
Organism: Oriolus oriolus; assembly: GCA_013400235.1. NCBI lineage: Eukaryota > Metazoa > Chordata > Aves > Passeriformes > Corvidae > Oriolus > Oriolus oriolus. The sequence continues at coordinate 460,170 of VXBT01005248.1, read as the reverse complement.
GAGTGCTCTCTAACTGTATCAATCCTCTTTTTTTCATATGATTGCATGTACCGAGCCAAGCCCCAGTAACATTAAGGGGGGAAAAACACTGCTGTGACTTTGTGACTAATATATTTTAGAAATATCTTACATTTTTCCTATAATAGCTTTTCCATACATAATAACAATTTCAGTTTGACGGTCTGACTTCTCAAGGCCAATCAGAGCTAAAAACAAGTGCCAGCATTCTTCTGAAAAGCTGGAAACTTCTCACATCCAATGCTATGAAGCTCCTTTTTCAGACTCACAGATCACAAGATTAACACATCATTGGTAAAAGGCCCATCCTGGGTGTTGGCCCAATGTAATTTGAAAGGAAATTTTTTCATTTGAAAGCAAGGAAAATGTCTTGATGGTGATTTGCAGCAAAACCAAACTAATGACAGCTGATTTAAGCTAACTGGGCTGGGAGCATTAACAATAATTACTCTTGGAGACAGTTTTAGGTCTTGTTTCAATCACGGAGGTTTTGTTGACACCATCATCTAGGACTCACTTGAAACTTCTCTGAAGACTATGCTCCTCTACCTTTCACATGACAGATGCAGAAGTGTGCCTTGGGCAGCCAGAGTGCCCTTTGTGAGGGATGCTGGGCCTGTGCTGGGTTCATATTGACAATAACAAATCTTCCATGTGGCATCAATAAGGCTGGGATAGAAAATACAACACATAATAGTTCCAGACCATGGTCTTTCAGTTTTTTTAAGTATAACCACTGGGGCCACATTTAAATAATTGTCTGGCTGTGTAAAGGGGTCAAACCAGGGCTTTGATATTTACAGTACATATCCTGATGAGACTGTGTTGTTGTTTAGGTAGGGTTAATTTTTGTCCCAACTCTAGCAAATGGTAAATTTTCCACTGAACTTGGTGGAACTAAAATTTCACACACGACACTTAAATCTGTGCTATATATAATCTTTGTATAAATACGTCTGTATATAATATATATCACCAGCATGTACAAATGTGTTTCTGTATATTTTAGCCAATTACATGAACTGTGTTTAAACTGTCTACTATGCAGATGCCTAGAATGAAGGAACTAAAAAAGTCTGGATAGTGGTAAAATACTCAGAGAATGTCATGGGAACATGTTTTTCACAATTGTAATATTGAGAGGTTTTGTTCCTTTTATCAGTTGCCTTTCTCTACTATAAAATCATGTTGGATTTTTTTTCTAGTTGCATCAATTTTCAGCTACAAATGTTTTACATTATAAAACTCTGTAAAAGAGACTAAAAATTGGGAAATGTAAGAACAGATAATCTGAAGACTTAAGTGCTTTGGGCAAACTTCTCTTACCAGCTTTCAGAGATACAGAGGGAGGGTATATTTGAAACCCCTCATCAGAGCAAAATGAATGTTTTAGTGTTCTCAGACATAATATCAGGCTAACATGCTCCCTGACTGACATCCAGTACATGCTGTATAATTGCCAGCCTGCTTCTCCAAGTGCCTTGAAGATTACATTTTTTAATGTCCCAATATTAATAACCAGATGTGATCTTCTTCCTGCCCAGGGGTCAAGCTAGCTGGCCAGGTCAGGCTGTTTGTCTGTGTGCACAGACTGTGAAGTCTATTCAGAATGACAGGTATGGGGGGGGAGGCGGGTAGGGTGTTAACCTCAAGACCACCAAAAGGGAGTTCTCCCTGCTGGGAACAAAGACCAGCAGGAGCTTCAGCCTTTTTCAGTACTCCTGGGAATTTAACCAAGTGAACAAAAGATGATGCACAGCTGAAGAAATGCTCTTCACAGCTGATACATAATTTAAGATGTTCAGTTACAAACAACCGGATATGTATTTGTGATTTCATTTGAGCACAGTCCAATTATCTGCAGTCAGTTAATATTTTTGTATGAGCGGTTTCTGTGTGCTGCTTTATATGCTCAGAAGACGCTCAATTGCCAGAGTTTGAATGCACGCTAGCCTTTAAAATAGCCCTAGTATTTAAAGAAATAGCATTAAAACACCAGCAGTTGCTATGGGGTGTTTTGTACCTTCTAGTTAATGTTTGCCAGTCTATGTATAGATTATTTTATAATATGATATAGTTTCATTAAACATGTATTATAAAAACATTTAGTCTTCACTCTCTCTTTTTGTTAGGTAAAAAAAATCAAAAGAAGAAGCTATTTGTTTCCTAATTGATTTTCTACGTTAGTTGTTCATTGAATAGATAAGTAGTGCCTGTGATATTTGATTACAGAGCAAGGCACCCATTTAACCTTCCGTTCTTTCCTGGCCAGGATTTCAAATACAATACAACGTACCTCCCTTAGGCTCAGTAGGATTAGACTGCTAGCAGTAATCCCTGATGCTATGAAATAGACCTGATAGAACTTCAACTCACTTGTTTAGGATTATGCTCATGAATTTCAGTCATCTAGTTGTATTAACCCTTTGGGAACTTGTGTGGTTTATGCTGCTATAAATAATAAAACATTATAATAAACAATGGTAGATGCATATCAAAGCTTATTTATGTGTTTTAAAGAATTCACTTTTGCTTGGTGATCAAAGTGTAAAGTTCATATTGAAATGAATTTAGCTCCTATAGCATAAATCCTCAGAGTTTATTTTAATTCTAATGTTCAGGTGCCTTTTGCAGTTCAACAGTATCTTTAAACAGGTTGGTCTCAATTTGTGCTTTGATTTTTGAAAATTGTTAGAATAAATTTTAGTTCTAAAGGTTGCACTGAAAGGGCAGACAAGTCATATCTGCTAACTACAGAGCATCAGTGCAGAATCTCCCAGAATAATGGCCTGAATGCCAGCATGGTCCTGTGGTAAAGAGGAGGGGTACTGATACCTGAGCTGTCGTTTCCAGGCTTTTTTGATTACAGCAACAATCCTGATACAGGCCGACTTATGATGACTTATGCCCTATTCTAAAAATAGAGTAAGAGTGCCAGAGCATTTCTTATGGAACATGAGACAGTTGGTGGGCAAAAGCATTGTAATTACTCCAGATTTGGACTACTCTTTTGAACTGGTGACTTCTATTTAAATGCTGATTTTTAATCTGGTCAAATCACTACAGGGAATAGCTCTATACAAGCAATAAGAAGGAACAGATCTTTTCTTCCGTTCGTTTTCAGGATCCTAAAACCTACCAATGAAATAAATATTGTTTTCCTATTACCAGTCTCTTAAACTGTTGAACCTTTAGTTCAAAGGCTCATTAAATATTTATGTGCACAACTAATTGTCCTGATTATTGAAATGAATAAATGTATATGTTCTAGAATATTTGAAGTCAATTACAGTGAAAAATGGTGGGGACTTTGACTTGAAAACTCTAACCCACTCTCACCTTCTTGGCAGAAGATAGAGTCAAATTAAGACTGACTGAATATGCACATTCGGGCATCAATTGGTGAAACTACTGCCACTTCAATACACCTGCATGTGGAATTGCTATATTTAAAGGCAAGATGACAGGCAGAATCAGTGCTACTAGCTGCACTTGATGACAGAGGCATCCGGGCATTTCTTTACCCCTTAGACACTATTAAAGCATGCCTATTATTCTGTTATCTGTTGGATACCCTTGATACATCTGATGATAAAGTGGTATTGATGAATAGCTGAAGGCCATGAGAGCAATAAATGAAGTTACTCGTGAGTGATTCCATTCTGGTTTTGAAGGAGAACTTGGGAGTGGGGGCGGTTTGGGGTGGTTGTTCATCAGCCCAGTGGTTCACTCGCATGCTCCCACATGGAGTATTGCTGAGTTCTAGTCTGTCACCCTTCTCGATTAACATATGCCCAAGGCCATTACGGGAGAATCATCTATGCTTGAGGTGTGGGTGTCTCCATGATGCAGATGATTTTCATCTGCACAATAATTTCATTAGACTTGGATGGTGAAATCAATTGTTTGACTCCGTATCTTGCCAGCCTTGGGGTTTGGAGCTGTGTTGCAAACTGAGGTCACACTGGTGGGATGCACAGCTGGTAGGAATGGCCAAGGCAGCACCACATAGCTGTCCCATGCTCATAAGCCTTGCTGATTCTGCATTTGGCTACTGAGGTAACCCAAGGACTGATAAGCATCCCTTGGTAATTTCTGTATATATATATGGCTGGTTGCTAAGTGGATCGATGATGCTTTTCTTTCAAAATGGCTTCTCTCAAGTTCTTTTGTCTTAGAGATATCTTCCAAAAACTGTGCTCAGTCCTGCTGCTGCTGCAGCCTACAATCCAGTTGCAAAATTTAATATATTTAAACTTTTTTGCTTTGTTGGTTAGTTTTGGTTTGACACCTGGTAGATTTCCGTTCCCTGATTGATTGCAAATGTACCATTAGAACTGGGCTGTTTCATGAATGCTCAGTTTACACATTCAGAATGTGCTTTCCCTGGATATTCTGCAGTATGTATTTAAACATAGCTGTTTCTGAAACAAATTCCTTGCTTAGGTCAGCAGATTTAGTATGGAGAAATTCATGGAAAGAAAACAGCCAAGAGGTGGGGCATGGAAGGAACTAATTCAAGAATTTCAGATGAGCGTATCCAGTATTTTCCAGCTCTCCATCTGATGCTTTAATTCCAAATGCAGAACTTGCAGAACTTAGTGGCCCACACATTGCCACCTTCAGATTTGCTGAGAAAAGAGGTAAACCTGTAAAGTTTGGTGACATTTTAGCTGCCAGGAATATAGCTGTCTATCCATTAGCTGGTTTTTCTGACAGCAAGTATTTTGCAGCTGCAGTTTCAGTTCTATTCCAATACTCTCGACTTGCTTCTAGTTGCAGTTCCACTCTGTTTCAGCCTATAAAGACTGAAATGAGTCAGATCCCAATTCTCTCTGAAAACCTCACTTCATATATGTAACTCAGATCAGCTAACAGTGCCCTGGGCTAAATCTCAAAAGATACTGAAAGCTTGTGTTTTCAGAGAGTGGTTGGCAAATGAAGAATCTGCTTTACCATTTTCTTGAACAAAATTTGCAATTTTCAATTAGCAAGTTGCACTTGTCTTTCAGTTTCTTACAGAGTAAGGGGAATAAAGGTTGGCCATGTTTGGAAAGTTTCTTCCTAGGTGAAAATAAATTTTGATGGCTTGGATAACACTACTAGTTATTAATGTGTGTTTACTTAGCAAAGCAAAAAAAATGTAGTGTGTGTGTGTCTGTGTGTGCGTGTGTGTGTGTGTGTGTGTGCAGGGAATCTTATTAAGTCTAAATAAATAGACTGTAGAAACCATGGTAATACTTTACACTTCTGTAAAGCTTTTATTCAGAGGCTTTCAAAATGTTTTAACAATGTTAATTAAATTCAGTGCTCCTTCACTCTGTGTTAGCCTAAGTGCATATAGGGCCATCTTCATGTACATACTGGTAGAATGGAAGAAAGCTCATGTTTAACTGTGTGTAGCAGCATTGCACTGCAAGTATTTTCAAGGCAGGTGGAAAAAAAGAGTAAAAAAGCCGTGTTCGAGTGAAACTGCGCAGGGAATTGCCTGTAGGTAGGCAAAACATAATTACAAGTTGAAATTTGGCCAAGACATTTGTCTTAACACTCTTCCTCCTTTGAAAAAAATGTGCCACGTACTTAATAACTTTATTAAGTACACGCGGTTGTGAAATCTGTTCTTTGTTTCAACCAAAAGAAAACATTTCCTAACAGGACAGTGCTGTTAAACACCAAGCTAGGGCACTGACTCATTACTAATTTAGAGAGCACCATCAATGAATTACCAAAACACTTTTTTGTAGCACTAGTGTTTTCCTTGGAGATCTCCCCTCGAAGTACTGACCCTGCTTTAGCCTGCGAGATCTGAAGGGATCACAGCACAAGGTGGTATGGCTTAGGGCTGTATATAAAATGATGAAGGAGAGAGTGAAACCCAGCCATGTGCTCCCTTTACTCGACACTGTAGTAGGAGAAGGAGGTGGCATTCAGTGAAACTCAGAGCTACTCTTGTTTTCTGCAATAAATAATCAGCCTGTGAAATTCACTGCTGCAGCGGGGGGTTATCCGGATAAACAGTTTATCAGGATTTTTAAGAAGGATAAGGGCATGAACATTAATGATGTTTCTGATTATGTGGGCTAAAACAAAAAGATACAAGAACGTTTAGTTCTCTGTTATTATTGTTAAAGTCAGGATATAAACAGACTGCCTTCCAGGGTCAGGCAAGGATCCCTCGTCGCACTGCACATTCATTTAGGCTCTTTAGGGGCTTGTATTTGTACCCTGCTTTTTTGTGGATCTGATATTAGCTATTTGCACGGAGAGTATGTCAGAATACCTGGGCCAAGGGTATGATTCATAGTGCTGCTCCGGCATTTCCATCTCTCTGTCTCCCTCAGTGACTGTTCTCAGAGGACGACATTACACTTCAAAAATGAATACGAGAACTGAGTGTTTCAAATGTAAATAAGACGCCTTTCTGTTCGCAATTTTAGTCTCGCTAAGGCAAGGTACTACTCCAACAGTAAACAACTGAATCTGCATGTCTGGGTTATTTTGTTTTTCTTTGTCAGCTTATCACTCAGCGTGGGAGAGGAGTGTCTGTGTCATAATTAGTGTTTCATTTGTTTAATTTGGAAGTACAAACAATAGACAGAAAGAGCCATTTGACAACTAATTAATTTGTTTCTGCTCAAAGAACATGACAAAAAGTTTGCCTTCAGATGAGCATTCATAGGCTGTGGATTTGCATTTGACTAATAATTCATCAGCATTAGTCCGTAGATAATTTGATATCCTCAGTACAGCATGTAAAGGTACAGGCTTTGAATATATTTTTAAAAATTTAGATGACTACTGGAAACACTCAGACCATTTTAAGACCAGTTATGATTCAGTACCACACAAGAATCTCCACGTTTCTAGGAAGCACAATTTTATTCCACCTCTTGGAAGAGGATGAAGCATCTGCAGCCCGGGTCCTGTGACAGCTAGTTCTGCAGAATCCGCATGGCACCATGTGAGATAGGGCTTGACTCAGGTCACTGTTTCTCACTGCAGTTTTGTGGGCATCACAGTAACATGTTAACTCCGTGTGCTAGCTGTTAGTAATTGTTCTGTACACTCTGCTCCGAGCAAGGATTAGGGAGACAAACTCCAGTGTTGTGAACATTATTATCAGAATAAACAATCCAGGCCTACGGAGGCTGTGTGCAGATAGCTGTCTGGATCTTGACACAGCAACTCTCCAACCATGGCCAGTCAATCTGTGTGTGGAAACCAGCTCTTAAAGGGAATAGGGGAAGTGGAGGCAGCATAGTGCAGTGCAGGAATTTGTCTCAATACAGAGCTGGGAGATGGCAGGGCATGCACTTGGACTCTCTGCTAGGAAGCACCAGTGGTTTCTGTAGTACAGACAGAGTGTGAGAGGGCAGAAGATTTGAATTGCAATAGAGGGATCAGTCTTCTTTAGGGAGAAGCATGTTGTTGAGCATGGTATTTTTCACATTTCCCTGTTCTCTCTTTCCCTGCAGAGTATTAATAATGTATTGTAGAATTCTCAGACTTCAGTATGTCAGTGGGACTTGAAGAAAAGCTGTAGGAGGGAAAGGTTTTGCTTGACCCAAAGAAGAGGAAAGCTTCTTCTGGTAGAAAGAAAGAAAATACATTGATTATTTGAGGAAAGGGAAAATTGAGATGTAATTTTTTCCAGACATCCAGGCTGTGATGGTAAGAACTACAGAGGAAAAAACATTACCCCAAACAATACTATGCAGACCCTGGAAGGTGAACTGATGTGGAAGTCAGTCAAAGAGTTTCAAATAAAAGCTTCTTCAAATAAAGTCCAAGTAGCAAGAGAAACAAGACTACTGCAAAGTGAAAATGAGAATGAAGCAGTTTTATTAATACTGCTCAGTGAATGAACTAACATTTAATAGGTTTTTAACACATCTTCCTCACATATCTCTGCAAAGAACTGTAGTTAGTAATACTGGTATTACAAGTTAGTAATTGTAAATATTAATTGTAATAACATTGTAATGTAATCACTGTAATGCACCTTTTAAAATCAAATATTCTAGTAGAGGAATCAGATTTTTCTTTGTTATTTCTAGTCTTAACCAGAGGTGTGTAGAAGGGGGAGGGGATAAGGATTATTTTAATCCCCAAGTCAGACATGGGTATGTGAGTGGGCACTGGCATGCAGACCAGCTAAATCTATTATTTTGAAGCAATGTACAGTAGCTCCAAGTATGGACAATGATAAATAACATTGACCTAAAACAGGAATGATTTTAAGCCACCTTCACTTACCGAGCTTCATGGAGATCTGGAAATTGAAGTTGATTTTACTTTGCATCAATCTGTATATACGGTTCATTAAATGATTTAATATACTTAAAAGTGAGATGTCCATTCTCTAAGTCACTTTTTTCCCTTTGCCTTATACATTGTCACAATGTACTAGAATAAATTAAAAATAAAAATATAAATAACATTAAAAACAGAACATCAAATAGTATTTACGTTTATTGATCACTTCCCTAAAGATGTGAACCACAGCTGTTCGGAACAAACAAGCACCTTCCTAACTCTCCCTTTTTTACAACTGTCCTTGGATTCGGGGATTCAAACCTGAAATAACACGGTGGCATTTGGAGACAGTCTCAGAGAAATGAAAGATTCACTGGATACTGACACAGTCTTAGAGCTTGGTTGCTTTGTTTTGGGTTTTTTCTGTTGTGTGGGGTTTTTTCCTTTTCTTTTTTGTTTTTTTCTCTTTTATTGCAGTGGTACTTCTAGGTTTTGCTTGAAAGATTTTAGTAGTTCAGACAGAGAGTAAGCTTTTGTCTCAAAGGCTTGCAGTTCAGCCCCTTCAATACAAAAGGGTTAATTTCAGAAATATTTATATTTTTTTAATAATAAGCGATGAGCCAGTCTTTTAGAGAATAGGGCTGATGTAACCACTATATAAGTAATACTACAATGACATAAAAAGTCTCTCCTCAACCATCACTTCTATGTTATGCAATAGGAGTATGTTCTTTCAAAGTGCATGTCCAGGTCAGATTCTTTGCCCCTCAGTGACTGTGATTAAGAGTTTATCTTTCAACTGTTACACAATATCATGGTCCCCAAAAACTCAGCAAGGAAAGCTCAACTGTTATGAGACATGCAAATAAGACTCTGATTTTCCTTTTAATTTTTTTTTTTTGGTAATGCAGATGCCAGGTGACATATCCAAATAAGCACTTCAAATATGCTTGGCAAAAGTTTATTAATAGATGCCATTACTACAAGTCCGCATGTCTGCCCCTTTGAAAAACAGTGGTCAGTTATTAAAGACCAGAGACAGAACATTTTCTTGAATAAAGTTGTTAATAAAGGACATCAAGACTTGTTCCTATTGGTATTGGTCTGTGAATACTTCATATGGTAATTTAGGGTTTAGAGCTATTTAGTCATACAAGCCCTCCAGTCTGAAATGGGCATGTACCTTATTATTATTATTTAAACACTGGCCTTTTATATTTAGAATATATTTATAAAACATACTTGTCCTCTTCATAAAATTAAAAACATCTGCTATGGCTTTACAGTTAAAATGTTGTGGACTTGAAAGTCTGGTGATAGGTCAGTCTGCCATTTTGAATGGCAATTAAGCTGACAGTGCACCCTGTACCAGTGAGACTGTGAAAACAAACAAAAAAGGCAGATGGTTCATTTAGTTTAGTAATTGTAATTTGTTGTTCATTAAAAGCAATTCCCACACAGGCATTCTCTATGCAGATGGAGTATATGAAAAATTTTATTCTGCCAACCTGTCGTAATAATTATTTTTGTTAGTGTAATTTGCACCGACATTTGATAGGCAGTTGATTAGAGCAGTATGGTTTCATCAGAATTAAAATTAATTATAAATTTTGCTGCTTTCATTAGTGTGCTTTTATAACTATCGTGACCAAGCAGCAGGGGTTTGGCTCTGAAATACTGAAAATCACAGCAGCATTTGTTGTGTGGTTTTTTTTTTTTCTTCTTGAGATGATTGAACCTCTTAATAAGGGTTTTTGTTTGGTCGAGGTTTTTTATACCTACAGAAGATGAAAATTAGTGGCAAAACTGTTTTAGGATAATTCTAAAATATGCTTTTAATGGAGGAATGTGCAGAATTAAAAAAAAAAATTCAGTTACGAAGCTTGAGTTGTTTTTCAATCTTCTTAAATGTAGTGATAGCACTGTAGCTCCAGACATTCTGATAAGTAGAGAGAAACCTTATGGCCAGTAATAGAAATGCCCTTACAGGTAAAAAACCTTATTTGCTAATAGGTTTTTTACAGGGATTTTTTCTTCCATTTAGATTACAAAATTATGTTAAATAAACTTCAAAAGAAGGAAAGTAGTGCCCTCTTTATGATTATGATTACAGAGCTGCTCATTTTGATAATCATGATGAAATAGTTCTCTTCCAGATGGCTCAAATTGTGAAGGAATTCTTCAAAAATAAATACTAGAACATCTTGGTACAGACACAGACAGACAATTCTCATGGCAAATCTGAAGGGCTGAGTGCAGCATAGATATTTCACCTCAGTACACAGTGTAGGACTTCTATCGACCTGCAATATTAGGAAGTAGATAAATGCTGAATGTAAAATACAGAATGCAGTCCTATGAGCTTCAGTTTGCTTTTAGTCTTTTATGTCCTAGTATTTTTGGTGGTTGATTGGTATGGGTTTTTTCTCCATTGCAATTTAATATTGGTATGGCAACAGAGCAGAGAGTGAGGGTTGATTCCTTGTCCTGTTCAAGTCAGTGGCAGCTCCATCATTAATTTCAGTTGCTCTGTGTAACCTATGGAAGAAGCTAATATTTTAGAGAAACAGATGAATAGAGTATAATCAGTAATTGTTTACAGCTTTTTTTCTTCTAGAGACTGGGGTTATTTTATGTTACAGTTCTGCTTCGTCTGAGGTACAGTATCCGCTGGGGTGTAATTCCCCTCAGAGTTCCCTTAGAGTTTAAGTCAGAGCATGCTTGACCTACTAATTTTCATTAATACATTTTTCTCTCAGAATCTTAAATTTATAGAATTATCTGTATCTGGGAATCAGGCTGGGAAAAGTAGAGAAACTCTTCTGGTTTGTAACTTGACTCTTGTTCCTGCAAAATATGAACAAGACAGTGTTTATTGTAGTCAGAAAAATAGTTGGCATGATTGTGCGTAAGTGAAGAATCTCTGGATTGTCTCAAAGTGTTAGCTGCCCATTTGCAGACAAGCAAGCTTTTAGTGTGCAATTTAGGTCAATGGATAGAGGGGAGAAGATGTGTTTAGGCGACAGATTTTAAATCACCATAATATAAATATGCTTCCCTTTTCATCCGGAATTTGCTTTCTTTCAAGGTAATTTAGTGGAGCAGACATGCACTTATGCCTGTCTTTGTAATTTTAGGGATTAGGATAGTGAGGATTAAATGCTGACCCTTAATCTTCAATATCAACTTTAAGAGCAAAATATAATATGCAAATGGAATACCTTCATTTTGTGTTTATATATTTTAATCTCTGTAATTTAGTTTTAAGAAGATGGAAACTCATCTTTGCCTTATTTATTTTGAATCCCAAAGCAAGATGCCATTAAAATCTTTATCCCTGTATCTTAGAGGATAAATGTTTATCCTTTAGGGATTAAAATATAATTTTTTAAAAAAATGAGTTTAACCTAACACTCTTACATCAGTCCAAGAGTTCTGTGTGTCTGATTTAAATTTATCCTTGAGTGTCATGTCAAACATTGATAATAGGGAAAAAGTCATTGAATGTTTATTTTCAAAAATCAGTGAATGGAATTTGCATTAACAGAAATCAATTGGTTACTGTACCACAGATCAGTTTTGATCTGTTCATTCTAAGCTTTTCCTGAAACTTCTGGATATATTCAACATACAGAATTTGAAAAGAGAGAGAGAGAGAATATTTATAAAGATTAAATATTCTGCAGTTATAAACAAGTAGGATATCTCAACCACTACAAATGAATGATGCAGTATTAAGGAATCAGATCAAAATGAAAGATGAAATATGAAAAACTCGCAAAAAGTGGATTTGTGAAATGGTTTTCTTTTGGTATTAATACTAGCAATGTAAAGTGCAATTAAAATACTTGACCCAATTACATTTATATTGGATGCCCATATAGATGTGATTTAAAAATAAAGGTTTTTTTGACATCACCATTCCTAAAACATTTTTCAATCAGTCTGTCTTATTGATTACTTTAATATCTGCATGTTTCTTTCCTCTACTTTTGCTGATTTTAACTAATGTGGTACTTTGAAGGTCTCAAATAATTTTCAGCTAATTTGGTATTTCTTTGCACTGAGGGTTTAGAACACGCTAGTATGAGCTGTACTTTAAAAGTCTGTATCATTAAATGGTAAATGAATAATAGCAATGCACTGCATTCCTGTCCAGTGAGTCATCATCCAAGGACCATATTCTGACAAGAATAGTCTTACAAAGAATACTTTCTTCTATGACGAATCTTTCAAGTATTTTGATGTCCTTTGGAGAGTAAGGTGTGACCTGAACTGATACAGTTGTCAAAACATGGATCAGTGAGGATATTGTGAGAGCTGAAACACAGCCTGGGCAATATAAAGGTAAATAAAAATCCTACATACCAACTTTGTTTCTGTTATGGCATTAGAAGGTGCACTGGTTTGCTGCACATGGTTTGCCCAGAATCACCTAAAACTTCTAATTGTTGTTTATGGATGAATTCCCTTGAGAAATATTGAGGAAGCAAATGACTCTGTAGTTCTGTCGCTCTGTCTTTGGGATGCTTTCTGGCCTCTAAGTGGCTCAGAGGAAAATAAAAATAGGCCTTTTGCCTTAAGGATAGAAGCTTCTGTCATGTCTGGCCCTTCCTTAGACCTTACAAGAGTGAGAAGCTGATTTGTGTCCTTATCATTCCATAACACTTCTGTAAAAGCCAGAAACTATTTGGATTTTACAATAAATTTCATGTTTTAATAATTTCCCCAGTTGTACTGAAGGGGAAAGACCATACCAGAGAGTAAAAGTACAGTTTCATCTTCATTACTTCCCTGTAGAGACCTAACAATTGTCCAGAGATTTAGTCCTGCTGTACTGATCTGCACCTGAAAGATTTTGAAAGTACTCAGCAAGAAAGGTCACAAAAAAGAGATATTACGTGCTATCCTATTCTCAGAGGTAGCCAAGAGGCTTATATAGTATTTGAAAGCCCATTACAGTGGTAACTTAGCATATCAATAAGTCATCTTGGCAATTTGTATTTTTGCTAGACTTACTAGCATATTTCAACAGGTATCAGAATATCGAATCGGAGACAGTCCCTTTATCAAAGATCATGTTATACTTTCTAAAAGTTTGTCTGTGTTAATGGAATATATCTAGGGGATCACACACTGTTGCAGATGACACACATGGAGGTGGATTTTTCTTGATGTTTTCTGCTAATTTCATGTTATATTAGGCTTAAGATGTCAGCAGCAATGTCCTCCTATGCAAAAAGAGAGTCTATTTTAACTGTGTGTTGGTGTTGATTGCTCAACGTGTTTTTGTGATGCTTCAGTCAAATCTTTCATCTGAGTGTCAGGGACATTCTTTATATATTTCAATGGTGTTAGCTCAAATTAAAGTGATATGTACTAGGGTAAATAAGTGAGCTGTATAATACATGGATATATGGGTACCACAAATTATGTGGGTATCCAAATGTACCTAACAGACCAACAGTAGTTAAAATAATTGGTTGTGTTTTGTGGAATAATCGGTAACGGCCATTAGACAGTAAAAGGTTGCAATTTTGGATTATATTCAAAATAAAGGTAACTGCCAGTATAACACATGCTGTTCTGAGTTTCTAAACTGAAAATACTTTCTCTTTTTTTAAAGGAAAAAGAAGAAGTTTTTCCTTATCTCATCCTTACAATATTTTAAGCCCAAATGGTTGGAACTAAAAAACATTTTGTAAAATTGCATAAAGCAAAATGATGAAGTAAATTCTGCATATTTCTCAACTCAACTGATTTTCTGTGGGAGTATGGCTGATACCATGATGGTGTTGGTACCTCACAGAAGCTGGAGAACTTTTTTGTTATAGCAGTTGGACACTGTGGTCAAAGGACTTCCACTGACACCAGCTCCTGATGCTCAGAGTTATAAAGCTTGCCTAGAACCTGCTGTTAGACACAGTCAGGAGGGAGAGGCAGAAACTGAGACAGCATGTAGATACCAATATTTTAGTTAATGGCTTTGATGAGAACATGTTAGCTAGTACATTTTAAACATGACATAACCAAACAATATAAACTTTCATATTAGAACCTGGTCAAGTTAAAACCTAAGTTTTATCTGAAGATTTAACTCAACCTAGCTGGGTTAAAGGCTTTTAAGTTGTGCTAGGAAGCATATTTTGATGTGTTAGAAATCCTCATCTAAAGAAATTCTTGAAGATTCACATAGATAGAAACTAGTAGCAGCTGCAGTGTCAAGAGCATAAGTGCTATCTACAGGAAAATTTGCTAAATAAGTGGGCAGCTGCTTTCAGCATTAGCTGAAAGACCATTTTTCAGTGGTCTTCACAAGTGGCTGTAAGTAGAAAACATTACTGCAGCCCTTGAGGGAAGTGCACAAGAGATGCTCATTTGAGGGTATTAGGGCTGAGTGTACAGTAGGTCCCCCAGATGGGACCCAGCTGGGTGATGGAGCCAAGCTCTGCTCCAACCCCTGGTCCTGCCACAGCCTGTTGCCGTTTGGAGGCTCAGGCACCTGCACCTGCTGGCTTTGGCTGCTTCAGGTCGTCACAGGCATTTGTAAAGACACAAATCTTTCAAAGGCATCTCAGGTTTGTCACAGGTTTAGGGAAAGGCTGCATTCAGGTAACTTTTTTTTTCTGGAGCAAGAGAATAAACAGCAGTGTGAGTGTCACACAGAAGCACCCATAGCTATGCCGAAAAGCAGTCATGTTTGAGCCTGACTTCTGGATGTGCTATATCCACAAATATCCATACATTAAAAGTGTAAAAGCCTCAAACCAGGTATGTCCATCCAGTCCCAGAATGTATCTGTGTATATCCCTACATGCTGTGGTGAACCACTGTAACCTTGTCCTGTTTCGAGCCGTACATCATTAGCACTTCACCAAACCCCACTTTCTTCAGGCAGTAGGAGAGCTGTATGACTCACTGGCCTTATTATAGTAATTGGAGAACTTTAAGTCTCCTAGCAAAATGTCCAAAGTCACTGTGACATAAAAGATAGGGAAAGCGAGCAACAACAAAATACTTTGGCCTAATAATTTCTCCTAATCCCTCAGACACACGGATTGTTGGGATGGTCTCCATGGCACTAACCACCAAAAGTGCATGAAATATTTGTTGAGGAGTAATAGCTCCTTGCAGAGTTCACTTCCAGTGCTCAAAAACTGTCCACTTAGAAACAAGCAACAACCGTTATAACCTCTGGGACTAGTCTTGCTGTAAAATCAATATTTGAAGGTAATCACTTTATATCTGATGCGTGAGCCCGGGTGATTTTACTGGCCGCCTGTTGTTAATATGGACCACTGCCTAATTGTCATTCCAGAAGAGGATCCAGATGTCCCTTACTCTCTCCCCCCAGCCCACCATGGCTTTCATTACCAGAAAAAAATTCCTAAAAGGTGATATCATTTACTGTTAGAAGCTGCGCAAGAGAAAGGCCATCCCCCCTTGCACCTTTAGGCTAGTGAACAGATTTTAAAATTAACACCTCTCCTCAGCACCGGAGATGCATGTGATTTCATCTACTGGTCCACATGCAGTCCCCCTTGAATATGCTTAAAGTCTTGCAAGCCTGTATCTTTTGCCATAAAATCTTAGTTGTCGTGGCTCCACATGTTGTAGCAGTGGCATAGGAATTTTTCTTCAGCATGTTTGCTAATGGAAGGTGCAAATGGGACATTTGACTCCTGACTTCAGTGGTTGTATTCCACATGTAGGATTCAAATGCCAGCACAAAAGGTATATGTGAAGAGAGGTGAAATTTACTGTGTCTTTTGGTGAGTTTACATTTTTAGCAACTGAGTAAAAGTTTTATTTTCAAAAAGATTCATGTCTTTTTTATTTATTATTATTTATTTTCTTTGCATCGCATCACTCTGGTGATGAGTCTAAATTACCCCCAAGTACAAGAAGATCTTGAGGTATTTGAAATCTACCCATGTGCTTGCTGTAAAACACTCCATAAGTGTGCTTTGCAGTGTTTTACAGAAACATCACTGGTTGTTTGAGAATTGCTGTTTGTTTGAGGTTGTCTTGTTATGGGGTAGGTAAAGATGCGGCTAACACGGATATTGTAGATAGCTTTTTAACCCAGAAACCACTCCTGTTTATTTTAAATTTGCATTTGTTTCCTCTTATTTAATTGACTGCTAAAGATGATGATCCTTTCAGGCCATGATTTGGTAGAGATATCCAGAGCCCTAATAACCCTCTCTCTTCTGTTAGAGGTAACATTTTCAAGAATGTATTCTCTCAAAGTATGATCACCTATTCTGGATATTCTTCCTCTCCTGTTTTTTAAGCTAGACTTTTTGAATAACAGTCAGGTGAAGATTGTTCTTGCGAGGATTAGATTTTTTGAGAATTCGTAGGCATGATTTTTTTGTCAGCTATGGAATACAAGTAGCATAGTGTTTTGTTTTTAAAAAAGACCTTAAATAACTTTAAAAGTTGTGCGGACAAAAGACTTCTCTTAGGGTGGGGGAGGGGCAGTGCATGTGTTTAATACATAGTCCTGAGCTTACTGTATATTTAAAGTAGATATATACCTTGCTGCTATGAATCTTTGACAAAGTGCCAAGTGTTGCATTGCCAAAGGTATAGCATTTCATTTATTTCTTTAGGCTCAACAGCAGTTACTGGTAACATGTGTTTGTAGGGTGTCAGTTCTGATGGAATTTTTTTACCTGGCGTGTTTCCAAGTAATGTTGGTATGTGTTTAAAATGCTTTAAAAATAAATCAGACTTTTGTGTTTCTGCAATAGAAATTCCAGGCAGAGTGATAAAGTGGGATTCACTTGCCATCAAAATTTTTAAAATTTCTTTTGTTTATGGAAAGGGACTTTAGTCTATTTCACTTTTCAGTAGGCTAAACCAATGTAATAATCAGGAATAAGTACTTAAGACAAACATCTAATATTTTAAAATAACTTTAAATAAGAAAAAAAATATTTACCTCCGTCAGAACATGCTTTTAATGTTGCTTCCCTTGTGTAGTTTCTTTCTCTACCAGATCTGATGTTTGTGCATTGCATCCTTGAAGACGTGCTTCTGTGGCTCTGAAATTTTTGGTCTGTCCTTTCTGAGACAGGGAGACTTAGTACAGGCCACCCCTTTTCATACTGAAACTTTAAGTTGGTTGCTGTGCACATCTAGGATCTCTCCTGGGGGAGACATTGGACGCATGTTGGATGTGTGAAAGCTAAGGATGCTTAATAACACCATTCCCCGTAATTCTGTAAGGATTCCCAAGAAAAAGGAATAGGGCTGTGAAAAATTCAAGTCTGTGGGTCCTCAGGACACTGTAGCCAGGGAGAACCTTCTGTAAGTGGAATTAAGACGCCTGCCGGGAGCAGAGTTTCTGCAGCAGTACTTGGATCCTCTGATCTCTGCATGCTTTCCCCAGGTGACAAACTTCCCCTTCGCTTTGCGGGCATCTGCTACCCTGGGGTCTTTCTCCTGTGGATGAATATATAAATCTATCAGCCTGGTAGGGTGGCCAGAAAAAGCTTGCCAGCACTTTGTACCAGCTGTTGAAAAAAAGTTGCTTAATGCGGATGCACTGTTTCATATACCTTACACCCACATTTACAGGGGTGCTGAGCACCTTCAGATGCTAGTCTGCTTTGTTTATTCTTCATGAAAATTTAGCCCGTACTATCTCAAGCTGAGCTTCTAAAGCTGAAAATCCACCCCTCAAAAAAAAAAAAATTACTGACTTTTTTTTGGAAAATAACAGACAAAAATCATGAAATACTGATAAGTATTGTGTCAATTATTTTTAAAACAAAGAGATATTAGAATCTGGCCTTTACCTTTGTCTGCTGTGGAACTTCTTGTTTTTCTTTAAGGAAAGAGGGAGTATTTTCATGAGAATAGACTTACTGATTATCCTGTGCTGTGGTAGCTTTTTTTTTTATTTTTCAAAGGATGTTCAAATTTAGAATTATTTTACAGTTTTATAGCATAATTCATTAGGTATTTAAAAAGTGAAACAATGCTGAAAAAAATAAGTATTCGATATTTGGTATTTACTGTGACTATGCAGTAGCAAATATTTACTGCTACATTTGCTTCCAAGTTTCATTGTATATCTGGAAGCTTGATAATAACAGTTCATATTTTCTTAGCAAACTGATAATGTGTTATTAATTCAGATGAAAAAAGAGGTAGCTCTACCAGATTCTTCTGTTTTGTCCCAGGTTTGAAATTTTATGAGAACCAGACTACACATTCCTCTGCTGTTAGACAGTATTATTTTCAGAGATGCTAACCTGTTAGTGATTAGCCCAGACTAGTGTCTTGGATGCTTGTGGTATCAGAAAGCCTTTCCCTGAGGACTTCTCTGCTCCAAAGAGAATTTCCACATCTGAGCTTGAAAAAGATGGTCTGAACCTGTGCATATTCCCAACTAAGGGTCAAATCCCATGAGTCAATGGGAATTTTGTCTGAGTAAAGACTGCAGGATTTGACCCTTCAGGATTTATTTGTTTCTTGTACAGATGTTTAAGTAATTTAAAATTACGTGGCCCAATGTTCAAAGAATTAGCTGCCTAATAGAATTTTTGCTTCTAACCCCAGCTAATTCACTGTCTCTGCTTCTTGGTGTCTTTGCACTTAACTCATCCTATATGGTAAATAAAGGAAAATTCAGGCCTCCAGTGAAATGATTATCAAGGAAAGTAAATTACAAATTATCACAGACTGTATGTGGCCCAAAAGGTCATTTTAGATTTATTTGTAGAAAATAGCTATCATCTTTATGATATTACTATTGGTAGTGCCAGAAGGCAATTTGTTTCCTATATTTCTTTGTTGCTCTATGCAATATTTTGCTCAGTGATCCTGATCATTGCTTCTGTATGTTTGATTGCTTTTACTATAAATGTGTATTTTTAGGGACCCATCTATGAACTTTTAATATTTGCTTCCTTCTGCAGCATATAACTTCAAGTCTTTATTTTGTCTGGATGACAGAGCAACTATGTTATTTAACATGGTCAAGTTTAATACAACAGTTGGAGAATCAGGACATGCCATGTGTTGCAACATTGATCTTGTGTTTGTACCTGCACATAAAATACATACTTGTTTCTAAGCATATGACAACATAGAGTTATACTTCATCACATGGTTACCTGATGCTGTTTTCTACTTGGTTAGTGCAGAGTGTTCTACAGAAATTCAGTATCTGCAAAGATATTAATGTTCCCTTTTATGTATGCTTGTAGTATCTGTGTGTCAGGCTTTTCTGCAAACATCTTGATTAAGAAAAGGCTGTAGTAAACGGTATGCACAACAGTTGCTTATATTTGATGGGGTTTTTTTTTAGTGTTTGTATTGCAAATTAATCGTTGTGCTTTATAGGCTATTTATTTAAATAAGCACCTGCAATCTGGAGTGTATCTAGTACTTAGGGAGAAAAACCCTACTGACCTGGCAGTGAGCAGCAGCTATGAAAGGCGAAGACTAGCAGGAGATGGAAAGTCAAAGGAGTCAGCCTGACCCCTGTCTCTTTAGTATCCCTGAAAAACTTTGTGGCAAGAAACAAACTGTCTTCTTCTTCACTAGGTCTGTAGTATCAAACCCCTGTCTGAACTGTGTCTTTGCAGCATGGAAATGAAACAAAAGATGAAAAGGTTGTGCGGAGAGGCATTAAAAAAAAAAAAAAAAGAAAGAAAGAAAGAGAAGAGGCACTGAATTTTTCCAGAAAGCCTAATAGGAAATTTCATTTCATAGTAAAGAGCCTGGCTGCTAATTAGGAAGGGGCAAAAAAAGGAGAAAGAAGTGGAATTTTGCTCGTTGATAGGCTTTAGTTTCTTTTCCTGAGTCACCTCATTGCTTGGAGATGAAAACAATCACTTTTGACACCTGTTTTTCTCCTTCCCTGTAAACTGTTGATATTTGCTACAGCCCCCATAAAACTTTTCACTGCCCTGCTGTGTGTCTTTCGTAAGCAGTCATACAAAATGCCTTTCATAATCTTTCTGCAGTCACGGTGGAGGAGAGGACACAACAATACTAAAGCCATTTGCTTCTGCTAAGGACAAGAGGAGACGGAAGCTGCATTTCTAAATTGGGCACTGTGTAGTTTTACTTATTGATTTACAGAGCACTTATTATCATAGTAGAACATTATAATGAACATAGCTGAAGACTGAACATTTGTTGAAACATGTCTGAGGCATTTTCTACATGTTGCTTGAGGGATGAATTAATTTACATGATGTTTTACTTTTAAAATAAAACAATTTATTATAGAAATCAAAATGTCAAATCTAAAGGCTCTTATCTGTGAGCTCTCATAAATTATTTCCTTGAAGCTTTTTTGGAGCAGGACTTTTCACATATTCCTCCCTCAAGCCTAAATTACACAAACAATAAGTAACAAGTTATTGTAAGTGTAATGGTAATTAACCATGAAAAAAAACCTACTTGTTTTGATTTTATTTGATTTTCCCTTTAGATAAAAGTGTCTCTTTGCTGTGCATTTCTGGTTCTTCATAATTTCAAGTTTTTGTCCTTTTTTTTTGGCCTTTTGCCCTTCATTTTTTTAAGTGGACGCTTACCTGTGTATGTCATTAGATGAGTGTCTCCCAGGCTGATTAGTCTCCTGTGTTCTTACATTCTCTTGGCAGCAGCAGAATAGTGATTTCTGTTTGCATTCTGGTGAGGTTCTGGTGATGAGCCGTTAAATAAAATGATCTGTCCCCAGGCCAACCACTTGGTTCATTGCCAAACAGTAATCCAGTACAATTAAGTATCAAAGATTGGACTACTCCATTATTGCAAGAGATCTCACTGCAGGCACCTGGAAAAGCAGAGAATTCCAGAGGGAAAAAGTGATCAGGACATTTATTTTCACTGAGGTATACTAATTTCATTGGGGTTTGTTTGAACATAGGGGATTTGGATATCCATATATTTAAAATTAGCATTTAATTTTTCAATTTCAGCTTTATTTTCCTTCCAAAGCTGGAGTTGAGAGAAGGAAGAGATGAAAGTAAGAAAGGACTGACTCGATTTCTGAGACTACTTCTGCTGTTCTTGACTTCCTTATTAAAACACAGGATTTTATGGTCCCATTGTTTTTCCCTCCTTCATAAAAATGTTGTGTCAGTTGCTGCTGTCATACTCATGCCCACATTTAAGCATTTAGAAGTGGCAACAAAGCTAGAAATTTGACAAATTATTAGCAAATTGTTTTCATTGTTTGCTTTGCAATTCAGAGCTGGGAATGCTGGGTTTTTGTTCCACTACTGGCCTTACAAGTACTAATTTTTTTCTTTTTCCAAAGAGCACTGAGTTCTGATGGGTGGAATTTTACTAGGATATGCCTTTTCTAGCCATAATATTGTAAAACACACCAAACCTAAAGCAACATCTTTTTGTAGTTCTGTAAATAGAGGAAATGGCCAAACATGTCAGGTATTTGCATATTTTGCAGCCAACCAGAGCTAATCAGACAGAAAATTGCACCTAATGAACATAAAGAAGTGTTTAAAATCTTATTCATATATAATAACTGAAGAAAATCCTGCCTTTTGTTCCTTTGAGCTAGACTGATTTTGTAGGTACTTTAAGGTGTTCAGTGTGAAAGGGAAGAATTTGGCCTATTTCTCCCCTTCAGAAACTTAATCATAGAACCCTATAAAATCACAAGAGTTTCCATGTTTATGACACTTGAGAAAGTAAGAGGATATATTCATATTAAATAAGTGTTAGCACAGTCCTCTGAAGACATAGATGATATACAGGTTGCACTGATGGAGAAACTGAGTCACAGGGCTGTCAAATCATTTATTATGTTTTACAACTCAGTCAGAATTGAAAATAGCAGTCAGATATTCCCAATCACATTTTCCAGCTGTGACTTGCCTCACTGAAAGGCACTAAACTATAGCTTTTAGAAATATGAAAATATATGGGATAAGGAGAAGTTGGTGGAGTTTCACCAGGGGCTGCTCAAAGATCTGTGGAAGCCAGATCTCTCCCAAGGCAAAAATGAAAGACAGAAACAACCAAGAAAATTAAAACTCTTTTAAGACTTGGAAAAGTTAAAAGAAATGCAAAAGCAGAATGAGTTAATACTAGCCAAAGGAGCCAGGGGAAATAAGAATAGCATTTCAAATATATTGGAGAAAAAAAGAAATAATGGAATGAAAAAATAAGCTCAATAATAAATGAAGAGGGTGACAAAATGAAAGCTGGTTCTGAAATGGCTGATGCACTGAGCTACTTTCAAAATCAGTCTTTGACAAGAAAAAATAAAAGGAGTAAGGACATAATAGCTCAAGTAATTAAGACCTTTTCAAAATAGTTGTTGATAAAAGGAGAGTAAGGCAATACTGAGAAAAAAAAATGGAATAAAGTAAATCAGCAGGTCTGGATGATAAGCATGGTATGGTCTTAAGAGACATAGATAATGAATTTACATAATCACTAGTAATTATTTCTGAAAAGTAAAGTACAATTGAGGAATTATCATAAGACTGGGAAAAAGCAAATGTAATACCAATCTTTAATAAAAGAAAAAAAAAGAGTAATTCTGATAATTACCATAGGGCTGCCTGTTGTTGTTTATAAAGCCTAGTGGTGTGATAGGAACTTTACTGAAGCTGCAAGAAACAATCTTTACCCCAAAACAGTTTAATTTTCAACTTGATACGCCTTAGTCGAAGATGACCTAAAGGTAGAGTGGTTAGAAGGCTGAGAGGAGTAGGAGTACAGGGTTGGGGGATTTTTTTCAGTTCATTCTGTATGTGTACATAACTTCATGATTGCATAAAGATTTGTGGTCTATCTGAAGTAATAACAATGATTAAGAAATAAGATAACAAATATTATTGCTCTGACACTGAAGGTTTTACCCCATGGTTTCTCTTGTCTCCACTTGCTAAGCCCAGAGGCATTTTCAGAAGGCCAGGAATACCCAGGCAGGTGCTACTTTCCTCTTCCCTGCTGCCCGGCCCCTCTGACTGCCTCATGTGGAGATGATAAGATGGAGCTGTGCTTCCAAGAGTTCTTGAACATAGTTTATTCCTGAGCTATGCACACACACAGTATGGAAACAAAAGTGAACATGAAGATAATAACAGAAGTGATCTTCTGGGCTTGCTTTCCCATAGGCTTCCTGGGTGGGTAGTCTCAGTCTCTCTCTTTTCCTAGTCCCAAGTCTCAAGAAGGTGTACCCAGGGGCTTCTGAGGTTTCAGGAAGAAGGAGACACCATGCCATCTAGTGGAACTCCCTCCACTTTTTCCATCTCTTTGAGAAACATGGAGGAGAACGTGCTTGCTTGAGGTCCAAGTGAGCCTTGGACCACTTCCTGAGGAAACACAGGAATGAAGTTTCCAGAGACTAGGATGTAGTGAGGGGAGTAAATGAGTTTCAGTGCAGAAATTCAGGCAAAAATACTTGAAAACTAAAAAATTAGTATGGAGGAAACAGCTTCAGATCTTTGCTTAAATGAAGGGATAGACAGAGAATTTTGGAAAAGGTTTTGGGCAGTTGAAATGACCATGGGTGTGCCCATATTGCCATGTGAATTTGTCATTTGGTTTCAGGACTTCAAGTTGTATTTTGGGGATGGAGCAAGGTGTCTAGAGGCCTTCTGCAGTTGTGAGTGGCATACTTAATTTGTTGATCATGTGATTAAGGAAGGGGAGGGAAACAGACCATTTATTAAATCTGCAACTTGTAGTAAAACAGGAAGGTGTTGCCAAGACCAGCGAGGACAGAGTGTAAAGATATAAAAAGTGAGGACAGGTTAGAAATACAGAGAGGAAATCACAAAATGGGATTCAACCTGGCAAATGGAACCTGATACATCTGCTGAAATAATAATGTAAAACACAGGTATTCAGCAGGAGAAAGATGCTTGTAAAGAATTGATGTTGAAAAAAAGGCAGGGGTGATAGCGGGCAGCAAATTTGGTACAAGTTTGCAATATGATACAAGAAGCAACTGCTCCCTGCTCCCCTAACAGTTTTGTTCTTGCTTGCATCATGTTACGGACTAGAAATGGGATAGGCCCCCTTTCTACAGACTATGATAAGATATAATACTGCACACAGCTTTAGGCATGTCATAAAACAATAATAGATATGAATAGGTATAGTAATTGGAAGCTCTCTCATAGTGAAATGAGACTGGACAATGAATTTTGAAGCATATAATAGGAAGTCATTCTGCATGGATGGATGAACGCTGCTGCCTTTTTCAGCTTTAATTTTCATGCTTCCATATAAGGCAAGTAAAATGAACAGTAGTTATTGTTTAACCAAGTATCTTTGCACACCAAACATGTTAATTTCATTTTTTTCTGGGTCAGGTATTTCGTTAACCATGACATCTTGGCACCAAATTAACCATACTAAACTGCCCCTAGCCCAAGTGGTTCAGTTCATTCCAAGGTGATCTGTAGCAGGATATGTTCGTTTTCGTTTTTGACACAGTAGCTGAAAGAAGTCTAACCAGAAGAAAAGACCATTTTAAAACACACTTCTCCTTACTTGTATCCTTAGATTTTTGGATGTTTGCTGTCTGAGTATTTTTCAGCCACTGAATCAAAGGTCACATTATATGTGTGTAAGTCTGACTATCTGTCTGTCTATCTATCTATCTATCTATCTATCTATCTATCTATCTATCTATCTATCTTTATACTAATATGTATGCCGCATTTTAAAGTAGTCGATTAGTGAAACTTGGTAACTTACTCTGTAGTTTGTACAGGTGACTTGACTTACCCTTTTACCCAAGCCTGCCTTTGTGGAAGAGGGCTGTCTTTGGCAGAAGCAGAAATACAGGAAGTGCTGTCTTTTGGAACAGTGACTCCTGAAATCAGGCACAAAAGGGTGAAACAGTTGCTGATAGTCCTTCTATAAGTACAGCTGCTGCTCCAGGCATGTGTGGATGCTGCAGACCTTTTGGTTTGTATCCAGCTGGTTTTCTCTGCTTTTGGTGAGTCTAGAAAGTCAGCCGAGTCCTAGTTGCCTCGGCCTTTTTGCCAGTGTTCTATTTCTTACATCCAATTGCATGTTTATTACCTAGAGTTAATACAAACAGACTGCTAGAGAACCATATCTCCCTTGCCCGTGTCCTTCACAGAAAGGAGAATATGTGGATATTATCCATTGTAATTTTTCATGTCACACCAACTACTGCAGAATATAAGTACGTGTCTTGACATATTGATAAGGAAAAAGATGGAGAAATGTGTATTTCAGCAATGTTTGTAATATAGAAGGAACCAACAGAGATTTTTAGTTACTAATTTTTATTAAAATGAAAGGGTCTACTGTGCTGTCTTTTACTTTATAAAAGTATCTCTTAATATCAGCACAGAAATATACTTGTTTGTTGACCTTCAGCAAAGCTGTCAATACAGATGAATGTTCTCTATAACACTGATCATTTTCCTACTGGTAGATGAACCTGTCTCAAAGTCTTACAACTTGTTGCTTCATAAAGAACAGAAATGGAATTTCATCATGAAATAAATATTTCATTTAGGAGGTTCTACTAGTGGAATGGTGCTTTAACATATTTGGGGTTTTTTTCACCCTTACTTATATATATTAGCAGTGCACTTATTAAGACAGAGACTCTTCAAGTCAAGTAGCCCGGTTAAGCTAAAATCATGCCAAGGACCAGAACTGCAAGGGAATAATCCAGTATGTTCAAGCAATATCGAATGAAGCTGTAGTTGCTTGTTTTCTCTAACAATCAAATTAAGGGTTATAAATAAAGGTCGAAGCTCCCAGTGAAAAGTCTAAGTTGAGATGAATATTCAGAAGGGATGTACAAATTCTTCATTTTTTTAACAGTACTTGTGCTACATTTGTGTTCATAAATTTACAGAATTTGAGTTTCCACCTCCTCGCTTGAATACGCATCTTAATACCTTGTTAAATCAGCTTGTTAAAACAGCTTTTGATGTACTGTGTTCAAGTAAAGGTTTCCAGTTTTTAAAACATATATGCTGGTGCACACACGCAGCATTTAAGACCAGAACTAGGCTATTAAAGTTTCCTATTTCTCATCACGGCTAAAAAGGGTTGGAATTGCAGTTAGCTGTAGAATACAACAAGTAAGCCTCTTAAAGAGGCATTTTAACAGTGGCAGCCTCGTAGGTCTGTTCTTATCGGCGTATTTATTTCTGTGTGCATTTATTTAAAGAGAGAGATGGATTTTAAAGATATTGTTCAACTACAGAAGGAAAAAAAAGTAAGCTGGAGTTCCAAAAAGGCTGGTTCAAGTCCTCACTAAAGGAGAAAGAAAAGAGCCCAAGTTATAGTGTTCATTCACAGTGTTGTAGGTGCAGGTACCATAAGTACACTGGGGGTAGACGTAGCCTGAAAAACATAAGGGTGGGAGAGCAAGTCCCTGAGGTTAGGTTTTTCCAGTGTTCCATTTCAAGAGCACTTCATCAACAAGTTGCAGGCCTACACTGGCAGAGCTGGTGAGAGTGGGTTTGTGTGTGGAAAGAAAGGATTCGGAGATATGATGACAGCTGTGTATCTGTATATAGATTCATCCTGCAGACATAAGTGGCTAGAAAGAGTGATAGAGATGATTTTAACTAAGGTGAAAAAAAATGAAAGCAGTAACCAAGATCAATGCAATTCTGTGTTGTTTTGCTCGGGAAAAAAAGCTACAAATAGAGAAGATGGCTATTTTATAAGAGGGTTCACCACAGTTTTTTAATCTCCTTGTACAATATTTTATATTTTATATATTTTAATATTTTATTCAATAAGTATCTGCTGCTGTGTGTATGGGATTGCTACTTTGGATGTTGGATTTAGGAGAATAGAGGTAACAGATGGAAACATGTACAGCAAAGTACTTTCTTTATCAGCAGATTGCCTCTGTTGCAGGTATCCTAACTTCCTAGAGCTGGTTAACATTCTTGGTAGTATTTCCAGCTTTCTAACAGTTTCTATCTCACTTCTGCCATTTTATGTGAAGTACAGTAAATGAGTGAGAAATTAAGTAAATACCCAAGGGAGGATCAAAATAATTTATACTATGCCACAGACATTTCAAGTCTTGCAGTCTCTGAGCAACCACTTGCTGAGCTGAGTAGCTCAGAATGGTAAAGTATACTCTATAAATCAGAAATCCAAGTCAGAGTTTCTGAAAAAACATTATTTTGCCGATGTTTTTATTAAAAACAGCAAAAAATATGTAGTTTGACATAGGCCTTTTGCAGGCTTCAAGGAATTTGAGGATGTTGATAAAACAAACTTCGTTTAAATGAACAAGCAGTGTACTTAGAAAGATATACAGTTATCAAGCTGTTTAATAATGGTAATGGTATTTATGCAAAACACTTTGGCTAAAGCCAAGATTTTACTGGGCATGTGAAACTCTATGACTATCAAACTCTGGTTATTTTTTAGAGGAATATCTGTTAATTATGTATACACACAAAATTAGTGACCACCAGAGGCAAAGAATGCAAACTTAGAACCCAAAATCTTCCCTTTATCTATGGAATGGGTAGATAGAATGTCGCTGTATAATACTGTATTTCACACTGAGCCTCGAGACCATTATCTCTAGGAAGGAGGGAGACAGTGTATTCCCCATATCTCAAACTCTCATGAAACAGCAAATTAGTGCCAGTTAAGGTGTTGGCTTTTTTTATAATGTGAATGAATCTGGTAAAAATGATGCCTACAGATTAGCCTTTACTTAGGCCAGTGAATGTGAATAATTGTTATGGGGTAGCAATTTCAGCTTATTATTGTAGACTTTTAAATTTTTTGATAAGTGGCACCTAGCAATAAAGTTTTTACTATTATCTAATGCAGATACCATGTCCTTTGATTTGAATGCAGCCTTATTCAGAGGTATATGACTGATAAAAAACATTAACCCCAGAACTGCAAGACAGCAAGGAAATTTTGTTTATTCTGCTTAGTTTTATGCAGCATGACTGGTGTCTGCTAATAACTGGCCATCCAGCAAAAAACATATAAGAAGATGAGTGTGAAATGATAAAATCTGGAATGTGATTCAAGTATTATTTCGTGTGGAAGATCTAGAAATTGAAAATGCTTTGTGGTTCTAACAGTAATGCTGCTTTCATTTCTACTGTACCTCGAATCAGCAGAGAGAAAAGCTTCTGAAGTTACGATTACCCATAGGACTTGTAAACCAGATTGATGGAAGTAATT
>VXBT01005248.1:389215-426715 GCA_013400235.1 Oriolus oriolus | reverse complement strand
GAGGGGGAGGAAAGGGGAAGGGGGAAGAGAAAAAAAAAAGGTGGAGAAAAAAAAGGTTAACTCATTCAATAAGCCAAATGATATCAGTGAGGAAAAATTCTTGTAATAAGGATAGTGTTTTAATAACCTATGCCATATCTTTTATAAGTCCCTTGCTAACGCTCCTTAGTTTAGCAGTTTTTATTCATTAGAATGGAAAATAAAAAACTCTCTTTTTAACTGTTGGCTCTTATCTAGCTTCTCAAGCTTTGTCCTGGCAAAATGCCAAACAATTCCGAAAGCATTTGGGACTAAAGGTTATAAAGGCACTGTAGTGATTTTCATGGAGATAAGAGTGAATGTTATTAAAATTTTGTGTATTGTTTAGTGGGTATAATTAATACTAGGCAGTAGTTAGTCTCAGTAATGGCAGTATTCAAAGCGTGTGGGTTTATTTATAATAATTGGCATTAATGTCTTGCGAGATCTCTGGGTTAAAAAGCGACCAGCACCATATTCGTTGTTCTAACTGTATTAAAGGAATGGATTTTCCTTTCAGCTATGTCAGATGTGACTTTTATATATTGGCTTTGTAAATATTTTGTTTTTTGGTATCACAGGTTACCATTTTACTGTATGTTTCTGTACTACTAGCCAGACAGACTTGTCCTGGCTGATTTAAAAGCAGGAATACTCAAAGGTTATGAAGCTGGTTAAGACACTAGATTAAGAGCAGACTTTTGTTTAGTTTCCAAAACCTGATAGTTCTCTCTTATGACTTGTTTTTGGAGGGTGTACAGTCATACAGTTAATACATAATCCAAAGAATTTCTCCACTTCTCTTTTGTAAGAAAGACTCACTGTGACTTTCATCCCTTTGTATAGAGATGGAAGCAACCATTTCTAGTTCTGTGAGATTGTTTACATACAAGATTCTGATAAAAATCTCTTCCTATGACCTCATCCTTCAGGGTGTTCAGTAGCCCAGGCTGGGCTTGAGCCCTTCCACCCCTGCTGTTGTCAGGTAGGAAGGCACTGATCCTGGGGAGAGCACATCAAGGCAGTTACTCTGCCAGTAATTTCAGAATAGATTTCCATCCTTTTCAGTGGAATTTCTAAACTCCAGGTATTTATTTCAGAGTTGGTTGTGGTTGTGCAAGGATGTGTGCATGTGGATGTGCAACACAGTTAGCAATTATTTTATTTAGCAAACAAAATTTTAAACTTGCAACTTCATTTTCTTTCCATGATTAACTAATTTGATTTTCTTTGGCCCTGGACCCTGTCAAGGATTAAGTGGGGAGACTTTTGAACTACTAATTTTTGATCACTATGAAAAATACGCTTAGAACATAACCATTTCAGTTGGCATCAACTATAAACAAATTTCCAGTGGTATTTGAACGTGTGACCATAAAATATTTCTGCTGGCATTTCCTTACTAGTTAGCAGCTGTTACCACAGTCTGCAAACATCTATTAAGTTAGGGAAGACATTTTGTAATATAGATTAATAGAAATGAGCTAGAAGAAGATAGGCAAAAAAAGGTCTATGATAAAACTGCCTTTTGTTCTTAATTCAAAAAGTGTATAAACAGACCAAATTTCGGTACGAATGTTAGACTTCAGCTGGAGTCCATAACTTACACTGAGTATAGCTTAACACGTTTTTCAGACATAACTAACACTAATCAGATAGGGATTTTTGAAAATTATTTATTCCATTTCAAAGGAATTTCCATTTTACTAGCTGTAATCTCAAATATGTAAATGGTAGCCAAAGCTGGATGTGATGTTTCAGTTAAGAATATTTTTTGCCCGTTGTTTCTTCTAGCATCTTCTTGCCAAATCTTCTGGAGTGCTTGTAATTTCCTTCGTACAGAGCCCAACAGGCTCATCAGCAGCAGAAGGTAAACATAATAGATGTGAGGAATTTCTGGAGATTTATGAGGTTTAGCTTTCTGAAACATACACTGTGTCTGGCAATCCTAGGATGTGGCCACATGTGGACTCTGTGAATTGAAAATGTTTTAAATGGGGCATCATTTAGCCCCTGTTAGAAATAAAATTTAGGAACAAAAGATGTATTCTGCAGTAGTGCTTAAGTATCATTTCTGCCCTGCAACAGTATGTTTTAGTTCAGAAGAATAATCATCAGAGAGGTTAAGCTTTTTTTAAAAATGTCTATGAAATCTGACAAACAAATTAACATCCCTGTTATTTAATAAATTAAACTTGCTACCTACAGGCACCCATATCTTTACAAGAAAGGATCAGAGATCATTATACAGCAACCTAGGAACAGGCCGCTACTCTGTACTAAGGAGATTGGCATTATTGGGATTTAGTATCAAAAGCTTCAGAGCAAAATACATAAAAGTACAAGCCTCATAACTGTGCCATTATTATAAACATTAATTTATTAAATTCTGCCATCTGTTTATGAAAATGTAATTGAAAAATTGCACTCCTACATTAGTTTATTGAGCTGATAAAAGAAGATTCATTAGCAAAGACAGAAATATGCCATCCTAATGATCACAATAATATCACTGCATGTTAAAGTGTTCTTTTAACCTTTTTCAGTGGGCTTTACTGATATCAATTAATCAGCTTGGATGCTGTCAGCATCTCAAGCACTAGAATGATAGTTCCATTTTGTGCCAGGCATTTCTCTGCATCTCTTTCTTTTGTATGTTTAGCTAGAAGAGTCTAGAAGAGCATTAGCAGAACAGTAGAGAGAGGCCTCTTCTTCCTGCTCATTGTTTACCTGTAGCATTGCCTGATGGAAGAGCTCATGTCCATAAGCCTAGGTTTTCTGTGGCCTGTTTCATCCCTGTTCTCAAGGACTTGAATAAATGAAAGATGGGATCATTTGGAGGTAAATATTGTCAAGAACATCCCTTTAGCCCTCATCATCTTCCACAGTACACTAAAACAGAGAGGAAAGGTAGCCTTCAGTGAGAAGGATGGTTAAAAAAAAGCTTCTGTGAGTTCTGAGATGAATGATACTTGAGATGTTGCTCCTTTGTGAGTTTAAAATCTAAAAACTTTGCAAGGCTGCCTCATGCTTTTATTTCTGCCGAGTAATAATACTCTGGGATGCTTCCAACTGTAGCAACCTACTTGCTAAGATTGAAATTATTAACATTTACATATCAGATTTTGGCCAGTGGATGCTGGTTCCAAAAGTTTTTATGTATTGATTTCCTAGCATTTCTCCCCTTTTACTGTGAGTATGCTGAATCTGGGAGAATGAACATTTTTCTCCCAGCATTCACAACCATGCTTATAAAATGCGTGGCACCTTAAAAACATTGCCAGTTATTTTTTGAGCTTCATTTGAAAGATAATATATTTCAAAGACAAGAGCATAAAATAGCTAGATATCATTGGAAAACAACATTTAATTATTAATGAAACCAAGACATTGGCTTTGAATGAGAAGCGACTGCTCATTTACTGGAGATTTTACAGCAAAGGTAAATAATGAAATCTCTTTCCTAAGCTAACCTACATAGTGGTTTTGACTTAAAGGTTTTTTAACATGGAAAATACAAATAAACATTTTAACTCCCCTGCAAAATAGGAAAATAGTCTTGTGTTCGTGCAGGTTTTGTGTGCATTTGTCACGAGCAAATTGTGGAAGTGGGATTACTGCCTGACAATTTCATCACGTCTGTGAAAGTAATGTTTAGGAGGTGAAGTAATACAATGATACTAATCCAGTTTTTTATAATCAGCCTCCTATGTATATAATATTTATGTTATTGTCTGTGCAAGGTTTTCTGTTCCTAGAAGCATTCCTTATCTGCTAGAATTCTTGTTTGACAAATGAGATTGGATTACCAAGTCACAGCTGTATACACTGGTTGATGTATTGCTGTAGGATTGATAATTCAGAAAAGCAATGTAGTATTTGGGGGTTAATTTTCTTCTCTTAGATACAAGAATCTAATGTTGCTTGCTAGATATTTTCTTCATTTTTGTTATCTAAATTTTACCAGGTTTAGACTAGTTATTGACTCAGTTAATGTAAAAAATGTTGATATGCTGTCAATATTAATGTAGATGTCAGCCCAACACTAGTCCCTAATGTATGTAAGAGCAAGTATTTTTTACCTTGATACAGAAAGGCAGTCATGTGTGAGATTTAATATACATCCTAATCTATCTTGTCATTGCACTAGCCATGGGTGATGTGCTAATGTATGGGCAACCATTTTCTTTCTCTCTTCACACAATGGAATAGATACACATGAATGACAGCCAAGTCTCCACTCTGTAATTATTTGGAGGGCAGTTAGAACATACAGAAGGAATACAGTAATACAGTAGTTTTAGTTATAGCCTTAAAGTCTGTGGCCTGTTGTTTTGTTGATTTTGTTTTTTTTTTTTAATTTTCCAAGGAAGCATATGATCACTTATAACTCAGAATAAAACACACATACCCCAAAAAAAAAGAAACCCCAAAAAACAAACTAAAAACCAAAACAAACCGAAAAACCCCACCCGACCCCAAGAAATGGCTAAACCTAAGTAAGCTTCATAGCATGTAGGGTTTGGAATTTCTGTTCCGAGTCCTTACACTCGCAGACAAATATTTTTATGTATTTGAATGCTTTCTTTGTGCTGACATCATCATTTTGATTCACTTTTCTTGGCAACATATATGTTTTATAATACAGAAGATTTGTCATCAAGTATTTCTAAAAAGTGAATAATCAAATGAGCTCTTTAATTAAATGTCTCTTTCGTATTCATTTTACTTTTCCCTTTCTCCATTGCTTTTTCAAATTGTGAACAATTATGAAAATATGGGATTGTGAATATAAGTTGACACAATGTAAGATAAGCAAGGAAAAATTTATGTCCATAGCAGGTCTCATCTTTGTGCACGTTGGCAAAACCAAAAACCTGAATATTGCTTTTTATATAAAAGACATTTTGATGAGATTGCAGTTTCCTAAAAAGAGAGTCCAAAATTACATATTTCTTAACGCAGCTTGAGTCAACAAATCTTTGACTTCTCATATTAATTTATAATATAGCTTCCTTTTGTTCCTCTTTTCAAACTGTAAGAAACTGTCTTTACGCATTCAATCTGTCTTTGTGTGAGAGAAAATGAAAATGAGGCACACTGTCCAGATCATAAAGATAAGCAACCGCCTGCAATTTCAGCATTATTTTTGCTATATATTTAAAGAGGGAGGGTACGTTTTCTCCTCTGTGGTTAGATCCTATTATTTGTAGACTAAAACTATTGCTTTCCTGGTATCTTGCAGTGTTCCATTCAGAATTAAAATCACTGTGCACATCTTCACTAACTCTAAATTGAGACTGGTATAATTTCAACAACGGAAACTGAGTGCAAAATTCTGCTCACAGTGCTTTATATGGAAATATTCCATTTAGGGGAAGAAAAGAAAAAAAGAAGAACCCCAAAACATTCTATTTTTAGAATATATGTTATAATCCCCATAGTACTTTAGTTTCCTATGAATGTTCTTCTTCTCTGAGAGTAGTAATATAAGGCTAAATTGTTACCTTATGTTTTCATGGGATAGTTTGGTGACCACTGACAGTTATAATTTACAATGATTATGGACATTAACATACTTGACTGTCACTATTATTTTTATTTCAAATTGACTTTCAGTGGACTAACGGTATGAGGAGTGGATTTTTTATTATCACAGAATACTACAAACTTCTTATCAGTCTGTAGCTAAAGGGATGCATTAACACCTGCAGTCAGTAGGAAGTATTAATTTGTGCCTTTGAGAATCTTGTTTAGACTTGTAGACTGGGTCACAGAAGGTTCTTCTGCCTGTCTCTGATCTGTCCAGCCACCTGCTAGATGACATGGGATCTGAGTATTTGTTGAAGTGGCTAAAAGCAAAGAGGGGTGGTTTCAGAGGCTTTAATATGCAAATAATTTCTGCTTGCTAAAGAGTTTATAATGGCTTCCATGTCACTACTCATTCAGCTAAACATTATATACATTTCAGTGTTTCTAGGTTTCTGAATTAGAAGTATAAACTTTGATGAGACACAAGTGATGTTGAAGCGGTGTGACAGGCAGTAGATGTGTTCTCACAAACTTACGGCTTTTGCAAGGTCAACATTTTCAGAATATCTATTCAACTTAATCATCAATCTTCCACCTTTTATAACTCAACTCACAAAATCTATTGCCAGTTAAAATTTATGTCAGGGTTTAAATCTGAATTTCTTACCTGCAAATGCTAGCATCTCCTCTTGTAGATTAGTAGAGTTGCTGGTAGTATGTCAACATGTAGGTACTATGAAGATCTTGAATTAAAAATATCAACAGTAAATTATTGGAAAGCTTAAGAATATTGATTTGAAATTGAGCACAAATGCTAAGTTTTTCAGGAGGAATAGGAAATCAGTTCTTTGCTTGAATATAAGGTACGTATCTGTGATAGAATTTTTCTTCTACTAAGTGTTCAAAAACACTCATGTAGAGCACAAGACCATGCAAACCAGTTAATTTAGTGTCTTTGCAACCTGTCATGTTAATATGTAAATACATGTGCATATGTATTTAGACAAATCTAAAAACATGCATTATTTACATGCTGTAAGAGATTTTTTTCTGAGCCATTACAGTCTATTATGTAAATATGTGTTTAAGGGGCATAATATATATTTTTTTAATTTCATTGGATTTTTGACTTGATAGGTCATAATGGCTAGGATCCCCTACACAATACCTCATAATTTATTTCAGTCTGTATTATAGATGTTTCTATGATGTTAATATGAATTTGCATATAAAATATGCTTCAAGAAGTTACTGTACACATAAAGATTAATAATTCACGGATTTTAAATGGAAGAGAGTACATCAAAACTGATTAGTTTACATAAGGGTAAGATTCATCCTCTCTGCGGAAGACTAGCACAAAACCTGGGCATCATGTAAGCCTCGCTTAAGCCCTCAAAATGCAGCTTAAATGGTTTTTAACTGGTGCATAGGCTTTGCTCTGGCAATTGGTGAAGTAGTGAATTTAATCTGAAAGAGAATAATGCATTTCTAAATGCTTCTCATTTCTAGAAGTGAATTAGTGGGTCTTCTAGGAGCACTCAGCTTCCAGCAGTCCCCAAAATTTTACCTCCTTGTTTGCAAGAGAAGTGAAATTCAGTTTTAGGTGGAACATGTAAATTGCCTTTCTTTGTGAAGAATCCCATCTGTTTTGGGTCGTGTCTGAATCCGCCATGGAACAACACACTACAGAGATGGCCGACCTACTTTGGAGGATATAGATACATCTGCTATAGGACAATTATTTAACCCAAATTTATATTCCAACTCATGCATATTTAGCTACCAGCTCATATTCCATAATTAAATACTGAATTTAGCCATTCGGTGGATTCTGAGGTGCCCTCAAGATCATTATTATTCATGGAAACTGTGTGTTCATCTGGTTACTGAGATGAGATTAAATGTTTGGATATGTTGACTTTCAGTCAACAGATATGACTAAACGCAGGCAGAAATTTGAAAAATGGGCTCATATTGTTCTTTACCAGCTAATACTTCTGGTTACAGGACAGTGCTGGCACTACTAGATGGTTTTGTAATAGGAACCTGACAGCCGCCAGTAGCAGAGGCTGAGGGAATGAACAGAGGAAGAGGTCAAGCATATAGTCATGCTTCCCTGGCATAGCATCCCAGCTTCTGGCAAGTTTTCCAGACATCTCGTTTTCAGCAGACCAGGCTTAAGCTGTGAGCATGGAAGAACAAAGAATACCTACAGAGTTTAATAATGGAGAATGTCTCAAAAGGGACAGTAGGAAAAGGGAATGTGTGACTTGGGCTCCGAAAGCTGATGGGAATGAGGATGTCAGAGGAAAAATAGACATGTCTAGATAATTGTGAAATAGCAGAAATGTGGTTATTCTGGATCTGTGTTGGGTGCTGGTTGTTTTAAAATATTTTATCTAGTGCTTTGTTTCTAAGCAATGTTTTGAAGCAGAACAGCTGTTTGTAGGGTATGTCCAGGCTCAGACTGCAAAAAGAGCTGCAGGGTCTAACTTGAGTCAGGCCTGTGGAACAATACCAGTTTATAAAACAGAAAATATGCGAAACACATTGCAGCCTCAGAGTAGGAGCTGTGTGGAGAGGTGGAGGTACAGGGGGCTGTAAGATCCAAGAAATTCTTCCCCAAGTCCACATAAATCCCAGGAAACTCAAGTGTCCAATCCAAAAACGCCATACAGATAAAGGCTTACATCCTTATGGCCAAACTCTTCTCTGCTGGAGTTACTCCTCTCATTAGGAAGGGGGAATTGGCTACACTCTTATAAAAAGAAGGCAGAAGTGGAGTTCAGTGAATCAGAGTGACAATTGCTCCTGGGCAGCATGATACCTATCAAGGCCAGGGTCAATTTGTAGCTACCTAGTCCAGGTGGAGTGCTACAGAAGTGTCCACATGTCCTTGCTATGGAGTCATCCTGTAGGACAAATTGTTCTGGCAAGAGAAGAGGATTTGATTTCAATGGATATCTTCTAAACATTAAAAAAACCAAAACCAATCTGAACTACCCTAAACCTGGGTCATGTACTCACTGGTCACAATTAATCTTTTACTTAGAATCTACTGGCTAGGCAAAATTGAGAGTCAGATTAAAGCTAGTTGACTCGGTTTGGGTGGGGTTTTTGGTTGGTTGGATTTTTGTTGGGTTTCGTTGCTGTTGCGGTTACAGCAGCCTGTTGAGTAAGTCAGATTCTAATGGGCCTTGTGGAGAAAGATCCTGATGGGAACAGAAATGCTTCTCCTAGATAGGCTGTGCCAGGCCCATGTCAACAAGAAATATAAAACAGTATCCTGATTTCATGTCATGCAGTCTTTAAATACATTGCTGAACTGAAGCCTGGGCTGTGTAGGGAGAATCCATGCAGAAGAAACTGTTTCTTAAACTCCGTCTCTGTCAGATGACACATGACACACTGAGACAAACTGAATTCCCTTAATTTCTCCCTATTCTTTATCTTTCCCACTTCTATATTAGGCAGACTCATGGATTGAAATGACTGTCCTCCTGGCTTTGTACATATAGAGATGGATTTATATAGATAAATGTCACCTTCGATATTTGTAATGGCAGCTCTACAATATCATTAAACATTATTTTTTCAAATTAGTTTAGAAGAGGTAATAATATTGAGCAGTTGTACACAAATAATTCAAATAAATACTCTGGAACATATGGATAGGAACTGCTTATGATTGTAATATAAAAATACTAAATAATATACATCATTTGGGGACAGAAATTACATTATCTATGCTCTGTGTGATAATAATTACTTCACGTTCATATTCTGAATGTTTACTAGTATATTTTACAGGAATCCATTACAGGGCTTGCTTGAAAACCTCTTTTTTAGCTATTAAGGATCTCATTCCTTTTGACTTCCCAGGGAAATACCAG
This sequence comes from Oriolus oriolus, assembly GCA_013400235.1. NCBI lineage: Eukaryota > Metazoa > Chordata > Aves > Passeriformes > Corvidae > Oriolus > Oriolus oriolus. Next base: position 417,269 of record VXBT01005248.1, on the reverse strand, counting down.
ATGTTACAATTCCCTGTGGTGGGCTAATGATTTGCTAAATTTTTACTATTTTAAAATACATCAAAGATATGGTTCAACTATGTGAGCCTTGAAAAAAATTTGTGGATTTTTTTTTGTTTGTTTCTGCATTTTGAACATAATTTTAAAACATTCCAAAACAATTCTCTCTCTAGTTTGATTAAAAGAATCATATGAGCCCGGACTGAGACCTCACTACTCAACTTTTAGCCTGGAGCAAATTTCCTTAAAGAGCCGGGGAGAAGGGGGTTGGAGGGGAGGGAGGAAAATGAAGGAGGGAGAGAGGGAAGCCTCAACAGTGGAAATGCTGACCGAACCTTAACTATAGCATTGTGAATGGTGATGCTGTAATGCAATGCTAACGAGGACTCCTGAGATAAATACATCAATTAAAGGCTTGCAGGTGTGTCACTAGGGGTGGATAAAAAGAGAGAATGGGAAAGGATTTGTGCCAGCAGACCTTATGGTTTTGTTGTAATTAGTAATCTGTGCAGGTGTCTATTATGACTAACTGACAATAAATCTTGGTTTCTGTTTTGAATATTGCTTTTGTTTCCCAAGTTCCATGCCTGAAGGGGAGAAAGAAAATGACTAGAAGATTAATTACTGCAGTGGTTACTCCCAATAAGATAAAACAGAAAGTAGTAATCTACTGAATGAGATTAAATATTATTATTATTATTATTTTTGTATTTTATTTTGATAACAGAAAAATGAAGGTAGTGGAGGCTGTGTGGGAGTATGTATGTACTGATTTTTTGCGTAACAGTGGAAATATAAGTCTACTTTGTCAACAGACTTTCTTCAAGCTATGTGCATAAGGCAAATATATTTTCTTAAAAAAAGAAATATTGGAAAGGTATCCAAACCTTCTACATTTGTGCAGTAACCTCTAATTCTAAGCACAGTGATGAACTCTAAGTAAATTTTACCATAGAGCCATGTTTTCCTTAGCCTCTCCATCTGCTCATTTTTGACACCCCTGTCATTAACTGTCATTTTCCTTTAAATATACAGTGAAGCTGAAAGGCCAGCTCTACATCACATCATTTCAGATTAGGGGCAGTTCCTTTGAGCTGAGCACTGTTTAGGTGTCAGAAAGAAGTCTCTGACCTCTCTCGTACCACACTGCCGCAGGGCCTTAATTAGTACTGACTCCAGCCATTACTGCAGAGAGGACAAAGGCGACCACATCATTTTTCTACTTAGGAAGTTAGCGTCTGACCTAATAACTTGTCCAGGCTCGCAGGACAGTGTAACGGCCACACAATGGCAGTGGGGATTATTTGTCAGATTCTTTGCTCCTCTAAATGTAGGAAAATCAGGGAAGTTAGCTATTATATCCTTCAGTCTTGCAAGAGCTGTTTTAGGCCTTCACTGTGTTGATTTGTCATGGAGAAAATGACAGACAGCAAAGGAGTCAGATATTCAGAAAAATAAAGAGTGTGATAACGAAGTGTAGAGTGGTTTTTGCCCTGACTAGAAGTATCTGATTATTTAAAATATCACTTATCTTACAAGATCTGTTCTGGTGCTATTGACTTCAGTGGTTTCATGAAGAACAAACTCAAGTCCAGAGTCAAATGAGCTCCTTTTTTCTCTCTCCTTCTTCCTTTCTCTCACCCTTCTACATCCCATCCCCCATCTCCTAGCAGAAATTCACTATCACATGAGAAGCATTTTACAGTGCTTTTGGCATAGCATTTTTGATCTATTTCACTAGAAATTGTACTCATTGCATCAGATATCAGCATTATATAGTTCCACAGAATCTCCTTAATTTTCCTATTTGTTTAGTAACATTCCACTGAGAAACTTCCATGCCAGAATATAACCAAATTCTTAATCTAGAACTCTTTCTCTCTCTCATTTTATTTTATTTTAATTTTTTAAATTATTTAAAGCAATGGAAATTGCTGTGAAAGTTGCACGGTCTCACATCACATTCCTTTATTATCAGCCAGTGTCACATGCTGCAGCACAGAAGCGTGTTTTATGCTACTGCAGCAGAAATTGCTTTCACTGTAAGTACATTTCAGAGAGTTGGCAAGATGATCTAAAACTTGCAACAAGCTAAGATTCTGTTGATGATCAGTTTGTCAAGGTACATGAATCATGAATATGTGGTATTTTTGAAAACTGTTTAAACATAAACAATTTGTCTATTAGTTTGAGGCTTGAGTTTTGTCCTTTTTCTGTAGACAAGAAGTAGTTCTTCCTGTTTGTCTTACACTTTCATCAAAGGGAAAAGAAAGAAAAGGAAAAATTTGGTTCTAATTCTGATATGCTTTTCCACGCATCTTGGTCTTTGTAATTTCAATTCTAGTTAGGATTATTTTTACTGCAGTGACTTTGAGCCAGATTGGAGTCTCAGAAATACCATAAAGTTACTGCATCTCCAAGGAAATCTCTTCTGAAGTGATCACACAAAGGTTATTAAAGTATTATCAAAGCTGCAAAATGTTGCATTAGTGTTGCTTGTGTTCAAACAGCATTTAAAGCAATAGTGTGAATTTAAATTCTACAGCAGGGCCCAAACTGAGCAAAATTTGCAGGAGACTAGAAAAGTTTCTATATAAAGCTGTAACGTGGGATAAGACTGTTGGGGGCCAGACGCTTCAGTCTATGACAGTGTGATCAAGCATTATTTCATTTAGTCTGTGAGCTGAAATAATAGCCTATAAAGTGTTTCGGAGTAGTCCTTTGACTACATATCATATATTGCAATTTCCTTATTCTCTTTTAGATTACCCTCATACATTGATTTTTTTCTGAGCAGCAGGAAGGTGAACTTTACCTTTCTGAGCATAAATAACTGCAGATTCAGAAATGTTCATTTCACCAGAAAGATACAGCACAAAAGAGGTCTATATGAAGGAAGGGGCTTCTGACTTTCTGTGGATCTGTATGTCTACAGAAGTTTATTCCCCAGAAATGGGAACAGCATCTTCTGGCAGCTATTTCAGCAATTTAGCTGATGCTTTTTGCCCTCCATTTTCTGAAGAACAATATCTGGTCTGTGATTCTATTCATAAGTTAGATTAAAATTTTAAAGGGCCACTGCCTAGCAACTTCTTCTTCTTAAGGACCGACAGTTTTATTATGAAAACCACATTAAAATGAGAGTTGCTTGCCATCATTTCCCCATTGCACTGAAGCACTCAAGAAGGGCAGATGGAAAAGAACCTCAATGCAACCTAAAGGCATCCTGGATGCAGGAATCCCCTCCACCTGCCGCAGAGCCAGTCCTAGGGGCATTGCAGGCAGCTACGTTCAGCAGTCATGGATGAGTGGCAAAAAGGGGGATCTCATCTTCCCCTCTGTCATTTGTCTAATCAAGATTAAACACATTTTCAGATTATTGGCCACTTCACTGCCTCTCCCCACTGGTTGTGAGGCAAATGAGTTGCTCTAGCAGAGGAATATGAAACCGCCTGGGCTGTGGATAGAGAGTAAGAAAATAGCGAATGTGGTGAATTTGTATGAGAGTTTCTCTCTCACCAGAGACTTCCTTTCTTTTGTGCCCTATGAGGAAGGCTAGAAGTTCTTCTAAGCTGGTTGATTTACCACTCTTTAGGATTTGGATTCAGGGGATTGGAGGGTCGCTAGTGTGTACTATGGGGAAAGGACCTAAATAATCAAGATGATATTTGCGTATTTGCATTTATGAGACTGTTACTTGTGCATACACAATAAGGACTGTGCACATGCAGAAGAGTATACATGGTCATTAATAAGTGAAGTCTTAACTGAGCTTACGATAGCTGCTTTTAAAAGATTTTTTACGTTAGTGGTAAGTAATGGCATTTTCTAACTTCCAACAATTGTTTTTGAAAAAAGGTTGTTTGAGGGAAAAAAGTCCAGAAATCAGAGAGAAGGACTACTTGTAGAGAGCACTAAACTAAGAAAAGTAAAGACACAAACTAAGAAAAGCCCAAGAAATAAAAGTTGAATTTGACATGGTATTTTTCTGTTTTTCCCTTGTGCTTCTCTGCACCTTCCCTTTTCCTTTTTTCCTTGTTTGGTTTTTTTTTCTTCTTCTGTGGTAAGATAAGGAGAGAGTGTCAAGCTTAGAATATTCTGGCTTTTGTTGCTTGGAGTCATAACTTTACTATTGCTAAGACCTACCTCTTTGGCCTGTGAATAATAGTTTTTATGTCACGATGCTGTAGTTAGAAGAATCAGATAGTTTTAAAGCATATTCTACCATCCTTTTTACTTACTTTTAATCAACTTGTTCTTCCAAACAAGGTATGGAATTGATAGCTGTTATTGATTGCTTGTAGCATTACCTAATCTTCACTAAATGTAGGAAGCTTTTCAGATTTAGAAAGGTGGCAGAAAATGTCTAGTAATGATGCTGCTGGGAATTGAAGCTCAATACCGTGGTCAGTATAAAAGTGATATAGCTGTAAGAGGTATTTTATTATAAGCCCATTGTTTTTTATTAAATGCTCAAGCTGGTGTAATTTACAGATATTTTGAAGCTGCTTATGTTTTTATCAGCTGTTTCAGTATTTCGTTTGTTTGAATTTACACCGAGAAAAACTTTTATTAATGATAATGTGCTAGAACTTTGGAAAACTGCAGAATGTAAGGAATACAGTGCTGTAATAATGTAAAAAAGAGATGTCATTTATGCTTTCAATACAAAAGGGAAAATATAAGAAATCATTACTAAAACAGATATAAACATGACCTTCACTGTAGTTCAGTAATTATCCTAGTCCACAGTATGGTGTTTGTATCATGATTTCCCTTATTTCCTCTTTGTTTTCATTTTTATCTGGGTACTTCACTGGTGAGTAATAGCTAAAGGGAACCCATTTATGCAAGGCGAGCATTCAGTTTGCAAGTGAATTTGCTTGTAGCTATTGCCACATTTGAACCTCACTAATGTATGTAAATTAAAAACTCTGGTATTTGGATCGCTCCTGTTTGAAATAAAAACAGAATCTGATCATTACAATCTGCAAGCCAGGTATTATCACTGGACTAGTGAGCCGCTGATGATAAATTGTACTGAATAGCTTGTGGATAGAATATTTTATCTCAGTTCTCTATCACACAGCACTGCATAAAATAAGAATGATTCATCAAGCATGAGAGCTGGTGGTTTATGAAATTCATTGCTCACGGCAAGTGTATTTTTTAAAATTCAAAAGACAAAGCAACTCACAAGGGTTATTTAGTAATCAGTGTGAATTACTTCTAGGTATAAGCCTTAGTGGAAAGAATTAAAAATACATTTGCTGTACAGGAAGCATTATTGCTGTAGGTGCTATAATTTAACTGCTTCTCATCTATACTTTTGTTTTATTGTGTGTGTGTGTGTGTGACCATTTTGGATTCCAATCCTCCTCCCCTTTATTTTTAAAAGTGAAGCTGCATAATCAGTTGTAACAGGATTGTTACATCGAACAAGTCTATTCTATGCTCTCAGCAGAAACATCTTCAGGGGCTTGTACACCTTAGGCTGCAGAGAATATTTTGTTTATTCAAAAAGACATGTAAAAGGAGAAGAGCAATATAAAGTCATCTTTTTTTCCTTCAGATTTACAGTAAGAATGTTTCATTTCTTCTTGTGTATTGATGTCCCAAGGCAATGTTCCAAATGAAAAGATAATAACTTATGAAGAAGTGTCAAAAACTAATTAAGTTTTGTAACTTGTTTTTCCGTCACATAAAGTATATTTTTCATCACACTGTCCAGTCACATGCTGGGATTCTTGCTAACATCATCACATGTCAGTCACACCAAGTCTCAGTGGTTCTTCTCCTCCTGTCATTATTTTCAGCATCAATTAATTTTCTTGTGACCTCGCCTTTAGAAAATGTAGCAGGGAATTATCAGTGCATGCTTTGTACAGTCTATTTGGAAGGCATTAGGCCACTGTGTGTATTTGAAAATGGAGTAGGCCAAACATTATATTTTCTCACCTGCAGGGTTGCCTAGTAACCTGAATTAAGGATTTTCACCAAGCCTTCAAGACAAATAGAAAAACTGTAAAGCAGGTTGACCCAGGTGGGAGACTCAGACCCACTCATGTAGATTAGCATTTTGAGTGGGAAATATAAAATGCAGCTCCTCATTAACATTATTGTGGAAATAGTTTTTGTAATTAAAGCAGCCTATTTTCTTGGCAAGTGAAAAGCATGTGATGCATTGTATTTCACTGTTGCTAAATTTGTGTTGTGAAGTACACTTTGTTTTACTTTTTGACATATTATTTGCTTGTGGACTGCCAAAATTGAGCACTCGATGAAGGGATTGAGGAAATGTCTTTAAAACATGTAAATATATCTTTGGTGGCGTTCTCACTAAAAGCATGCACGCTCGCCTGTGTTGGGTAGCAGTTCACGTAGATATGTTCAGCTTTCATTTAATCACTTCAAGGAACTAAATTCCTTGTTTAATGTATTGCCATTGAAAAGAAAGATTAGTGTACTTTAGAGGTGGGGGTCATTCTTTGTAACGCTATTACAGCTTTGTCCTTGACATGCAAGATTCCTCCAGAAAAGGAAGAGGGGGGGGGAGCTGGAAATTCTGCCTCAAAGGTACAAAGCAAAGAAGTAGCACAATTAGAATGTCGGCACATAGTGACAGTCCTCTGCAAATGATGGTGTCAGGCCACTGAGGGGCCGAGGGTGGCAGGAGTGACATTCACCCTAGCAAGATGGAAATAAATGCCCTGTTTGATAAAAGAAAACAGACAATTTATGTATACCCTGAAGAGTTAACAGCTAGTGAGCCATTCCTATGGGTCAAGTGCTGCATTTGCATTTTGATGGGATGTTATCAAGTAATTAATGCACCAGTCAGGATTTATTACCTCAGGAGTGAACTGAAAGGTTCATTACAAAATCGGTTTCACTTGAAGATAGGCATTTCCTCAGAGTTAGCTTTTGACATGTTGTTCCTAGCTCTCTCTGCCTGTGGCAGCAATGGTAGAAGGCCAGTGAGGTGAAATTCATTGCTTAATAAGGGCATTCACTTTGGGTATTCTTGTGATAATAAATGTATACATCAAGGCCGCACTGCCTTGTCAGTTTAATTGCTTCTTGTGCTCCTTAACAAGCCAATCTTAATCAGTCTGGACCATGTTATGAATAATTTAGGGATCAGCAGACTTCACGCTTAATAAGATATACTAGATTATAAAACTTAAGTGCACTGTTTATAGAAAGCACAGAAAACACTTTAAGTTTTTATTAGCAGCAAGGAAAAAAACCAAAACAAACCCAAACCCAAACCTAGTAGTGAGGTTTTCTAACACTTGCATTTTGTGAGCAACAGCTGTGTGTCTCCATGCCGAAACCCCCTCCACTTCTGTCAAAGGGCCACAGTTCGGCCTCTCTGTCCCCCTAAGCCTCCGCCAGACATAATGGGAAATTTGAGCAGGCCATGAGATTAAAGCCCAGAATCTGTGGCCAACCAGCAATTGTCATTTTAGAAAACATTCTTTTATCTTTTTAAATGCAAAGCAGATCTTATTTTAAAACATTTTCTGATGGACAAAAATTACCTTTTTGTTGTTTGGTGGTTGACTGCCTACATGGATTTTCATGCAGCTATTTAGATTTGAGATAGGGTTGCCAAACCTATATCAACAATAGGATTTTTAAATGTTTTTTTTTTTGTTTAATGATACAGGTGAAATATAAGATTGACTGTAAATCACTCATACATAAAATGTGAATTATTAAAGTAAAGTACTTTTTATTTATTAAGGTGATACAGAAATAGATTAAAAAGTAATAGAAATAGTCTCCAATCTCTGTGAGCCTATTATGATTCCTCCATCTCATAAGTGTTGTTTGATTAAAAACGAACATTTAACCTTTCTGTTTTAAAATAATTCTTTGTCCTCCATTTTACCTCAACATTTGCAGGTTGTAAGTTGTCCACAGAGTAATGCATCATTCAGTTTATGACATCTAATAAAGGCCTACTGCAAGCATTAGAACCAGGTGCTTCAACAATTTTCCTGTCTGCTTGTAGCTGCTTCTGTTTGTTCTCTCGTAGCCTAGATAGGAAAAAAAGAAAAAAAAAAAGAAGCCTAACAAAACACGCAAAATTTTTCATTATTTTCTTTTTTATTCCTTTCTGTTTAAGCCTTGACACATGCTGACAGCACTACAGTATCTATCATTTGATGCCCGTGTAAACAATAGCTGCATGTATTTCTGAATGCAGAGCATATTTATTAGTATAAATAGAGATGTAATTAAAGGCTATGCTTTCAGTCGTTAGATAATGTATTAAAATAATGTTATTGTTCAAATACATTTATGAATCAGGAAGATAGGTACCAGTAAATGAAAAACAACTTCAAACCTATTTCCCAACCTATAGCTGGACTATCATACTCCTTTGTTCTTGTGCAGGTTAATAGAGATTGAGGAGATGGGCAGAGGAAAAGCAGTGCAATTTTCTGCTATTTAAGCTTGGCGAAATGGCACTCTTCAGGAAGCAGCAAAAAGTATGAAAGCGTAATAGGCATTTTAAAAGTAGAAGTCCATATAGCTGCTTGAGGGATCCTCAGATTTAGGCATGCATAGAATCACGAATGAGATAATCAGCATTGTGAAATTGAAACCTGTCTGCTGCCTGCTGCTGTTCTTCCCTCTTTCAGTGGAGTGATTTGTAACACTCATCTTCTTCAGGCAAGGCAGCCTTCAAGATTATCCAGAACTGTCAATAGTAATTGCCAAAGTATTTTATTACCTACAGAAAATCAAAGGAATTTTATAACCAACAGTTATCAAGTTTCAATACACGGTATAAAGAGAGCAATTTTAGTTGGAATACAATCGTGTTTGGCTTGCTTTTATGTTCTTGAGACAATTCCTGTGCAACCAACTACAACATTCACTGTATTTAAGCTGGAGGCAAGAATATGCATGTGTACTTGTAGTTTTAAAAAATTACATAATGCTTACAAGCTTCTGCAAGCAAGTGGTTTTTAATTGCCATGCAAACTATGCCTTAACTAATTACTTCTAAAAAGAATGAGGTTTCTATAAAACTTGAGATGACATTTTGAAATTCTGGCAGTCGATATAAGTTTAACTGGGGCATTCTCTGTCATGAGGTAAATAAAATGCCTGGAAATTAGCAAAATATGACACTGATTATAAAGTCTGAAAACATTAATGTTGCAGTTCTCATTATAGTCTCTGAGTATTACTGCTATGTGAACCACAGTTGTGATTGTCAGATGTTCATTTAACACAATTCTTTTTTGCTACAGGGTCACCCGTGATTCAAAGCTTTTCAGATGCTTGGCTTCTTACTCAGGCTATGCATGAGTGAGGACTGCATCTTCTGTTCAGCAGTGCTTTTCTGAGCCATGCATTTCACTTTCCTTCCCTGACACCAGGGAAAAGGAAAGTGTGACTGTCTAAGTATTTGGTGGGAGAAAATTCAGTTTCTACTTTTGACAGTGTATTTCCCCTCTAATTCATAATGTCAAGACTTCAATGACATGACTGCCTCTGTGGGTTCTTTTAAAAACAAATATACAAATTCACTTGTGAAAAATAAATTGGCATGGGGAAATGCCTCTTTTTTAGTTCCGGACTAGATAGGTGCACTTGTATTTTGAGTCATGTGCACAGGATTTTTTTCACGGCACCAAAAAGCAGGTGTTATTTCTATTGAGAGGCTGCACTGAGAAAGAAATAAGCCATGAACATGTTTTATACTACTACAGCCATGAATCCATGATTATAGCATAGCAGAGAGCTCTCCTTTCAACTGTGAACTTCCTTGCTCTTTCTACATAAGCTTTTGTTTCTAAAAAAAGACCTGTTAATTGAATTGTTAATTGTTGTTGATAGGGTAAAGTGCTTTACCAAGAACCTCCTTTCATAATACTGCAATATATGAAAAATTTAACAAAATGATAATTAGGGGAGAGGTTATTTATATACTATTAAAATGCTGATGTAATTATCAGAGAGTTATTCAAATACACTGGATAATAGACATTTTTAATGTAAGGAAGATGGCTAGCCGGCTGGAATTTTGCTAATTTGAGGAACCTACACTGGGTCCTGTATTTTTTTCACTCTTATAATTTACACTAATTTGTTCATATTGTACAGTGTGTGAAACATGCATTGATACATTATTCCATCTAGTATTTCTGTATGGATTACAAAAGTGTATTTTATATATACATCAACCAAAATCCTGCAGGCATTTAAGCACATCAGAAGGAACTGTACTAATTTGTCCCTTTTCAAGAGAGCTTCATTACCTCACCTGCACATCCTGAAAGGAGGAACATTCAGGGCTAGCAGAGAGTTAATGCAGCAACATAATCACATTTCTTGTTTGCTTAGAGCTGTGGGTTTGAACTGAATAATGACAGGAGAAGTTGATGTTTGTATTTTTGAGGGCCTGGAACTTGTTGTTTGAACTAGATGGGTGCAAATGCTATTCCCTTTAGTCCCTGGTTGTTTTAATTGAATATTGTCCCACTGATAAATCTGGAATTGTAAAAAGCCAATATGGGCACTTTGCCACTCTAACATAGATATTTAAATTATTTTTCTTTTTGTTTGATTCATTTTAGTTTACACTTTGCCCCTCTGGTTGTATGTTTAAGCATTTTAGAAGTCTCATTAGTTTGTTTATAAAAAGGAATCTAAATAGTACAGAGGAAACATATACTCTAATATTCCAGATACTGAATAGCTCAAGAAGTGACTGGTGATCGTTTTTCTAATCAGATGTATGATTGTGGAGGCTGTCATGATGTAATGGTGATATGGACATGTGGCTGTAATACCATTTTCTCAGAAGAGGAATGAATTGTCTCTGATTCTAAGCTGATTGAAGTATTGGCATTCAAAGAGTCAGAGCATAGGAACAAAAGAATCTGTCTGGGCAAAGCTGTACTACAACTCATATTAACCTACAATGTCTGGCAATAAAATAGAGTCTTTTTTTAAATGTTCTTTTTTCTTCCAAAAAAATCCAGAATGCAAGTTGTTGGAAGTTTTAAAACAGGAGGGAAATGCAGAACAGGATATTTGTAGATCATAGTTCAGATGTAGTTTTCTGTTAGGACACAGAATCTGAAAATGCTCCAGTTAAAATCAGCTTAGCACTAGCAAAACTCTATTAAATTTATTAGAGTTAGTCTTAATTTTCACTAGTTTGTGTGAGAAAACCATAATTGTAACTCATTACTGTAGAGAAATAAATTGCATTTCTTTCTTATGTCTTTGTTTGTTTAAACTCTGTATGGTTGCATTTAATGTTGGATTAGGTAGGGTAAGAGTTTACTGAGAAATTGCACAGCTGTACTTGTACAGAGCTGTACCTGATTCCCACCTCCTGTAGTGTGAGCAGTGGTAAGTGAACTGTTTCTGTGTTGTTCACTCACTCTGTCAGATCGAAACTCAGCTCAATAGCATTAAACTAGCTCCCATTTGAAAGATTTGTCTTACAAAACCCTGAAAACTGCTCTGAACATGCATACATTGATTTTGTTGCTGGAATCTCCTGAGCTTTGATGAAAAGGAGACTCCACATGCAGGTGAAAGAGGGTTTACCTCTTCAATATTAAAAAGAGAAGATTAAGGATTTTTGTTCAGCTAAGGCTGAACTAATCAGTGGCATGTGAAGGTGAGAGACCTGGCCTCATGCCTATAGTATGATAATGTTATTTTCTTGAATTGAACAACAAGTTCAAATTTCGCCAGTAGCTGCTTCTGAGTAACTGTCTACCATTATTCCCATTTGCACAGGTAATTGAATATCCAGGGGTGCAGCAGTAAAGGTTTTTATTTTAGCCAAGCAGAGGGAGGTGTTTGTCATATTCTTTGCAGGAAATTTGCTCAAATTTTGTCCTGGAAAAGATGCAACTGTTATATCAATTCACTGAACAACGTCTGTATGATAGTATTCTAAATGCTGAGCAGTTTGGTATTCATGGAGGAGATAAGGCATTTTTTGTAATGAGAAGTTTAGTTTCCTTCCATTTAGTTCTATTAAAACTTTAGAAAATGGGGATGAGTGATTTTCACAAAATTTCAGGGTTCGCTCTAAACAAAAAGGTTCATTTAGGCTTCCCAGTTGGAGAACCTTTCTTTTTTGTCCTTGCTAAAGACATATTCTGCACAGTACTTGTGGTTATCATAGCACGTACAACTGTGTGAATTTTATTTGAAAAAGAAGAATAGGGTAGCTTTAATTTGCACATGTCATCACTGAGAAGAGAATGTCACCACAATGTAATGCACAACATCCTAGGGAAAACAATAGGTTTTCACCTTCTACTGCGTGATCCGGCTTTCTCTTGTATTCACGTGTGGAAAGTGAGGTAGCAAAAGCACTGCTTGCAATTGTGGCACAGGTAAGGCTTTGAAAGATACAGAGGGAGAAGGCAGTAATTGTTTGAACAAACTAGCTATGTTGTAAGGTATCATAGCATGTTACAAATATATCTAAACTTAAGTCTTATCAGCCATGCTTTTGATCTGTAGTAAGAAATACAGTAACAAAACTAAAATGAATGCTACAGAGACAGATAAAACTAGATAAGCTGTTTTCAGAAATTAGATAACATTTATTTTTCATAATTTATAAGAATCACTTCTTTTGCCTCTTAGGCATATGGTGGTTGCATTCTTGCACAGCGTGGTTCTTCTTCAGCAGATTTGCTCCCCTGCCATCCTTAAACTGAGGTCACGCTCCAGAAGCACATGGAAGTCCAAATAAAAGAGAATAGCTCCTTAAACATATCTCATAGTTTTAAAACTAACGGTGACTTATCTGGAAAACTAATTGTGGATTATGACTCAGCCTTACTTCAGTCTGAACATAGAGCAGAGAGGACAAGAAAAACAAGCTCTGAAGTAACTCACGGGACTGGAGGATTATTTGTCTAACTCAGTGAAATTGTGAATAATCTTCAAATCCTGCTGTAAAAATAATGTGCAAATAGTGCTTAGTAAATTTGAGTTAAAACTCAAATGTATTTAATGACCACATATATTCTTAGAAGTATTTAGTGCTTTTATTGACAGAGAAATACTTATTTTACTACAGCATTTCCATTTTGCTTGACTTACAAGACTCGATAGCACACCTATAGCAATTCAGAATTGAGGACCTTAAAAGCAGTAATAATGAATTTAGGCCAATTGCAATTTAAAACAAGGTTGCTGACATTTTAGAATTGCATTACTCTCTTGGAATTTATTTCATACTTTAATTCTGTTGTACCAAGAAACGTTAGTTGTAAGGGTAGAAGCTGAACTGGTAGCATTTTTTTTTTAAGCCAATCCATAAAGTTGTCCCTACACCTCTTTGATGTGATAAGGAAGTGTTAAATCGAAGTGAATCCTTACTCTGCATCTTGGGACAGAATACTGCTTAAGCCAACTGTTACTGTTACTGAGTGTTTTAGACAGTGAACCATGCATCTCTCTCTGCACATCAGAGAAGATTGTAGCAGTCGTTGTGCCACCTGCTATCACTTAATTAGTATAATCATCTAATTTCCAGTTGGAAATAATGGCATCATGCACTTTTTAGTAATTGTAACCGTCATAATATATTCCAAATTATGTTACACTAACATTATGTGATTTAGAAATATTAGGAGGTGGTATTTGCTTTGCATTTGTACGCTGGTCTTTCTGATCTTGACTCTCATCCAGCAGCAAAAGTCCATAACCAGTTTTCTGTGTTATTATGATCCTAAAGATATCACTGATTCATATCATAACTCTGCAAATGAGCCTTTGGTAAGTACGATTTAACCTTTAGTGGACAGAGAAAAGAAGAAATAATGGAAACAGCAGCTTGTCATAATGTAAAACACACCCACGCTTCAAAGAATTTGTTTCTTAGCAAAATAATTTTTTTAAAAACCAGAATGTTGGTGATCATGTATGCAATTTATATTTTATACACATTCTGTTTGTGGTTCTCAGTTTAAGGAAAAATTTCAGTTGATCAGAATAGGTCTTAATGTTTAAACATTACTATACTGCAGCAGTTTTTTTGCTCCTGGAGATTTCATCACAGCAAATGAATAGGTAATAAATGAGTCAGTTTGGGGCTGCTTCATTTCACTGGGCAGTTCTGGGCTATGAGGCTTCAAAAAGAGAAAGAGAGAGAAAGAGAGAAAGAAATAGGCAATGACATGAAGGGATACAGACAAACCTGAGCCACCGTCAGGGCTATCCCTCCCCCATTCCCAGTGATACTGTCTGGCTAAGCAAAGCACTGCCACATATATATCAGGCAAGGTTATTACCACTCTGCTTTGTAAACATGCTATGCCTCCTGGACATCTTCTATTTTTATTTCATTTTTGTATTATATCTTATATGTAAATCTAGGCTGGCGAGAGTCGGGAGGCATTCATAGCGTTGGGCCAAATTCATTCCAGGTGCAGTTCCAGGTCTGTTGACTTCAATGAAATTACACCTGGGATGAATTTGGTCTATTATTAACTATAGAGATTACATGTCCAGCTTCCATAGTATACTAAAATACCCAGAATACATATAAATAATGAAGTATGTAATTACAGTCCTGGTTTTAATTTGTGTTCCTAAATGTACTGATGCTTTTGCACATGTTTATAGTTATAGCTATGCTATTGTAGTATATTTTTGTTTAGTGCAAACATATTTGAGTTTTTCTTTAAAACGGAGATACACACAATGTTTACTTTCAAATGTCTCAGTAAGTCTTTCAAAATCCATATGATGGCTGATTCCATATAACAATATTAAATTATATTTGTCTTAAATATCATACAGAGAGAGAGAGAAAGAGAGAGAGAGAAACATATGCAGAACATCACAGTATTGCCACTTAAAATCATTCTGCAAACAATGAGCTTACCTTCCTAAGGATTATATGTTAATCAATACACACAAATAGGTGCTCTTGTCATAGCTGATAGGAGCCAATAGAACTGTTACCTATCAGTACGAAAAATTTCATTCATTCTAATGTTTCCTGTCTCAAACAGTACATAACAGGTCAGTTGACAGGAATTTGTGTCTGACCAAACCCAAAAGCTAGGCAGCATTTAAATGGACTCTTCCTTCATTAGGAGACATAAAAAGCATAAGTATGACTTACCTCTGCCTACATCTAATTCCGTTTGCTTCCCCTATATCGTTTTGTACATTCCTGCATCTTTCAGCATGGCACACTGTGGAGACCTAGTAAGCGAGTTAAAGTCAGATGACGCTAACGAATCCCAGCGCAAATGACTGAATCAATAGGAAACCAGCCACTGCTGTTTAAGTGTATCGATAAATGTACCTTTATTTTCTCTTGAATGGATAAGTGTCGCAGTTAAGAGTCCTATGGATCTCTTAATTGAAAGTTAATTTTAAATCAATAAAGAGAGTCATTTAAATATTGATCAGTCCTTTCTACACGAATTGTTAGCTGATTTTTTTTTTTTGAAACAACTTTGTTTAAATGCAATCAATAGCCCACAATCAGTGCATTCCATAAAAAATTGACAGATGTTCCCAAAATGCCTGCTAGGCATAATCTTATCTGTTTACATATGTAGCATAGATATTTCAGTTCTTTTCAAGTGTATCCAGGTATCTATGGCAGAAATGTGATTTCCTTAAATACCAAACTGCACTATTAAAATGCATTCTTCCCCTTGTTTTTCAATAAGGTGGTTTAAAATTAAAAAGGAAGAGTTTTTGGATTTCCTTTGATTCTACAAGTAATATTCATACAGTTTTATTAGTGCAGGCAGACTGCAGAAGAAGAATGCCCTTGTTTTGCACATAGGGAAAAGAGAGATAAGCACTTATATGAAGCACATGTTCTCTGGAATTTGTGTGTCATAATCCATCAGATGTGTTACTATTTGCAAAATGATGCCTGGCTTTTAATTATATAGACATTTATGTACACTTTGTGCATGCATGTTGAATAGTAATAATTTTTAGCTTTATTTCATGGTTATGTTCTCTCTCTTCAGCAGCACATAGCAAGACTATTTTGTTTCAATTTGACGAAGCACACAGTTAAGTTAAAAGGATACAAATTTCATTTCATGAGATTCGCTGAGATTAACCTAATAAAATAAACCTAGCTACAGTGGCTTTCAACATTTCAGCAAATATGACACTCTTCTAAGATGCCTTCCCACAACACTTTCAGTAATTTGCCTCTAGTGGCCTGGTACAATTTAGTTTGTCACACCTAGTGATGAAGTCAGACTGGACACTTTGGTACAAGCAATATGAATTGAATTTTTCTCCTGTACCCTCTAATTAATTACAAAGTCATACTTTGATGTACACAGCTCTGAAGTCCTGAAGTTGGCCTTTATTATTATTTTCCTTATTTTTCAATTTTCAAATCCAGTGCCTTTTAAAGAAGGTCTGTACTTCTAAGTAATTAAGCCCTTTTTGAAGTATGAGAGCATAAAGTTAATTATAACAAATCACAAAATTACATATATATACAATTTTGTCAAAATTAACATTTTTATTTTAAGTGATCTGACTTAAATATAAAATAAAATTGGTTGATGATTATTTTGACTGACATCTAACTGAATAGTATTACCATAATAATATTTCCTAAGTGACAAAGTAAAAAATTAAGTCCCTAAACATAAAACTGTTTATGACACATAGTAATTTAAGGCAGAAAATAATAAACAATTTTTTTTTAAGGGTACTGTCTAAGGAGAGTAGAGGTTGCTTGTGGGGGAAAAATCTGACGTGCAACATAATTTACTCTATTTTTGCTATTAATATGAATGCTTCCTGCTGTTCTGAAAATCCACTATTTCTTAATCCAGCATTATTGTCCTCTTAATGCAACATTTCAAACCCATTCCGCTCCATTTTCTGTTAGAAAAGCCATATTAAAAGGGAAGATTAAAAAGAAAGAACCAGGTATCACTGGTTCATATGCATATGGGTTCAGCTTGTGAGGATGCTGTTTCTAGGACCGGCCTTAAGATGTGACTGATAGATCTTATTTGTCTGATAGAGTTGACCAGGGAAATAGAGCTACAGCTGGTTACTTCATTAGGTCCTCTCATTGATTGAACCCTGCTGAAGTGATGCAGCAGGCTCCTGAGATAACTGCTGGTAATAGAACAAAATGAATTCTTATCACAGAGATTGGAAAGGCCATTAACCCTGGCCTCCAATGCTTTTCAGAGGTCACAGACAGGAAGCCAAGCGGTGACTGGGAAAACTGTTTTCTGTCTAACTACAGGTCATGTTAGAGGGGGTCTGTGGCTTTTTTACCCTTCGGCTTCTGTACAGATGAAACTGTTACACTGGCAGATGTTAATAATCAGCTGTAAATAAATATTGGAAGCAGAAGAAGAAAAATGAGAAAGCTCAGGAATTTTTTTCAATAAATATTTAATAAAAGAGCAATTGTTTCTGTGATATTTACTGCCAGTTCTGCTGTAGATTTTTGCCTAATACTTTTCCATATAAATTGAAAAGAGAAATACGTAGAGGCACTTAAAAACGAAATTTAATACGGTTTTATATAAAAATACCTTTCCTTCCTTCCTTCAAAGATGAGAATTATAATTGCCTGCTGCCTGCCTGCTTGCCTTATTCAGCAAGCCTATCACCAGTTCATCTGTGAATTAGTGCAGGGCGCTGTTTGCCTTTCACCTGGTTGAGAAGGGTATATATCTAAGTAACAGTCCTATAATTTACATTTAATGCAACCTTTCAATTGACCAAGAGCCCACAACCTAAGCCCCCATCTCACAGCTGAGGACTTTCCCACATTTGTCAAGTCAGTGCCACTCCAGCATCAGCCAGGAGAAATCATCCATTTAAAGCCTGGAGCTGCACATGACAATTTTCCTATTGCTTGTGAGAAATCTAGCCATGGCAGAGGTAGCTTTGTGTTTTACTTGTTTCACTCTTGCTTTCAGCAGCAGTGTTTTATTATGCACATGGATTTTAAAAATATAGTGGGATGCATCTTATAAAATAAAATGGAACATTTTCTTTTTATTACTGACATATTTAAGGCTGTGCAGATATGTGTTGTAGGTTGATTTTAGCAGTATGTTGGTGGCTTCTATCCTTGTGATTGTGATTTAATTTCAATGTCTGTGGTCATGTGGTATTCTCTGCTGGAGCCAATCTTTCACAAGGAGCAAGTTCATTTAAATGTAAATGGGGTCCTGTGGATGGAAAAAACTACATACTTCATGTCTTCAGCGACCCACCCAAGCATTTGGTTTGGCCTTCCATGCATAAATAATAACAAGAAGGTATGCTGTCATTGCCTTGCTTGAAACACCAGAAGTGGTTTGGCACAGCAAAAACCCCAAGCACTAAAAAGAGATTGGTTTGGATAAACTCATAGTTCAGATCCCCATCCTGATTAAACAGTGTAAAAAAAAAAAAAAAAAAATGGAAAAAAGTAAGAGAGAGAGAGAATTATGGAGTTATTTTGAGAAGTTGTGAATTACAGGAACAGCTGAAAACCAACTCGGGCTAAGAACATACCATACCTAAAAATACTCTGAAGTAGCAGAAAGCTTGTCATTTTGTTAACTTGAATGGATTTTTGCTCTTAATTGTTTGTAGCAATTTGCAAGAGTGGGATGTGAATGTGGTATAAGTGGCAATATAATTAGCATTAATTTAGCATAAAAATGCAAACCTACATTTTCTAAGTAGTTACCTTCCCTTCCACTAAAACATGGAAATATATTACGTAACTCTAAAGTATGTGTGGCTTTTTTTCAAGGTGTTATTAAATATGACAAAATGGAATGCTTTGTCTTTATTACGGTTGTATGTAAGGAGATATGAAGGATTGCACAATTTCTTTTTATCAAAATCTTTGTGGCATATATATATTTCCACACTGCTAAACTCATGTGATGACTTTTCATAGAAATACTCCAGGTGTTTTCCAACAGAACTGAAAAATCTCTCTTAGAAATTTCCTTTCCCACCAAGCAAACTCATAAACAGGTTTTCATCTGTGTGGACAAATAGATATATTTTCAGAATTAGTTCATTAAGTGCACACTTTTATTTATCTCATTTATTAAGAATGTAATGTTCTGTTGCAGATGTTTCAGGGCATGACACATGGGCCTGGAATCTCAGTGTGTGATACCTTCAGTGAAACTCATTTATGAAACATCCAGACTTCCAGTTAGTTGGGCTCTGCACTAGGAACTTAGCAGAATTTTGACTTTGTTCCAGAGCTGTAATAAAAGACTGGTATTTACTGTTTTCAGAGATTTCTGAAGAATATTTGATAAGCTTTCGTCTTCTTTTTATAAAGTGGCATTAGTTCAAGACGAACGAGATTTAAGCAGTACAAGATTTGCTATCCAGGGTAAGAAACAGGATATTAGTGTTTATGTTACTCAGCTACATTAGGTGTAGCTGTGAATTAAATAATTTTATCCTGGCAGCTTCAAAACCTAAAACGTTCATCTGTTGGTCCCTCTTCCTTTATTTCATTGAGCTGGTTAAGTAGAAATGATCGAAGTTGTATGTTTAATTTTCCTAAAGATTCTAGTGAAATATATGCATTCTGAGTACAAATAGGTACATAATGGATGAGCTAATGTGTTGTTCTATCATATTATTCACCATTGGGGGATATACATGTTTTCCTGGTTTTCATCACTTGGTTGCATTCCATACAAACTGATTTCCACAAAACCTCTTAAGTCTTCTAGATATATTTGCTGACAACTCTATATTGATACAGTTTTTTAATTAAAAAAAAAAAGGAGCTCAAATACTGTCATGACAGATCAGAAGTTCCAACCTACTTCTCCTATCAGAAATCTAAGCAACACACCTGATATCTGAAAAGCAACGCTATTGGTTGCAGTGTGGGCAATATGGGATTTTTGTTTTGTTTAGAATGTGTAAAATTATTTTCCCAAGTGCTTTTTGTTTAATCTTGTAATTTGCAAGATATAAAAAATTATTGGAGGGAGAAGTCCACCTCCTAATTCACTAGTCTAAAGGAACAGACTTGAGAAAGCAGTGCAAATGTCAAGCACTTTATGAGAGAGAGCAAATCCGAGGGTGGGTGGTGCTAATCTAGGCACATTTGCAGAAGTGGCATAGCAATTGTGATACAGAAAATAATCTAAAGACCATTAATAGACTAAGAGCCATTACCATATTTTAGGAAAATATTAGGTTTCTTACATAATGATAAGCTATGGCAGAGAAAGAGAGAGAGTATCACCCCACTGATTAATTTTAAGTCAAGTTAGAATAAGGCCTTTGAAAAAAAGGATATCTGAAACTGAGTTAATATGGTTCAATCAAAACAGCAGTATATCATTTCATGGATATTGTGAAAATTACGAGCATGCTTAATTTAGTCACTTTTTTATTAAAAAAAAAATTAAATGGGATCCCCTTTATGTGATTGGAAAGACACTTGAGAATGGGCAAAAAAAAAAAAAAAATCAGCCTTTGCTCAGCAAGGACAAAGGGAAAGCCTTTCCCCAGAAACTTGGTCATAGCTTTTTTAATGCAAATAGTTAACTACGAAAGATGGCATCTTCCTGCAACATAAATTTTACTCCACATTTCTTGCAGCAAGATATCTGACTAAAGCACCCCAAGGGCAAAAATATCCTGATTGCTCCCAGGAGCCAAAGAATCTGTTAAAGGAATGAAATCCACCTGGCTTTCCACCATTTTCAGTTTGGGAGGTAATACACATGAAACTTCTTAAGGTCAAAATATTGAAGCATAAAACCATAAATATGGGTGGAATGACAGAATTAATGATGTCTGACCCAGGTCAGGAGACAGGGTCCAAGTTCCTAACTGTATCTCTGTTTTCCAAGACAGTGATCTGGCTTTGGGTTTAAGTTAGTGTTTCTGGAAACTAAGAATTAGGTATGGCAGCTTCTCCAAAAACCGACACAAACACAGGTACTACTGTTTTCCTGTGGCATTGAAGGTACATCCCATCATATTTTTTTAGACCCTACAATAACAAATGGAATTTCTGATTTTGTTTTCTTGCATTTGTAGGCTGTGTTAAATGTTACATACTTTTCTGCTATCCATGTCCAATTTAATCAATATTACAAGTGCTCCCATGTGGTAGGCGGAACAGTGGCAATAAAGTGAAATTTCCACAGCTTTTACCCATTGAAATTCTCAGAGGGAAAGATTCTTATAAACTTCACTTTGCTTCCTCTGTAATAGATTTAATTACTCCATTCAGGAAGAAAGTCTGATGTGCTTTCTCATTTTCAAAATGTAGATAGCAAACCAAGCTTTATTCTCTTTCCAGCTTTTGAAGAACTTTGAAATTTTAATATTCTTTTACCACGAGTGTTGAGAAATATACTTGTCTCCCAAATTGTGTTGATGTCACAGTATGACTCTGCATTTGAAAATGAGGGAGTTAACTGAGGTAAATTCCAGACATTCCCAAACATTTTTGAAACTGGTGTACTTTAGGTCAGTTTAAGGCTTTTTGGAATATCTTATTCTACACACAGGAATTGGTAATGTCCACTTTGAATGAACTGACTACATTGGCTCTGTGCCACTGGGCATCCTTTTCATTTTAGGGCTTTCCTCCCAGCCATTTAAACCATCTTTTAGGCATCTGTGGGCTGCTGAAGCAATGGAAAACAACTTTATCAAAGCCTAAGATCTGGTCTTTAGTCCCAGAGTTCATTATAATAGTTTAGAACTTGTGTTGTGTGCTTCTTGTTATTTTGGTGTCCTCTGTTACAAAGAATTACTGTATTGTCTTCTTCCTTGTACAATGCATCATTTGGGCTCAGCAGTCACTAACACAGTTCTGCTTCATTCTTCATGACTGATTATTTGTCGTATTAAATTCTCCTCTAACAAAGAAAAGTCGTGAAGCACTGTAATCGAAAGAGATAGTGAAATGTTCACACTTCTTAGAAGATGTAGCACCAGTTTTAGCCTTTATTTATATGAAATTATCGTTTCTGTTGCTATTGTGCTCTTTCAGTGAGAAATAAACAAACAGTAGGAGGAATATTAAATAAGGGGTTTAGGAAAATTAGTTTAGATGAAGAAACGATAAAAAAAGATTCAACACAATTCAAATGAAACAGCAGGCTTTAAATGATACTGTACATCTATAAAGCTGTGTATGCTGATTTGCTGTTACTTGGTAGGCCAACTGTTTTCATTTTATGTACCATAAAATTATTGTAACTGCATTTCTGCTTGAACAAGGGTGGGGACTCTTTAAAATGGAACAGGCTGTGTACTGTTTTCTTAATCATAGGAGCCCTAGAATAATTATCAAACAGTGTTTTCCACAGAGTTGATCTATAATTCATCTAAGGAAGAAAACATCTTCCCAATAAAAGATTTTTTTGTCCTCAATTGTTCAAAGGTTTCTTTTTATTAGTATCATTAACCCAATTATCAAACTTCACAACTTCTTCATTTCTCAACCTTTTTTTTCATATGCTTGTAGCTGGAGGGAAGAAACATAGGTGGAGACATTCAGTAAAAGAGTTTTTACAAGGCTTACAGTTATTCTAAGTTACAGCCAAGGGAGTTTAATTGGGGGAAGGTTTTTGGAGGGTAGCTTGTATTTTTTGACAGTTTGTAGTATTTTCAATTCCATAATTCAACAGTCATAAGACTGCATTCAAATTTCTCATATTTATAAAGAAGTCAAATTTGAATTATCAGTGAATTGATTACCTGGATTGTGGCTCAGCCAGAGCCCATCTGCTGCCCACACCACCGGCTGCAGCCCATAGTTACAGAATACATGACACAAAATAAATATTACTCTATCAGGTCTGCTCTGCTCATTGCAATTTGACACCATTTCTTCCATAGGTAGCTATTTACAAGTGGAAGTAAGAGAATTACTTCAAAACTGAATGTACTAAATGTGCTCTTTTAGTGTAGTTTACATATGGTTTTGCTTTATTTAAGTAACCCCACCCCTCTACTCTGGATAATTGTGAGCTGATTATAACATATTTGGGTTTGAGTTTCAGGTTTTCTATTTGCTTAGGCCTTATGTAATGGTGATGGTGTTTTTAAAATTGTTTCTTCTTTTTTCTTTCCCCAGAACTATGACATTATTTAATTCAACTTTGTTATCAAGTGAAAGCTCATGTTTTTGCATAACTCTTAAGCTGACACTGAGTATCAGCATATCAGAGTTAATTCTCCAATTAAAGCTTCAGTTAATGATGTAATTTCCCCAAGCTTACCCCCCTTCTAAGATTTTGGTTTACGCATTTTGGGCCTAGGACAATCTGGATGTCCTTGGAGAGCAAACCTAGAGAGCCTTTGTTATGTCTAACCAGCATAAGAGAACAGAAGCTAACAGGCTACAAGACACTTCAGAGTTACACACTAGGCAATACAGGATTTGAAAAATATAAAAGTTAAAACCTAAGGCATCATTTGTATAGCACCTATCATAAGACTTTCCATAAAAGTTCCGAAAGTTGACCACTCTTCATACGTTCCTGCAACAAGACATTTCTTTCCTGTTGCCAGCAGCAGTGCACACCTATAACTTAGCTCACAGAAGCACCCTACTTGCCTTTGGTAGCTAGAGGCTGAGCAGTAGGTCTTGGTTTCCAGTAGCACTCCATTTTTTTGGCTATGAGGGAATGAATGACAGCAGTAGGCCTGAAAACTTTTCTATTTTGAATTAAGGACCACGCACGAAATGTGTCTTCTCTAAAGTTTGATCAGCAACTGCTTCTGGAAAAAATTCATTGAAAGCTGCTGAACCTGCATGTTGTCTTTGAAGTATTTAGCAATTTTGTTTTCACCTCTGATTTTTTTTTTCTATTAGAAACTAAGGGTTGAGTTCAAACTTAGTTATGCTGAATTTATAGTAGTCTCAAGTGGTATTTCTGATATGATTTTCAATGAGTAACTTGTGATCTAGTTGAATCAGATTCCATTTTCAGCTTGTTTCTCTTAAAGGTATGGTACCTGATTTTTCAGAAAGAGCTGACATACATTCCGTGTCCCCAAATGGACCTTCAGACCAATCCTGTTTCTATTTTATTTGGAAATGCAGGATGTATGGGCTTGTCATAGCTCATAAAATCCTGATGGAATAGTATTTTCTTTCTATTTTAAAAGTTGACTTTAAATGTCTTAGTTAAATAAAGGTAAAAATTATTTTTGTTACACTGATGCCTGAATTTCCTTATTTGAGAGATGCAAATAGTTTTACTTAACCCCATGATGGATGAAATGTAAGTGTTCAGCTTAGTTTTGTTTCTTTTTTCATGCTGAAGCATCTTAACTCCCCTAGTTAAGAGCAAGTTTAAAGTTGCACACTTCTGATTCCTTGTGTTCTCAGTTTCTGTTGAAGTCACTTTATCAATTGATTCTTTCTCTGTAATTATATACTTGAGGAAAATACTTTCACGTTTCAATGACGTTCAGCTTTGTAATAACTTTGTGAGATGGTCTCCAAAAGCAGCCTGCTGTACTTGTATGCACATATTTTGAAATGGGCACAAGTAGTGCAATCCATTTGAGCATAGTATCCTGCCAGGCTGATATTCTCTGAAGATACAAAAACATGCATGGGATCCCTCTTAGCCACCAGCTAAAACATGGATTTTGTTAGTCTGACAAGTTGTATGCTGCACATGGAGGAATGAGTGAAGAATGTCACCTCATTGTCACATGAAGTTCAAAATAGATACTAACTCTGAAAAGCCTTGGGTGAAGTCTCTTCCTATTCCCTCCTCATTTGAGAATATAACAAGTGTGTTTATCCGTGCTGGTCTTGACTGTGTCAAGTGTGCTGGGCCAACCAGGTGTGGAAGCTTTCACAAAACATCTAGATAATGTAAATGATAGACTGATGACTCGTTCCTGCCCAAATAGTGTTCGTATGAAATTGATGGTGCCCCATTTCATCTCCACAACAAATTCTGAGGAGTAAGCCCGTAGCATGCCTCTTCCTTCTCCCTGCCTGTGCTTTTGGGACAGAGGCTGTTGCAAATAAAACAGGGAAGCAAAATCTTGAATGCATTTTCTGCAGTGAATTGAACTGGAGCACTGGTTCTTAACCACACAATGCATTTTAAAAAGTTTCATGAGCGGCAAACGGATATATTGTACATATTGGAGAGAAAAAGGGTATCTGCCCAAGCTTCTCTGGCATACTAAAGGGAGTGTATCCCAAAAAAGAGGTTGCTTAGACAGAAAATTGTGGTGCCTCCACTAGTTGCTTCATCTTGCATTTCCATACAGTTATCTGAAATGCTTGTCAGATGCAAGAATTTTATGTCTTTCATGTGTGTGGCTCAGAAATGTCCCCAGATCAGCAAATCCGACTCTCTGTCAGCAACAGAAAGATAGGACTGTGCCTAAAAGCCACTTGTTTAATTTCCACAGATTTTTTTTGTTAAAAAAGATTAATAGAAGATGTAAAAAACAAAACTCAAGCTCTTTTACCCATATCTAAAAAAGATCTCGACATTGTATGCTCAGATGCTGTATGAGACTAAAACTAGAAGTCTTTAAAGATACATGGATTAACAATACAGTAAGCAGCAGAATTTATTTTATTTTTTATGAAGGTGCCTAAATTAATCTTGCTCTTATAATAGGAAACTTCATAGGGTTTTTTTCTCCTGATTTTGGAACTTATGTGCTGCTTGCTTCACATCATGTTCCACTTTTCAAGTGAAATACTACTATAAACGAGTGGCTATTATAATCCCCAGACCTCAAAGCCCAGCACACATGGCTTTGTGAACACATGATTTCAAATGAGTGGAACTTTCTCAATATATTTGTAGGTTGGTGTGTATGGAGGATATATGTTTTATGAGGACTATAAAATCTGCTAAAAGGCCAGGTGTTGACCATCTATTTTGCATTGGCAAAAATCCTCTGTGCCTAATGTGTGGCGTTTTGCTAATTCCTCTGAGACTATGGAGATTCTCAAAACTGCTCAGCTTTCAGCGCATGGGTGCTAAGATTAACACTGAGCACTTCTGGAAATCAAATGTGTGTTCACTTAAGCCCATTTTCTTTTAGCATGACCTCTGAAAATTTCAAATTCTGTGAATACCTTTACTCAAGCAAAGAAAATCCATGCCAATACTTTAAAAAGTCCATGTATTTTTATTTCTGTTCTTCATCTTAGTGATAACTGTGGAGCTAATTTATGCAGAGGTGATCGAAACCTCTTGTTTCAAAAAGAAAACAATAATTTCCACAAATGTAGCACATCCCCCCAAATGTAATTGTGTCTCATCTTTGTCTCTTTCCTTCATAAGAGAAGCTACAGTATTTTTTGTAATTACAACATGTATGAGTTGATTATCGTGCCTGAAAACACTGTTTGCCAACTCAAAATTAGTACATTTCATCATTATTAGAAAAGATATCTGCCTGTATATAGAATAAAAAAGAAGACTCTCTTTTACACTCACGGTGATATTTGCTAACTACAGTCACTGCGCTATTCCTAAATTCCTAAGTCCTGTTCCTAAACACTATTCCTAAATTAGCTAAGTTGGGTCTAGTATAGTAAAATAAATCAGTAAAATGTTACATTTTTATTTACACCATCCCTGTGAACTTTAGCCTACTTTGTGCAGGAAAATCCTCGTGCATAGAGTGTGAAGAGAAATAATGTGGTATACTTAAGACAATGAAGAACTTGCTTCCATATCTGTGTCTGCTGGAGAGTTCCTTTTTTTTTTCCTAAGCAGGTCACCTTACCCAGCCTTTTCATAGGAGTTCACTAACTGTGTGGCCTTCATTTTCTAAGTGCTTGATTGGAGGCCCTACGATAGTGTTAAATAAGTGCTGAACACACAGAGCTGCAAATGAAAGCAATCAGTGCTGTGCTTTGAGCATATTAAGTGCTATATAGTGCTATGTACTTTGAAAAAATTGGGTCCCATCTGTATCAAACTGGGTTCTCCAAGTTAGATATTTTTTAACCTCAATGTCTATATAACTTCCCTTTCTGAAATTGCAGAATTGCCTCCTCATCTCTTAGGAGATAATGAAGATAAATTCATTAATGTTTGTGCAGCAATAAGAAATCAATAATTAAATGAATAATTTGACTTTCAGAATAGGTTGAGGAGATGTAATAAGTAGAACATGTGGCTTCATGTTAAACAGTAAGGAACAAAGTCCTGAATAGCTTTTCACTAAATAAGTATAAATAGTTTTGTGCAGTGAATAAGGCAAGAGGTTTTGCATAAGGTAGAGCTTGATCAAGATATTAAATATTGTGTCAGAAGGGAAGAGTATTTTATTTTTAAAGACATTGAAGTATTTTACTTTTGTGATATTATTAATAGCTCTAAAAACATAAGGGGGAGGGGATGATTTGCATCTATAGTCCCATAGCTATTAAGACTTAAACGAGGAAAAACCAATTGACCCTGTGGTACTCCACTGAAAGTCACATGGAACAGCATTGGGTTTGAATTTGCTACATAACCCCCCTTAACAAAGCTAGCAAGCCAGCTGAGAGCAGCAGAATGTTTTTGTCTGCTCTGTAGATAAACACTGGCAAAGGGTAGTGCAATAAGCAAGAAGAAGAATTATAATAACAAAAAATCAGGGATTTAATA
Source organism: Oriolus oriolus (assembly GCA_013400235.1). NCBI lineage: Eukaryota > Metazoa > Chordata > Aves > Passeriformes > Corvidae > Oriolus > Oriolus oriolus. Next base: position 389,643 of record VXBT01005248.1, on the reverse strand, counting down.
CTGGGCCATGGGGGACACCATATTATTCTAAATTAAGTTTCCAATCTCATTGCCTAGGAATCATTGTTTTTATTTATTATTTTTTCTGTGTATTTTTGTACTTTTGGTCCCAGCCAACTCTAGTTCCTGAAGTCCAGTTTGGTGCTGGAGTTTGGTGTGTGGCTAATTATAGTCCTGCTCTACTGCCTTCTATCTATTTTTCATTTGATCATAATTTTCACGTTTCTCCTCCCTTCCCCATCTCCTGGTCTTTCCTGTTCTTTTCGTCAGACCACATTCTGCTTACTTTTCTCCAGTTCTTTCTCTGACCCAAAAATCTCCTTTCCATACATCTTTTTCTCCTGCCAACCTATGAGCGCAGGCAGAACATGCTGCTCCTGCTCTCCTATAGCTGCCAGCTCCCAGCACAATGATACACAGTCAAAAAA
>VXBT01005248.1:358943-389191 GCA_013400235.1 Oriolus oriolus | reverse complement strand
AAAAAAAAAAAAAAGCAAGCTTGGTTTCACCATAGTAAGGATAATGTGGTTGCAGTCTAGTTGGGCAGGTAAGCTGCCAGGAGAATTTTTATTTTAGAAGACCTGTTTAAGCTGTAGTCTCCCTTTGAGGAAGGAATGTGCTTTGGTTAGTACACACAGGAACTGGGTGAAGAGGTGTGTGGAAGCACTGTGGGATGTGACTGCCTGTGCACTTTGGTGAGCTCTCAGCACTGTGGGGGGTGTGAGTGTCTTCAGTGATTACAGATTCCTGGCAGAATGTCAGCTCTTCAGTGCAAGGAGCTGTTCTGAGAATTTTTAAAAGCTATATTGCTTGGCTGAATTTGGGCAGTTTAACCCAATGTACCACGTGCTAGACGTCATCCTGTCTGCCAGATTTTGGGTTCCAGATTAAAATCACTGGAACATTAAAGATTTTGAAAATGAACATATACATATAAAAATACATCTTTCCTAATCCTATCCTTAGAAGTAGATTAATCACTTTGGCTGAAATTAAAATAAATAAATAAATAAATAAATAAATAAAAAACGCATGCTATCCAACCTGCAGCAGGGATTCAGCACAGCTGATTTCAGCTCAAGCACTTAAAATTTTTTGAAGCTATAAGCAAATAAAAGGCATATGTATGGTGGGAAGTCTGGATAACACTTGCAAATGGGTCCTCCTATCTACTTGTCTAAAGACATTGAAAACAAATGTTAAGTTCAGGTCTTGTTCAGAAGCTTTCTCTGAGGTGTTTTCAGTGGTATCAACAGAGCCACCTCACATGGCGTTTCAGGACTTCAGCTAGATTGGCACTGTAGATTTGTGCTCTTTGGCATTTGTGAGTGAGGAGTCTATAAGCAAGTCTGTAAGCTTCCGCGGAGGTAGAATTATATTGCTGACAATGAAAATTACTTCAGAGGGTGTGGGGCATCTGCTGTGTATGGGAGAAAGGGCATTCAAATTAGACGAACATTTAGGAAAGGTAAGAGTAGTGCAGTGCACTGAACAATGAGAATTGAAGAACTTGACTGAAGGAAAGAGGAAATGAAAGATGGAAGAAATTATCTATTATGTCTCACTGGTTTAGTAAAAAGCAAAATGGATACAAATCAAGCCCAATCACGCTCTTCTGTTGCTGTAATGCAGGCAGCTTTACAGCAACACTGTTTGACCTGAAATTCTTGACTTGGCCCTGGGAGAGCCCCTAGATACAACCAGCATTTTTGAATTCAGAAAATCTGTGTCTGCCATCTCCTCTATTTCAGTATTTGTGAGTAACACATCATTGTGCTGAGAACCAACTGATACTGCTCATCTTCAAAGTACGCCATCAAAGTGTCTCCAACAAACTTGGCGGTGCACTCATATTGATCAATAGTATAGTGTAATTCCTGAACTCAAACAACGCATCAAGAAAAGACCAGGTTGAGGTATTGAAGTACAGTACTGAAATTGAAAGGATCCTGCTAGTATGGAAAAGGGATAGAGATGTGTGATGTTATGGCTATGCCTCCCAAGCACGCTAAAATACTATAATACAAGTCAGGAACATTCCACAAAGCTTCATAATACTAGAGTAATTACACGAAAGTTTGTTGTCTGTATTTTCCAGATTGTGTCTTGAGAAGGCAAGGAAAGACAGTAACAGAAGGGGCTGGGGGACAGCAAGAAGGCAGGAATGTACTGCTGGGTTTAACTACTTTTACTGGTTTTGATGAGCAGACTTTTATCTTTTCCTCCTGTTAGAGGAGTTTGACAATGTGTCAGTATACTCTATTTTAAATAGTACAGCTCCAGCTGAGCCAGGAAATGCAGTTTTTACAGAAGATTTTTTGGAGTAATTTGCTGTGGATGTCTTGGTGAAGATTCTTACAAATCACTCCAACACTGTGATCTGTTGGAGGAAAAGCTAAAACAGCACCTGTGTTGTCTTTCTGAAAAAAAAACCCCAAGGACCACTTCATGTATGCATATGTTAAAGAAGCCAAACTTTAAGTAATATTTGTAACAAGTAGTTTTGGAAAAAAATCCATAGATTGCTATATGTGCTGTAGACTACTTGTCAGGTAATTGTAGAAAACAAACAAACCAACACCCAACACCCCCCTCCCCTCAATTCCCCAACAAATAATTCTGTAAAGATTATTTATAAAAATTCAGAAAATGTTTTTGTTCAGGAAAAATGTTATTCAATATAAATAGATCACCTACTTCTGCCTGTGACACTTAGCATCAAGAAAGAGGAATATTTAAACTGGAGAGCTGTAGTTAGCTACATTACAAGACATAGTACAAGATTTTATTCAGGTCAGAAAAAGTATCCTTAAAAGTGGAAATAAAGCCAAAGTGATGTTAATAAAACTGAACATAGAGATTGGCTATGAGGAGAAAATATGTGAAGGTACCTAGAAAAGCTAAACAGGAATTGTTGAAGTATCTCAGAAATAGAAAGCCTGCAGGAGTCATTAGGTCTGCTAGACCACCAGAGGATAGTCATTCCAAAATGATCAGGAGATGGCAAAGAAAATAAATTCTTTTACTCTAGTATTCTCAAAAGACAAAGAAGAAATATATGCACTAACAGAATTCTTTACAGATAATTTCAGAGACATACTGTTAGCGAGCCAAAAAGAGGTGAATAATGCAGAGAGAAAGTCTGGAAGGTAAATATAAAGGGATTTTACAGTGTATTTCAGAGAGAAACCCCCAAACTGAATCACTAATAAAATACATCATTTAAATGACATTTTAAATGAGTTCTTAATTAACAACATGGTTTCTTTGTAAACAAACTCTAAAGGATTTTTCTGGAAACTGTGACTGGGAGAGTGAATCTCAGCACTTGCATGTTACATTGGAAACTCAGCTCATATGGGAAAAAATACAAGAAATTAGGGACAATAGAAATGTTTATATATGAAGGGACATTGAACACACAGACTGAACAGCAAAACAGAAAAAGTAAAGTGAATGATACTGTGAAGGTGCAGTATTTTGCTTTTTTTCCCCCAACTAGCTTGAAATGAACATCCAGGACACTGAAACCCTCTTTGACTTTCTGAACTTTAGGTCAGGCTTAGGTTCACCCACCTAACTTCCAGTGTTTAGCAGCAGTGCCCAGGTGAAAAGTCTGCATTCCAAACACTAAACTTCATTTTAAAATTCCTCTGCAATCAGGTAGGAATTAGCAATTCACCTATGAAAACTCAGAGTTGTAGTCCTGTCTATCCCTCTATGGAGAATAAACTTAGAGCAATGCCTGAAATTAGGCAGGGTATATCCAGTGTGTTGAATAAGAATTAACAATGAGGTTTAATTTTCTTTTCTACATAACCTTGATGGAAATGTATTAGTCTTCAAGTCAGACAATGGTAGTGCTCTTCATGCTTTATGCTGATGGGGGAAACAGCATTTTCTGTGAACCATAATGGCAGCCAAAAGAAAAGTAACGATCAGTTGGAAAAGTTAGACTATTCTCAGTATAGTTTCATGCTTCAATGCCTTTCTAGAGATGGCCAAGTAAGAAAAGTATCCCTTTCTGCATAATAAATGATTAACTGTACATCTCCAATCACATCTGGAAAGCATTTCTGAGTTTCATTCTGAATAGCTGACATTCTCTGTTAATGGTTTTGTCAGCATATGCTTCTTTTGCTTCTTGCAAAACATTTGATAAAATATTAATGTAGAAATAAAACAACAAAAATACAAACCACAATTTTTCCTATTTTCTGATAAATCAGTATGGCTCAGCATAAGTTTACCAACAATTCTTTTCCACATTTGCACCATTGTCAGAGTAAAACATGCTTCTTTTCCTGATTTGCTCTGAGACTACGGAAGGGAGACTAGAAAGCAGACAATCCCAGCCAGCAATGAGAGGGAGGGAGAGCTTGCACAGCAGCCGGACTGGAAAGGGCACCCCACCCCTCCAAACTTCTGGGGAGAACATTCCTTTTCCAGCAGCTGGAAGTAGACTGCAGTTAAAAAAAAAAAAAAAAAAAGTAGAAAAAACTAAATTAGGAAATAATAAAGTGCTGGTCAGATTAGCTGTTGACAATTAATGTTTTCTGCCTTCAGAAGCTAAGAAGCAAAACCAAGTAGGGTAGATGAGAGCTGCCCCTCTCCAGCAGCCAGAGGGGTGAGGCTGAGTGTGGCAAGTGGGGAATACAGGCTGCTGGGTGGGGTGGGTGGATAAAGTGGGTGTGATTTGTGACACTCTTTGGGAAGGAGCCACCACGGCACACTGTCGAGCCAGCTTTGCAGTCGGCCTCCTCTGGCACAGTGATACATTTCAATGAGAAGCATTAGACTGCCATAAAAATTCAAATGATGCACCACAAAACAAAATGATACAATTTGATAGTAACTGCCAGTTAGCACTTTCTGGTCAATATGATGATCATCACTTAATTACAGGCTTGTTTGTGGGAAGTTCAGCCTTCTAAGAGCTCTACTTTTGAATATAACACAGCGATTAGAAACAGTTATTAACGGGTTGGTGCCGTTATTCACCCCGAGTCCCTAAAGGAGAAATTAGAAATCCTGTTTGAAGATGAAATATGACCACTAGAGGATGAAGTCAAGATCCTGAATGAGTGAGGCATTCTATTCCTCAGTCATGCTCTAGAAAGCCAGCCAGAATATGGAACAAATACTTTCTGGAATGTTTGGGTGAATAAATGACAATGCAAAAGTTGGGGATAGTTTATCAACAAAGCAGTACAACTAGGATAACCCAGAAGTCAATCCACAAGCCCTACTTTTATTTAACTTTTTCTTCTCTTGCATAGTCTGTGGGTTTTTCTTTGTTTTCCTTTTCCTTTGTTTCTCTTTCCCCTACATTATCTGTTGTCTATCCATCCCTCCAATCCACTCCCTACTGTTATCCTTTGCTAGTGGTTATCTTCTCTTCTGAACAGTTAATAAGCCATTCCCTCTACTGGTTGAACCTGGGATACACCTGTGCTGAACACTTATGGGTACCTTAGATTCAGCTACTTATTGAACATATGCAGTAAAAAACACAATTATTTTTTAAAATCTCCCTCTCATTTCATATTTATTTGCTTACTACTCTAGTCGATTGATTTATTTGTTCCCCATCCATCCGGCCCTCAGCCACAAACACTTGCTTAATCTTGTTTTCTCTCTCATAACCACAATTACTCACCCACAACCCGTAGATCATCCTTATTTAGGAAATTACTTGCAATTTGGAGAGGACAAAAGGGATACCAACAACAACAACAACAAAATAATCGAGGACCAAAACAGGAACTACTGGCTGTTAATTGATATATCGGTGATGTAAAAAACCCCAAACAAACCAAAATCAACCCTTTAAAATAATACGGTTTTTTAAACAGACTATAAAACAGACTCCCAGTGCTGCTCATCAGTAGAGAAGCTTCTCTGATAAAACACAGGGAAGGGTGATTGCCCCTGTGATTATCACCATGCATTTAAATTAAAGGTGAGAAGATTGTTTCAACTCGTCCATGTCTTGTTTTACTAATAATTATTTAATTTTTAAAAATTATGTTTTTCTCTATACCCTCCCTTGTTTATGATGTATGTATCTGTTCCTGATATCACACCTCCATAAGTCAGGCTTTTCCAACCTATGTATGAATATTTATTTAATTTTGTTGCTGGTACCTGCTATTCAGCTTTGGCTGAGGCCTGGATTTTGCAATTGAAATCTTGACACGTCTTGACTTCATTGGACTGATGAAAATCATAAGGGTCTTACTTCAAGAAATCAGTACAGAATTATACTTGTGTGTAGATTAACATACAATATATGAAATAAAATATGGAATATACAGTATCAAGTGATTAATGTTACCTCTGACACATATCTTTCATTTTTTCCTTATTTCACAGTTTTAATGCAGAATGCTGCTAACCTCATTTTTATGTTTAATTCTAAGTTAGTTGTGAGACAAAAGGTTGATAATGGCTAAATTCAAGACATCCAACATCAAAAGAAATTTTCAACATTTGGACAAAATAAAAACAGGTGTGAATAAAATATCATATTGCAATAGTAAGTGTTATTAAAGCCATTAAAGTGCATTTGAATCGGGTGTTCTATTCATTTTCAAAGCGGACATTTGTAAATGTGTATAGGCAGGACTCTTGTAAATTGAAAACAGAGTATTAGGACTTACTTTGGAATCTGTAGCAAAATCATACTGTGTTTTGGTGATACATAATAATTCATAATTTTGTGTCTTTGAGCAGGGGCCATCCAGTTTTTGTTTCTGCATGGTGTTCTTGTTGGTTGGCATATGTCGTAAGAACAAAAATGTTACTAAAAAAATGTATTTGTTGCATTCTGCCATAGGTATTTAATGTCTTTGATATCACACTTAGTGACGTATCCTCAATATCTGTTCTGACAAATGGTCTTCAGGACTTTTTTTGTAATTTGCTAACTGCTTTTAAGTTAGAGCTGTTGTATTTCCATCTTGTCTCTTCAATATATGTCGTGACAGTGCGAGTCTCAGACAACCTTTCAGTAATTTTGAAGGAAAATAGGAGAAGTTGTATTATCATTTCTGTCTCTGAAATCTACTTCTGAAGTGAATGCCATACATATTTCTGAAATGAATGCCAAATGTATTTTCTAGAAGGGAGTGCCACTGAAAGCCAAGGCAGGCAATTTATACCATGCATAATAATGATATTAATTTTTATGGTGTGTATAAGTTACATTTTGATTAGTTTTTTGCATGATTAAAAATTTGCAAAGCCTTTATGGCCCCCAGGAGCCTACCTGTAATAAACAGCTCTCACCTTCCAAACCATAAAACAGGTCTGCAGTACTTGAACATTACAGCTAATTGCCTTGCTACATCAAAGGGAGCAGCACAAGACTGAGAAAAATCACAGAAGGGGGGGTGGGGAGCGAGGGGCAGTTTCACCTCTAAAGGTTATGTGTTTGTGGCTTGGTGCAGCCCTGTAAAGTTATGGCCTCAGAACTGCTGTTTGCGATTAAGTTGATGGGGAAAGTCTATCCCGCAATCTCTCCCTGCTGCTGACACAGAGTCTTTGTTCACATTCAGATTTCTCAAACTGTTGCCAGGGTCAGGCTGAGGTCAGACACCACGATGATGTATAGGAGAACATGTCTGGGAATTTCTCTCACACTTAAAACACATACCAGAAAAACAGGAGAGCACCCTGCAAAAATTGTCTGATGAGACCCAGATGATACTGTAGCTTTTCTTTTAGTACCTTCATAATTTTCTTTCTCTTTGCCTGACACACACACAGTGTTTTATTAATGTGTGCCACGATAGCCCTTACAATTTTATGTCCCCTCAAGATAAGGACACTCAGTAGCACTTTGACACTTCATTTTCCAGCCCAGGGGGATTGGGCCAGTAAATCTAGTAAAAGAAGCAATGCGTCCGTTCCCAAGGATGAGTCGAAAAGGGATTGCCATCGGCTCGGTGAGGCCACGGGGCCTGACACTGGATACGAGCCTCATGTGTGCGCGCTCAGCATTAACACAGCCCGAGCCAGGCATGATCACAGGCGCACAGCATCCCGAGCCCTGCTCCCCGCCACCCTGACAAACACAGCCCCGCTTCCAGCTGCTGCAGGGATACCTACCATGTTTGATTAGCTATCAGCGTGGGAGGAGGCAGGGGACTGCAGGGAGGAGAGCGCTCACACAGCATGAGGGGGCTTTCCATTCGCATGGAAATTTTTTTTTTAATATGCAATTACTTTTAAAAGAAGGGACCATCTTTCTCCCTGCATTGTTCCAAAAAGTGGACACACATGCTTAGTCCTAACCTATTGTATTTCCATGTCAATGCAAAACACATTGATCTGCGGTCAGGATTTTTCTGGGGGGGGTATGGGGGAAGGTTGATTTCCAAAATTGCAGCTGTGTTTTTCTCTTCCAATTTACAAAAGGTTTTGCAGAGAGTTGAGAATCGGATAGGTTTGCCACATCGATCTGAGGGCTGTTTGCCTAGGCATAGGGTTTCAGTGTATGGCTGGCAGTAAGGCAATAGGCAGCAATTTTTTTGTGCTCAGCTGCTACATATGACAGAGGATATTTCATTCGGCTGTCAGAATGTTATTAATAAAACATGGGGTGCGAAGAGGGCCACTATTTCCCCTTTCAATCACTATAGCATTTACAATGAAAATTTTATGCAGTGTGTAATTTTCAGTTAATGCTTGACACTTAAAATGTCGGTAGCTGCATTTTGTATGGCTCCTGAAGGGTTAATTGTATCATGTTCCCCGCATAAAAGCTCTGCTTATCAAAAGTGAATAGAAGAGTGTATGCAAATGTGTGTCTGTGACCTTTTGCCTTTCCAGGGTTAATTTATATGGTCATTAAAGATTTTATGAAATCGAGCGGCCTGGTGCTTCGAATCCCATTTTACCTTCACCTCCTAATTTATATAATTCCTACCTGAACAGGGAAATATGAATTTTATTTTTGTATGTGTGTGTGCTGCAATGAAAACAGCATGCTGTGCTGTAGGGAGTTGCGAGTCTGGTTATCTGGCATTACTCAGATTGCTAAAAATTCATTAAAATGTGACATCAGCACAGTGAGAGACAAATGATCACAGGATGAAAAGGAACAGTGGGCCTTTCACGGATTAGTGCTACACAGCCCCAGCATAGAAGCTAACTGCATAAACAGATTAATCCACCAGTAGCAGCATAGCTAAGATTTACCGAATAATTAAATGGGCTTGAGTTACTGTGAAGATTTCCATGTAATCTAGCTGGTGTGAACACGTAAGTGAGGTGTGGGTAATGCTGCTTCCTCAGAAGCCGTACACCAAGTTGCATCATTTATCCTGAATGGCTCCCCCTGGAGACAAAATTTGAGACTTCTCCCGCAAAGCCAGAGGTTTATATTTAATACAGTACCTAATACCTAATACTTACTTACTGCAATTAGCGGGATACTGCTGCACTAATAGGATTTATATTTGAGTTCTCCCTTTTTTTTTTTTTTTGGCTCCAAGATGCATTTTTACATGTGCTTGCTTTTGTTCCAGCCTGTGGGGGGTGTGTGTATGTGCGCGTGTGTGTGCATGCATGTGCATGTATTTTAACACAAATCATTTCTAGCCAAAGAATATGAAATGACAGGCTTTAAATCTGTCACGCTGGGGGAAAACAGCTACTCTTGTAAAGACACAGTCAGGTTTTGAAATATTGCAAATTATTTAGAATTAATATCCAACCTCTTTAAAGCACTGTTCTTTCCCTTTTCATCCTCCCGACCCTTCTTCCCCCTGTTTTGCCACCCTCTGTTAGTGCTGTTCTTGTTACAGGACATATTTTTTAACTGCTGTTAACTGGTCGCTGAGTTCCTTTCCTGAGATCTTTTCTGTGTTTGTCCACAGAAGAACAAGGTGAAGACACAGAGGGGTCTGCTAAAAGTACATCAGTGGCTGTGGCTGATGATAAAGACTCAAGTGAGAGAGACAATAGTGAAGGCAAAAAATCTAGTAAAGACTCTGGTAAGATCCTAGAATTTTGTTTTCCCCCTTTTTTAACTTATGAAATACTCTTTCATTTTAAACTGTCTGGACATTCCCACTACTATTCATTGCATGTGCATTTTGCATGTGATTTCTATCAGTAGCCTCCCATTGACCTATTTTTAATCATAACCATCTGACAGGATAGATGCGGATAAGTTGAAGAATATTACAGGACGACCAGTGAGATTATTTTTTAATCAAATCAGTTTGTGTGCTTGTAATTTTTTAAGCGCCTTTCATTAATCTTAGCTGTACTTGTGATTCCTCTGATGGCATATTAATTTTTCATAAGCATAGGATTAGGTACCACTTGAATTTTTTCTTCAATCGGTTTTTGCCCCCCTTTTAACCCAAAGAATGTGGGGGTTTTTTGTTATTATTTTTTGCTCTTGCTCACAGATTAGTTACTCCCAAGAATCTGGCCTCTTCCTGGGCATTTATTTGAGGCATTTGCAAAAAAATACACAAAATCCAGTGAAAAAGTTTACAGATGATTCAGCCTAAGAAAGAGGAAATATCATTGAAAACGGATTATGGGTTGGGTAATTTTGATCTCCTGGAATAGACAAAGCCCAGTAATGAAAGCTACTGTCTTTGAAAACAAAACCTCTATGTCATGACATTTACTTGTGCACAAACAAACCCAGGGCCAGCATCTGGTGTAGATACCCAAGGCTTTTTCTGTGTTTGATTTGGCAAATATGTGACTTCACCCATGCTTTTTATGTATGAGATGGAAATCTATGGTCACAATGAATATTACATTGGCTACTTTTGCCGCACGCTATACCTAGTTACATTATGTTGGATTCACTGAAGCAGAAGAAGTGCTGAAACAGGTTGAAGCCTATTAGTTTCAGGTAGTCATATATCTTTTCCTTGTATGCTGATGACAGCAGCATACAAAGGAGATTGTATTATCCATAAAGACATATAGTTGTAGAGAAAATACCATTTTACATCTGAGTTTCTTTACAACCGAATTTGCCCATTCTGCAATTTGGTCTTTACATAGTAAACATTTTTTAATTTATTTCCAAAAAAAATTATAGATGGCCCTTTCTATGCCAAGTCAGTTCAGAAGACTGACTTAAAGATTAAAGCTTCCTTTAAGTTTGCTTGTTGATGGGCTAAGGTCAGTACCCATCACAGTTTACAACCTTGACTGCTCTTCAGTCGCTTTATTTTTTGAGATCAAGAGGCTGAGGGAAGGCTGATGATGACGAGGATGATGTTGAGCAAGAAGCTGTGTTGTGGTTTAAAATATATATTCCCCTTGGCTGGCTTTCTGACTTGGTCAGAACTGTCTGCAGTGCAGTAAAGCCATGCTCTCAGGCTGACACAGGTCTTCCTATGCGGCCTCCTCAGGGGCTGGCCTGGACACTCCCCAGGAGAGGAGTGACAGCCACTTGCAGCCTGCATTTCCTACCATACGCTTTGCCTAGGGGACTGTGTGAACTACTTCAGGGAATTTATAAGAAGCCGTCTCTTTTCCTTAGGCTGGTCCATTTGTAGTTGTTTAGGAAAGAATACGGTATTAAAGATCCAGCAAAAAAAAAAAAAAAAAAAAAAAAAAAAAAAAAAAGGAAAAAAAATGGAATCTAGAAAAAAATACTGAAGGGGAATTCTCAAAATTCCATCAGGATTAGCCACTCATAAGGGCCAAGTTTAATTAGGACAAACCTATATCCAGATGCCTACTGGGTGCACTACAAAAAAACAGCATAATTGTTCTGCATTCCCGTGCCAGCAATTACACAAATAACTTTGCAGTAAGATTCATATAAAAACAAGGGTTGAAATGCATGATTGCCTTTGTGCTTTGCAGAAAATAGTTTGTACTGTAAAATCCTGAATCTTTTAGAAACTTTTATTTTGCTAATCTAAATTCTGCATATGTAACATTCCAACCATCATCTTAATTTTCACTCATCTGACAAGTATTTCTAATGACTGCATAAATGCTTATGTATAATTGAATGTTAATTTGGTCTTTCTCATGAATTGAGCCTTGCAAGTCTTGCCAAAGAAATCTCAGGAAAACCAATAAATTAATCACAATACTAACAAGTTAGACAGGAAAGTGGTGTGACCCTTCTTTAGCATAGAATCTATTAGACAAGAAAGGATTAACATGTATTTAGTAACAGTGTGTTTGTGTAAGCTGTTGTGCTGCATTGCTTACCTTATCTCAAGGAGTAGGGCTTTCAAAATGAGACTTGGCAATACGCAAGTTATATTTGTTGAATATTCATTCAGAATAGAAAAGCCTACTAATGCCTCATTTATATTGTCATTTAAATCTAGTGCCACTTTAGATTAATTATAATCCAAATTACAGCTCTATGCAGTGCAAGAATTAATATGGAATTTATCCAGATTAATACATTTGCATTGAAAATGTAATATGTCTCTGCCATGGCTAAGGGGAGCACTTTTTAATAAGGTAGTAAACATGAGGAAGGATGGAAATTAACCTTCATTATTGCAATGAAAATTATCCTTTCATTCTACTCTAATTAGAAAGAATACTCTACCAGTAATTATAATTTTAGAATTATTTTGAGTCTGAATAACATCATCTGATGTGTCAGAAGTCTTTATCAAATACAAAGATTCATAAATAAGAAAATAGTGGTTTTATCATGGCTTTTCCAGGATTTTTTCTCACTCGTATATGTACTTTATTAACTTTCTCCTTCTTATTAGCCAGTAAGCACAAACATTTTTATTTTTATTTTTGTTTTGGGGCTTCAAAATATATTATGAAGGTGATGACATCTGAATTGCAGTGAATTGTGTCATTTTTATATTAGCAATCCTACACAAGTTAAATAATGCTGTTACTGACAGGCAATCATTGACTGGTCTATTTCATGGCACTTATTTATAATTAAACTTATTTTTGAGCTAAATGTATTGAAGTTGCATTATTCATCTAAAATAAGCTGAGTATTTTATATTATAAAAAGAATTGCAGTTGTGTTTCACAATTGCAAAGAAAAAAACAACCTACAAATAATGTCTCTCAAGAATAAAAAATGAGTATTTAAAACATGAACCACTGGATTTAGTCTTTTCCTGCAGCTGCGTGGTAGGAATGGCATGGCAGTGGAACATCTAGCTATGAAAAGAGTGCCACACTGCATGCTTAAGACCATAACATTTTCTCTTCTCTCTCCCTTCTCCGTTGAGACCATAGGCGTTTACAGCTTTTCTACAAAAACTCCCTAAACCAGCAAATTCAGCGTGGAAAGCAGAGCGTTGATATTGCAAGAGAAGAGACTGAGCTGTAGTAGCTGGACCATTGCATAAAAAGCTGAACTCTGCTTTTGGCATGTTCACTGTGGCTCGGGGACTCTGGTCTTCACCATGTGCAGGGGCGAGTGACTCCCCTGTGCCACAGGGCAAAATCAGCCACCCTTTTTCTTTTCTTTAAAGATCACCAGAAGTCCCAGACTCAGTTACATTACTATTGGCCAGATGTAACTTCAGTCATATAAGAAGTAACAGTGCTTGGGGTTGAATGAATCCAGAGCCAAACGACAACAAAAACAACAAAGCCTCTGTAAACTTTGACAGTTTATATAAATATCATAGTAAACATTGTAAAAAGCTGTGCTTTGTTATGCATTTATTGACCCCAGCACAGTGTTTTATAACTCTATGGTTTTATTATATTAACCACAAAAGAAATTTAACCAAAAAACCTCCCTTGTTTTTATAGAAACAAGAACTATGTGTTTCATGAGTATTATAGGCCCTTTGAAGTAATTAAGTTATTCCATCTTGTGGTGGAAGATGGTGTGTAATATTAACCTTGTGTGTGCCCAGGCACACACAGAGTGCACTTCAAGATAAATTTCACCAGCAGTTAAATATCACTGCCAAAACACAGTTAGATGCATTTTCACAAGTAAATTTTGAAGGAGAATTTGGTTCGTAATTTCTGTAACTACCAGTTGAGAACAATCTAGTGTGATGAGGGGAAGAGAAGGCGGAATTTTTTCATTTTGTATTTAAATTCGGCTTCCTGTGTAACAGCGTCCATTTACATCACCTGAGATTTTGGCCCATTTGTCTTTAAAAAGGATATTTTAAAAGTGACATATTATAAAGGAAAGAAATAGTAGAGAAGTTTTTGACAGTTGGAAATGAAAAGATGTTAATAATTTGAATCTACCTTTCTAGAACCCAAGAAACAACCTTTCTCTCTTAATATGGTATGTCACTTTTTTACTTCCCCTAATTCTCACAGTTATTAAGTTATTAAGTATCACAGAGATACTTAAATAATATGTAAATACAGATAGGCCAGGGAGTACTCTATTAATAATCATAAAGCAAAGTGAGTAATAAAATTGTGCCATATGTGATTTCATCACTTAGATTTTACCTTTAAGCATAGGTAGTCCTTTGGGCTGTTGGCCCAGCAGCGACTGTGCAGTCTAAAAGAGGCCTCCAGGATCTGTTCCTGAGAGTGCAAAAATTCAGGGGGCTCCAAAAAGGGACTTGTTCGGATGATAAACCAATGATGATGAATTGATCATTATAAATAGGGAAATATGGCAGGAACAAGCTTTAATTTGAGCTAGAACATGCAAAACTTACTGGCCTAAATTACACCAAAAGAAATAATTAACAACTTAGGAATGAAAATCAGTGTGTGGGGAAATCACCATTAATGTATGTCATAAAATATGTTTTATGGGGTTTTTTTTAAAAAGTGCCCTTCAGAAAATATCCCTGTATGATTCAGTTTTCAGTTGGTTATTATTTTACCATGACTATTTGATATTTACCTTGAAAACTATTCTCTTATTTTGCTTCTCTTTAGTGTTGTCTTTGTAAGATCAAATACTGCACAAAGTCTATATGAAAATAATAATAATAAAAAGTTCTTGATTTTGTGTTTTCTTTGTTCATGTTTACTTTGTTGCCAAAATGTCCATGACCTTATTTTTAAATTAATCCTAGGTTATTGTGCAATGAGGTGCAATTTGTTCATTTATATGAACCTTATGTGGATTGAAAAAAATCAAGATAAATCTTCATGCACAGCATACAATCAGATTACCCCTGGACTATATATTTACGTTGGGTCTGATAGCAATCAATGGTTTAGCTTCATTGCATTTCAAGATGTATTTGCACCCAGTGTCCAGTGATAGTGTCCTCACCCTGGAAATAATTTAGTTGCAAATTGACTGGAAGATGGTGAAAATTGAAAGTTAAAATTAGAAATACTCATAATAAACAGCAGAAAAAAGGTCAGATGATGCCGCACTATGATGAGATTGGAATGGTTGGTAAATGAGGTTTTGTGTTTGTCGTGAGATGTATGTGACATGCCTACCCAATGCTCTTGTAATATCCAGCCTAGCAGAAGAGATTATCTGGCAAATTGACGCTGGAAAGAATTTTCTGATGGACTGGGAAATTAGAATTGCACTCTTTTCTTTGATGTGTGCAAGACTGGGCCGCATTACACAGCTAGCTCAGGCATAATATTAAATATAGTATTTAATACTTAATAGTACAACTATCTATGGAAAACAATTATATTCTGGTTTTGATCACAAATGCCAGACTATAAAAATTCACAGTGTAAACATCTAAAGCAATCCCAAATGACTGATCTTTGTATATAATTAATATTAAGTTAGCTCTGAAATTCTATTCTCCACAGTATTTCTTTTAAAGCCTCGCTATATTTAGTTCAGAATAGTAACCAGGCAGGAGTTATCAAAACAGCACAATAATTATATTGCTCAGACAGTTTAGAAAAGAGAGAGGGTAATTAAACAGCAGCAAATTAATTATTTTGGAAAACAGGCTTTTTAAGCAAAAGATGATTTGTTTTAATGTAATACACAAATTCATACTGAGCTGCTAAAGAAAGAACATTATTGATTAATCTTTAAAGGCAACCTAGGGTTATCTAAACGGTAGAGAAGAGTCCATTTTTAAATGTATTTATAGAGTATCAAGGATAAAAGTGTATTTTCACCTTTGTGCTTACCAGAGTTGTTTCATTCAACTTTATTTTTTCTCAGAGTTTAAAAAAACAAGCAGACAAACAAAGACCGTCAAAGACAATACAGACCTTTGAAGTCAGAGCCTCTTTTAAACCAGGAGATTTTAAAGTTTAAAATATGTTCTTAAAAATTATGTTTTCAAAACAGGAATAGTCACACCAGAGAAGGAACCAAAAGTGAACACTGTGGTAGGGGCACAACAGCTTCTGGCAAAAGAAGAGGATGGTGCAGCTAAAAAATCAAAGCCTCCAGAGGACAATAAATTTTGTCATGAGCAGGTAAAAGGAAATGTAACAATTTAATTGCATTCTAGAACTCTTTTTCAAATAACTCAAGAATGAAACAGAGATGATATGCTGTTAAAATAGCTATATCAGCAAGTTATAAAAAGCACATTGACTAATAGCCTGCATCTTAACTTGATTCTTTTTCAGTTCTATCAGTGTCCTTACTGTAACTACAATGGTAGGGACCCAAATCGTATCCAGATGCATGTCCTGTCACAGCATTCAATGCAACCTGTTATCTGCTGCCCCCTCTGCCAAGATGTCCTCAGCAACAAAATGCATCTCCAGCTTCATTTGACCCATCTGCACAGTGTGTCCCCTGACTGTGTGGAGAAACTACTCATGACAGTAAGTGCTCCAAATACTGATGCACATGCTACACAAACATACTTGGGCCTTGTGGGCGATGTGTTTGTTGTGATGTAGTATTCAGGTAGCCTGAGGAGGGGAGTGGGTCAGGACTCTTAGGTTCTCTTGTCAGCTCATCCAGTGACTGCTATCCCTTGGGAAAATGGCTGAAGGTGGATTTCACAGATGCAAAAAGCCTGTAATTCCTCATTGACATGAACCTTGGAAAGGTCAAGCCAGTCCATGTCTCTAAGTGCATGCCTGAAAATTTGGTCTAATAATATTCAGGCCTCAGAAGTATTGTGAGTTCCGTTTGCAAAATAATAGGAACTCCCTGAAGAATGTAGTTCCCAAACGTAGAAGGATTCCTGTGTATACCTGTGCATTACATTACATGAAATTCACTGTGAAATAGCAGTTCAAATATGCATTCAAAACAATGTCAGTAAAAACACAATCAGGCCTAGTACGTATTTGTTATTGGAGCATAAATTCAGTTAGAAAACAGACCTCCTAAGATACACTGGCTCTGGTTGTCTTGCCTTCTTAGATGGAAATGTACTTGGAAATCTCAGTGATCCAGCTCCTTAAGTATTTATTTCTGTATCCATAAATGACTCCTTCATTTGTATGGGTGTAGTTAAAGATCTACCACCTCATTCCCAAGTAAAGTGGCAAAAATATTAGAAAGAATTGAGAGCTCTTGACTGAAGGTCTAGAGTTCCTTGTGCTTAGAGCTGATGAGCAAATACACACTTGGGGATCTTCTTTTCTTTTCCTTGGTTTTCTATTAATTATAGCTCTAGCAGACCGTGTAATTTTGGCCCACTGAAAGGAAAATGCAGTAGAAATTTAACTTTCACAGACCCGTTTAGGAAAATGGAAAAATATGGAAAATTTGCCCCTTCATTTTGAGCAGCATTAGCTTTCTTCTCAAGTTCTTCATGATTCCTTCTATGCTGATAATGAAGGAACTTTGAAATCTTTCCTCATCAGGTGCTGGGGAGTTGTCCCAATGTTTCTGAAAGGGGAAAAAGCCCCGATGTTTCCCAGAGAAAAAGATTGTAAAACATAATTTGCATAATGGAAATTGTCATCGTTGCTAACACTAATATGCTCTGTCCATAACTGAACCCTCTGACAACAAAATAAATACTATCTATAGCAAATTTTTCTTCTCTGGAACATTTACAGTTCTCTACATATTTTTTTTTTTAAAGTCCTTCCCTCCCAAGTAAACTGAAAGTCATTAGTGCTATGAGAGGATGCTGTTAATGCCATGTTTAAATCACAAGTGTACTAAACTCAGATTTTTTTAAAATGTCTAGAATATTTTTTCCAAGAAGCAGTTTGTGTGTGTGTGTATATATATATATGTAATTCTTATGTATCCAATGTTAGAGGAACAAAAGATATTACTACTCATAGCTCATAATGAATGTAGCTTCCATTACTTATTTACAGCTCAAAAATCTCTTCTGTGGATATTTCTACCTCTGTATGAAGGAAGTCCTATCCTTCTGTTAGAGAAGAGGAGCTGCAGCACAGTCTGATTTACCCAAGGTCCTTTAGACAGAATCTGACAGTGCAGGAACTTTAACTTGCTAAGTCTTAATAGGACAGTCCTATATTTCTGATATAAATTTGTTTTAAAGATCGAAGCAAAATAAAAATATGAAATGTTGAGCAAATATTCATGTTGACTTAGCTAAACCGAGTACTACCGACTAAGAGTACCTCCTTCAAAGATTTCTGTCTAAATTTGAAAGCATAACACAACAGGTAAAGCAATCTGAAGAACATACATAAGCAATTGAAGTCAAGAAAAAGCAAAAAAACTTAGTTTTAAATAGAAATAAGTTATTACTTCTCTATTGGAAGAAACATAATTTTCTATCAAAGAGCATGGAATGTCCAGCATTTGTGTAAAAAAAATACAGGTGAAGAAAAGTGGGAATGCCCTCAGTGAAGGACTAAATGGTCACCATATCTCAACATGATCTCTGTCTTTGGAGGATATCCTAGGAGAATTCTCCTGATAAATCTGATGACCCTGGCAAAGTCAGCAAAACCTTCTTTGTGGTGATATTGAGACTAATGAAATAAATATTGAGTGCATGTAGTTCTGTAGCATCCCCTTATTGTGGATTATTTTGGGTTGATTCTCCACCATGGGACACATGATGCTCTGGATTGTGATTTTTCAGAAACCGTTATTAAGGACTGAATCAGGATCCTGATTTAGTACTGACAGTCATCCAGATATGGTGGATCTTTTGAATTACAATTTCATACTTTTGTGTAGTATTTCAATTTCATACTTTTGTATAGTGGGACTTTTTCTGTAATAATACCATATTCTTGATTTTCAAAGGTTCCTGTACCAGATGTCATGATGCCCAATAGTATGCTATTGCCAGCAGCTGCTTCAGAGAAATCTGAACGTGACACACCTGCAACCATTACAGCTGAGGGATCTGGGAAATATCCAGGTATGCAAGAAAAAGCCCAGACCTGTAAAAGCTAGGTATGGGCAATTTAGAAATAAACTACTTGTTACTTAGTCAATGGAATCTTTTTCTGACATGCTTATAGCTACAGAGATAAAAAGATAAATGTAGCAAATGGGTCTGAATTTGGCTGAGCTAGTAGAATGCACGTGTGTGCCAGACTGTTTGTTTTTGGTTGAGGTAAAATCAAAACAGCAGTGCCTAGCCACTTTGAGGGCAAGATCCTCCTTGTTTAACCAGCAAATAAGACCAAGTCCCAAAAGACAGTGGCACTTTAACCGTCAATGTGGAATATTAGGTAAGTGATTTTGTCTTCATTTCCAATAGTAGGTTTCTGATCTTGGACACTCACAGTATTATGCACTGGTAAACTTTGCTGCTTGTCACAGCATGCCTCTCCCTCTCTTCTCCGACCCTTATCATCCTCTTTCTAATCACCTGTCCTTCCTATTGTCCCCATTTTTCTACTCTGTCCCGATTTCCTACTGTTTATTTCCTTTTCTTGTTTGGTGCTCCCATTGCACCAATAAACTCCTACCTTCTGGCAAAGGAAAGCTCTATGCCACTGCTCGGCCAGATGCCCCTGCCAATTGTGTATGGGTTTTTTTCCTTTTCTTAACCTCCTGTTTGTCCTGTCTGCTTTGTTTTCTGGGACAAGGACAGGTTGTTATATTTTGTTAAGCCAATGAATGGCATACTTAGATGCCTTTTTTGATTTCTGATGAAAACATAAATTAAAATTAATACTGTGTGGTTTCTCTTCTACTTGTGTAAAAGACGCTTCACTTTCTTTAACTAGGTGAAAGTCCTGTGGATGAGAAAAGTACCCCTGGGATCGATGAATCAAAAACTGGAATGGAAATTAAGACTGAGGAACAGAAGCCACCTAAGGAATCTACTGAAACAGCAGATTGGAATAAGAGCAGCAGTAAAGATGTAAAAACCACTGACTCTATGACAGACCAGCTAAATGAGCAGCAGAAGAAGCAACAGCTGTCTGTTTCTGACCGCCATGTCTATAAGTACCGTTGTAACCATTGTAGCTTGGCTTTTAAGACTATGCAGAAGCTTCAGATACATTCCCAGTACCACGCTATTCGGGCGGCTACCATGTGTAGCCTTTGCCAACGTAGCTTCCGTACATTCCAGGCTTTAAAAAAACACTTGGAAGCAGGCCACCCTGAACTCAATGAAGCTGAACTTCAGCAGCTGTGTGCATCTTTACCTGTCAATGGTGAACTCTGGGCAGAAGGTGAAAGTATGGCACAAGATGATCATGCACTAGAACAGGAAATAGAAAGAGATTATGAGATGGACCAGGAAGGTAAAGCAAGTCCTGTAGGAAGTGATAGTAGCTCTATTCCAGATGATATGGGCTCGGAACCAAAGCGGACCTTACCTTTTAGAAAAGGGCCAAATTTTACTATGGAAAAATTTCTAGATCCATCTCGCCCATATAAGTGTACAGTGTGTAAAGAGTCTTTCACCCAAAAGAACATTCTCTTGGTCCACTATAACTCGGTATCCCATCTGCATAAACTCAAAAAGGTTTTGCAGGAAGCGTCAAGTCCTGTCCCTCAAGAAACCAACAGCAGCACTGACAACAAACCCTACAAGTGCAGCATTTGCAATGTTGCATATAGCCAAAGTTCTACATTGGAAATCCATATGAGATCTGTGCTTCATCAGACAAAGGCAAGGGCTGCAAAACTAGAACCAAGTGGTAATATAAGTAGTGGAAATAGTGTAGCAGGGAATGTTAATAGCCCCAGCCAAGGAATGCTAGAATCTATGAGCTTACCAGCAGTTAACAGCAAAGAAACACATTTAGATGCCAAAGAATTAAATAAAAAGCAAGCTTCTGAATTAATTTCTGCTCAGCCAACACATCACCCACCCCAGTCACCAGCACAACTTCAAATGCAACTACAGCATGAACTGCAACAACAAGCTGCGTTCTTTCAACCACAGTTTCTAAATCCAGCTTTTTTGCCTCACTTTCCAATGACACCAGAAGCACTGCTCCAGTTTCAACAGCCTCAATTCCTTTTCCCATTCTATATACCTGGGACAGAATTTAGCTTAAGCCCAGATCTGGGTTTGCCTGGTTCTGCCACATTCGGTATGCCTGGAATGGCTGGTATGACAGGATCACTGCTTGAAGATTTGAAGCAGCAGATACAAACTCAGCACCATGTTGGCCAAACCCAGCTACAGATACTGCAGCAACAGGCACAACAGTATCAGTCCACCCAACCCCAACTTCAGTCCCAAAAGCAGCAGCAGCAAAGTAGTAAGCTGATGAAAGCAGAGCAGAATACCTTAGTAAGTACAGACTGCCAGCTGATAAAGGATATGCCGTCATATAAGGAGTCAGAAGAAGTTTCTGAAAAACATGAGAAGCCAAAGCAAGAGTTTACTAATGAGAATGAAGGACTAAAAGAAAACAAAGATATGAAGAAGCCAAAATCCTCAGAACCAGCCATCCCACCACCCAGAATAGCTTCTGGAGCAAGGGGGAATGCAGCCAAGGCTTTGTTGGAGAACTTTGGGTTTGAGTTAGTTATCCAATACAATGAGAACAGACAAAAAGTGCAGAAAAAAAGCAAGACTGGGGATGGTGAAAACACAGACAAACTGGAGTGTGGAACCTGCAGTAAGCTTTTTTCCAACATTCTTATTCTGAAGAGTCATCAAGAACATGTGCATGGACATTTTTTTCCATATGGAGCGTTAGAAAAATTCGCCCGACAGTACAGGGAGGCATATGACAAACTTTATCCAATTTCCCCATCTTCTCCAGAAACACCACCACCTCCTCCACCACCTCCTCCACCTCCTCCTCCTCCTCCTCCTCCAACTCCTTCTCAGCCTTCTTCAGCTGGAGCTGGAAAAATTCAAAACACAACTCCCACACCTTTGCAAGCTCCACCACCTACACCTCCACCGCCGCCTCCTCCACCACCACCTCCACCTCCTCCACCACCACCACCGTCAGCCCCACCTCAAGTCCAGCTTCCTGTTTCACTTGATCTCCCACTTTTCCCTCCAATTATGATGCAGCCAGTGCAACATCCTGCACTGCCTCCTCAGCTCGCCCTCCAGCTGCCACCAATGGATACTTTATCTGCTGATCTTACCCAGCTTTGCCAACAGCAGCTGGGATTAGATCCCAATTTCCTGCGGCACTCTCAGTTCAAGCGTCCACGTACAAGGATCACAGATGACCAGTTAAAAATCTTGCGGGCTTATTTTGATATTAACAATTCTCCAAGTGAAGAGCAGATCCAAGAAATGGCTGAGAAATCTGGTCTTTCACAGAAAGTTATCAAGCACTGGTTTCGAAATACGCTGTTTAAAGAACGACAGAGAAATAAGGATTCTCCATATAACTTCAGCAATCCTCCTATAACAGTATTGGAAGATATCAGAATAGATCCTCAACCTTCAGCTGTAGAACCCTACAAGTCTGACGCGTCTTTCAGCAAGAGGTCATCCAGGACTCGGTTTACTGACTACCAGCTTCGTGTCCTCCAAGACTTCTTTGACACAAATGCTTATCCAAAGGATGATGAAATCGAACAACTTTCAACTGTACTTAACCTGCCTACTCGAGTTATTGTCGTATGGTTCCAAAATGCACGACAAAAAGCTCGCAAAAGTTACGAGAATCAAGCTGAAACTAAAGACAATGAGAAAAGGGAGCTGACGAATGAGCGTTACATCCGAACTAGTAACATGCAGTATCAGTGCAAAAAGTGCAGTGTGGTTTTTCCCAGGATCTTTGATTTAATTACACATCAGAAAAAGCAGTGTTATAAAGACGAAGATGATGATGCTCAAGATGAAAGCCAAACTGAAGACTCTATGGATGCCTCTGATCAAACAGTATATAAGAACTGTACAGTTTCTGGCCAAAATGACTCGTCAAAAAGCCTGACAGTCACTGCAGCAAGCTCTGGCTCTGGTTCTAGTACTCCTTTGATTCCATCACCCAAACCAGAACCTGAGAAGGCTTCTCCTAAACCAGAGTCCACAGAAAAACCAAAACAAAATGAAACCACCTCTAAGCAAACAGATACAACTTCCCAAAGCGCCAAACCAGTACAGTCTACTCCAGTAACATCTTCTGACCCTCAGCCCTCAGCTTCTCAACCACCACAAAAGCAATCCCAGATTGTAGGGAGACCTCCTTCTGCATCACAAAATACACCGGTTCCTTCCAGTCCTTTGCCAATTTCCATGACTTCTCTACAGAACAGTCTACCTCCTCAGTTATTACAGTATCAGTGTGATCAGTGTACAGTTGCCTTTCCAACTCTAGAACTTTGGCAAGAGCACCAGCACATGCATTTCCTAGCAGCCCAAAACCAATTTCTTCACTCACAGTTTTTAGAAAGACCGATGGATATGCCCTACATGATATTTGACCCAAATAATCCTTTGATGACCGGACAGTTACTTAACAGTTCTCTTGCTCAGATGCCACCACAAACTGGCTCATCACATACAGCACACCCTGCTACAGTTTCTGGTTCCCTGAAACGAAAACTAGATGATAAAGAAGACAATAACTGTAGTGAGAAGGAGGGAGGAAACAGTGGAGAAGATCAACATCGTGATAAGCGTTTAAGAACTACAATTACTCCAGAGCAGCTGGAAATACTCTACGAAAAGTACCTGCTAGATTCCAATCCCACCAGAAAGATGCTAGATCATATTGCACGTGAAGTGGGACTGAAAAAGAGAGTCGTACAAGTCTGGTTTCAGAACACAAGAGCCCGAGAAAGAAAGGGGCAATTCCGTGCAGTAGGTCCAGCCCAGTCCCATAAAAGATGTCCTTTTTGTCGAGCTCTGTTTAAAGCAAAATCAGCTTTAGAAAGTCACATCCGCTCTCGACATTGGAATGAAGGAAAACAGGCTGGTTATAGTTTGCCTCCGAGTCCTTTGATATCAAATGAAGATGGAGGAGAAAGTCCACAAAAGTACATATTTTTTGATTACCCATCACTGTCATTAGCAAAAACTGAATTATCAAGTGAAAATGAGTTAGCCTCCACTGTATCAACCCCTGTTAGCAAAACTGCAGAAATGTCACCGAAGAACCTTTTAAGTCCTTCTTCTTTTAAAGCAGAGTCTAGTGAGGATATAGAAAATTTGAATGCCCCTCCTGCTGACTCTGGATATGATCAAAACAAGACTGACTTTGATGAGACTTCATCAATTAATACAGCAATTAGTGATGCCACAACAGGGGATGAGGGGAACAATGAAATGGAAAGCACAACTGGCAGTTCAGGGGATGCAAAACCTGCATCACCTCCCAAAGAACCAAAACCGCTTGTGAATGACACATTACCAAAATCAGCAACTACACCTACAAATGAGAATACTGATGATAAATTTCTCTTTTCCCTAACAAGCCCTTCAATACACTTCAGTGAAAAAGATGGCGACCATGACCAAAGTTACTACATTACTGATGACCCTGATGATAATGCCGATCGCAGTGAAACTTCAAGCATAGCTGATCCAAGTTCACCTAACCCATTTGGAGCTAGTAATCCTTTTAAATCCAAAAACAGTGATCGGCCAGGCCACAAACGTTTCCGAACACAAATGAGTAACCTTCAGCTTAAAGTTCTCAAGGCTTGCTTTAGTGACTACCGAACTCCAACCATGCAGGAATGTGAAATGCTAGGGAATGAGATTGGTTTGCCCAAACGTGTCGTTCAGGTCTGGTTTCAGAATGCCCGGGCTAAAGAAAAGAAATTCAAAATTAACATAGGGAAGCCATTCATGATAAATCAAACTGGACCTGATGGGACAAAGCCAGAATGTTCTCTCTGTGGCGTGAAATACTCTGCACGTTTGTCCATAAGAGATCATATCTTTTCCAAACAACATATTACAAAAGTGAGAGAAACTGTGGGAAGTCAGCTAGACCGGGAGAAAGATTATTTAGCTCCTACAACGGTTAGACAGCTGATGGCACAGCAAGAATTGGATCGCATAAAGAAGGCTACTGATGTGCTAGGATTAACAGTACAGCAGCCAGGCATGATGGACAGCAGTTCTCTTCATGGTATCAGTTTGCCAGCAGCTTATCCAGGACTCCCTGGCCTTCCTCCTGTTCTTCTGCCTGGAATGAATGGTCCATCCTCCTTACCTGGATTTCCACAAAGTTCAAACAGTAAGTCTATAAGGGGGTGATTTTCTCATTTTATTAATTTGATCATCTTGCACAATCACCATCCCCTTCTAAGACAAAGCATATTATGCATTCATATCATGCTTGTAAGACTGGTGTGAATAGCTAGAAAGTACTCCTATGAGGTATACTCAGTGCGTTTCTCCACTGTTGCTGTAGCCTGGATGATATATCTGACTTCTCAAAAAAAAAAAGAGAGAGAGAAATGTTTTTAGCCCATACTAGGTTTTTTTAACAAAAGCAATAGAAATATATAATTGTTATACTTATTTGTTTGTTTTGAATGATACTCCTTTAGTCAAAACATGGGTTAGAATTTTGTATGTAAATTTTTGTATGCAAATATTTAATGTAATATCTCATGAAGCACAAAATAGATTCTTACATTATCAGTTCATCAGGCAGTTGGTTCACCTGTTAGACCACTCCAACCTGTTGTCTAATCTAGAATAAATATTTAATATAAAATGCTGACCAGGACCCTTTGTTATATTTCTGAATAATTGCTTGCTAAAATAAAAAAGGGTTTGTTGAAGGTGATTTTTAAAGGCAGTTTCAATTGTAATCCAAATTCCTGGAGTTTATAAAGTCATCGTAAACATGTATCGCTTCATTTGCGCTTGCACTTTCAACAGAACATCTAACTCATTTTACTGACAGTTTTAACTCTTGTTTGACTTTGACACATTGGAAAGCACTCCCTCTTGTAATACGTTTCACCGATGGTAAGGAATCAAGTTTTCTGCAGCATGATTTTTTTAGTCCTCAAAGAATGAACCTAATTTATTTCTTGAACTAGGCTCCAGTTTTGCAGTCTGGGTTCATTGTGACTGCAGCCTTGCAGACTAAAGCTCTCCCATTAATCTTCTAACTTTGCATATTCATATCAAATATGTGCAGAGAAGAGTTAGGAAGCTGGTTGAGACCCCTCACCTCATTTTATCCAGTAATCCCACTTGCTGTTGATCTCTAAACTTTGCTTTAGAAAGCAACACACTTCGGCAAGTAAAGTAGAGGCTTAATCACCAGTGTTGTTAGACATACTGAGACTGTAGCAATGTCTTCTCTACTACCCAATTCTACTTTGATTGATGATGATCATGTTATTGTTTCCCTAAGTGGTGGTCAAAGCATCTTGTTTTTCTCTTCATTGGATCATAGAGGCTTTCCTTCCACAATGGAGTCTCTGGCTGAGTGCCCTCTGGCTTTTGTCAAACAGTTATTGGCACAGAGATTGCATATAAAGGAAACATAAAGTTGCTGTATTTCCTTCTTAATGGCATACAGTGTCCTGGTCCTAAAATGGCTGGTTGTTGTTCATTAAAATTATAGATATGGTTTCTCTATATAACTTTGCTAAACAGCTTTGGCTAGGTTGACCTTCAGGTAAAAAGGGCTTCAGAAAACTCAGTCTTTGTCTATACTGCTAAAAGAAATTTACTTGGGAATATATTCTTTTAGTTCAGTGCCAGGAAGTTCCCATGCAAAGTGTGTCTGGGGAATGGTCATGGACCCATGATAGCCTCTCAGCTGTGCTCTGGAGTTGTTTAGGAGGAGGCTAGTTGGCCCAGGCCAAAACAGTGTCTGTAACCATTCTTACTGTTTAACTTTACAGAAGGTTTACTTTCAGTTTCTGGGAAATGTTCCCTGATGCTCTTTAACTCACTAGTATCAATGTAGCCTCAAAGTCTATAAATTGTCCTTTTAATAATACAAAAGGCATGATTACGGGCCAACTGTTCCATAACAATTCCATATTCAGATTTTCTAATTTCCGCCAAATATCTCTTCTTTGATATCATGCACAGTGCACTGCCAATTGAGATGGATTTTTACCCTCTTTCATCTTTCATTTTCTTAAGGTTAATTAGCCCATTGTGGGCAAAGCCCACTGTGTAAACCAGCTACTAGATTCTTGTTGTTAACTTACTCTTCTGCCATATGCTAAACAGCCCCTACATCCCCCTTTTGTTGCCTGGAAAATACTTGCATACATGAATCTCCATTCCCTAATGATACATAATGGAGCAGTGATAGTGAGTGGAAGGAAAAAAAAAGAGATTATTTTAATCATTCATCATAGAAAAACAGTAATGTACTTAGATGTGCTGCAGTATGTGCTCAACACTAGTATTTTCTGCACCTAATTAACCCATTTCTATTTTCTTCTCTACCCTGATAGCTGATAGCTCACATTCATATTTGATGCTAAGAATCGTTTAAGAAGTATCTTTTGGAAGCAAGCTTCCAAGCAAGCTTTTCCTTGGCTGCAGTTCTTCTAGCAGCGTGTATATTTTCAGCCAGCAGGACAATTGCTCCCCATCGTTCTTTGTGTGAAGGATTTGCTGAAGCTCCCTGACGACTCACTAGCTTACAGTTCAAGTCTGCTTCTTGTGAATTCATCTGCAAGTGTGTAATTTCTTCTCTCTAGGACCCAAACCCAAAAATGCACTTCAGAAGAAGCCTCACTGGGATCCCTTACACTGAAATATTTACTTGTTTTCACTGTTGCTTGCAGGGTTGGTAACTGTTTCTCCTGTAGCAAAGCCCGTCCATTCTGTCCTTCATGTTTGTTCAAAGGACAATGTTAACATTAGTAAGATCCTCAGTTTGAAAGAATGTGTTTACTCTGACAAGGAACTATTGAAACCTAATTGTAAACATAATACTTAAAATTCTCTTTTGTGATTCTCTTTCCTTATGCTAGATAGAGAAATAACCCTGATTAGTTTCACTGATTAATACAAGTTTATAAGGGATTTCACTTCCATGTTCATCCGTCCAGTATTTTTTATGGATTTCCAAAATACAGAAAACCCAGCTAAATTTTGGAAAATATTATGCTTTTTTAAATACAGTATTTGCTTTTACAAAAGGTTTGAAATGGAACACTTGAAAATAATGATAATTCACAAAAGATAGAATGATTCAAACTACAGTTCATTTTATTTTCTTTGTGTAGTGCTTAAACTAGATTATTATTTGTGAATATTATTAGATTTTGCAAAATAAGATAGCTTCATTTCTGAATAAAAGGATCTATTAACTTTAAATTTAGTTACTTTATTCTTAAACAAGAGGGTTTTAATATCAGAATTATTGTGTGGTTATGAGATTGCCACAATCCTCTCACGTGTGGGATACATTTTTCTAGATAATGTAATTCTACCATCTTACGGGCATCAAATGCTGAGCAAGGTCTGAAAATTACTGCAGTGTTTGCTCAGCATAATTCCTGATAAGGAGTTATTTGGTGGAATTCTAATTCATACAGAATTTTCGTTCCAGCTCATCTTTGTTCTTCAAGCTCCTTCTTATTTTCTAGGTGACTGTAGATAGAAGAGTTCACCTGCTGTTTTCAGCTGTTCTTAAAATTCACATTCTCTTTTTTTTCTTAGCTTTGTGTTTTTGCCTATGATCCCGTGCAGAAAGCCGGTGCTTCATCTTGCTTCTAGCTATTAATACTGGTTCTATGAACCTTTTAATGTCATCATCATTACCATAGGTTCTTTGCACATCACTTAAGCCTGGGCTGCCTTGAAGATTCACAGCAGCTTTTTCCAAGAGTGCACACATCACTGGGTAATATGTACTTAGTGGGTTTTGAAATCTTATCAAGAGAGAAATTTGATTCAGCTGCAATGACTTCCGTTATTATTAGTGCATTAAATTCTGTTCTCTGTTTGCTTTTGGCCCATTGGTAACAGTTTCATTTTTATGTTTTTAGCCCTCCCATTCCTCCAAGTGAAAGAGAAGTCTCTCCTCTTTGATAGTCACTTAAGAGAGTTAGCAGGATTAGAATGTTTGTTCATGATTAGTGCATTTTCTACTCTTTATCTCTTATGTCTGTAAATTGAGCATTAGTTTCATCAGGTTTTTTTTCATTTAGTTTTGGAAACCCTCAGTTCTACATTTTAACTTCCAATAAAACAAGTGGATTGCACTGTTCTAAAGCAATCTGTCTGGATATTTAATTGAATTCTGTGTATTTCAAAAAATTCCAAAGAATATCTGAAAAATTGAGTAGATCTTGCCTGTTCTGGGCTTCATCAGTGTGATTAGACTGAAGACAGCAAAATGTACAAGGGTTGAAGAGGTTAAGAATGAAACAAAATCAGAAAAATCCTAAGTAGGTGGCAAGCCAAAATAACCATGACAAAGATGGGGCAGCAGTTCACACTAACTGCATCATTCATGTGTTTTCTATCTACACTATTTATCATTTCATACATTTTCAGCAGGCTCCACACACAATTGCCTGTTACTTCCTGTTGGAAGCATAGGGGCAAGTAATAGCATCTTCAGTATTATTGTGCAGTAACTCTGGCAATTACCCACTTTTTAATTATAGCTGTTGTGACTTGTTTGACTGTACTATCTAATTCGTGCTCACAATGCATTTTAACTCCTTAGTGTTCCCCTACCATTAAATTGGAGTAATGACACAGTGACAAACGTTAAATGGCCTCTTCGTTAAATCTGATAATTATTCCCTTTGAATCCTAATTGCTTTATTCTTAAGTATTTCTAAGCACCTGGATATTGATGATTTAAACGTTATTCTTGTTCACTCCATTAGTGCTTCCTTGTGGCTAATACCTATCTAGCCTCCATTACAGAGCCTGCATTTATTGTTCTCTTGTCTGTGCACTAATAGACTGTTCCTGACATAACTTCACTTTTACAGTTCCATGTGCATGGCACACTTTGTGTGCTCTTTTCTCCAGCAAACTGACTTGCCTGAAAAAAATGACAATGGGTGTAATGTACAGCCTCTTACAGTCAGTCGCCTTTCCTACCCTGTGCTATCATTTAATTTTCCGACCAACTATACATCTCACAGAAGTTGCTTTTTTAATAGACTGTTACCAGCCACTGCACTATATCTGGTACTTGAAACAGAGAAAAGATTTCTTCCATTAAGTTATGAGGCATACTTCTTGTGTGTATGCACCCTCCGGACAGAACCAGTCCATCCTTAGGTTGCTTTCTCTAATGAGGTGGAGGACATCATGCCTGCATGCTTCAAGTAAACCAAGAACAGCAGTGTTCCTGTGTTAAAGTACTTTAGTGCTATTACGCTTATTTCCCAGCAAAGACTGCATTGACCTGATTGTTGTGGTAAAGAAAAGCTCAACTCTCAAAAATGAAAATGTAAGCCGTGTGGTGTCCCAGTAATGAATAGCATTGACCTGATTGCTGTTAGGTTTTGAATGGTCATTTCCTGTTGATATTTACTTACCTAAACATCTTTCTTTATTATTATTGCATTTCCCCCCAGCAATTTGGATAAAGATTCCTTTTTATT